>JANVCC010000020.1:439249-549857 GCA_025345505.1 Todiramphus chloris collaris
CCTCTCCTGTTTTACCATCCTTCTGTAGACGCACTGTGTGGGAAGCAAAGCCACCTTTCAGCACACAGCTGTGAGCTCTAAGTTATGCAGGTTCATCTCTGCTTTGGATATTCCCCGCTGGTTCTTCTCATCATCCCCATGATCTCAGCATACCACTCTCATCCCAATTGAAGGAGTCATGGCATTGCTGTGAGAGTGTCTCATGGCAAGGCTCTTGATGAGTTCTTGCTTGATGAGTGCACGTGGAGTCTAACAGAAGAATTACACAAAAAATGTAAATGATGGGAGAGACTCCAAATGCACAAATTACCAGTGAATGTATCCCTTGTATAAGGTGAGTATGAGCTACATAAACACACAGAGGTAGACAGGAAATAGACTATGAATGGCCAGGATGAACCAAAAGCATCATCCCCACCCCGGTCTTCCCTACCAATGTTTTTCTATCAGTACTTTACTGGAGAACTCTTAAGACTTCTTATTGGATGGTATAGGAAACCAGTAATGTCCAGATAATAAAAAAGGGATTCAATACATTCATTCAGATTGAATCAACTACAAAATGCATAGTATGTTAGTTACAATAATTTAGGAAGTCTCTGAGACTTGGGAAGACATATGGAAGGATGGATCCTTTCATGCAATCCTTAGCCTTCTCTTTTTTCCTGATCATCTACCCTTGGCCATGTGCAAACACAGGGCATAGCAACAGATTGCCTCAGATGGCTAGGACTTGGTATGAGAATTCTTACTTTAGTCAAAATCAGATCTGTGTAAAGGAAAGCAGTAGTAGCAAAAAAGAAAAATGCCAACAGGGAATGTTCAAAAGAGCAGAGTAGGATGAATGAGGTGATTGCAATAAATATAGCACAAGTCTGTGAGAGAAAACACATTTTTGGGTGCTGACTAAAGTTACCATTGCACATATATCTTGCTGAACACACCTACAAGGAACACATGCACTGCTTCTTCTACTAGTCAGTGCATAAGCCATTGTTGAGACCATCAAATTATTTACCCCCATATGTGGTGGTGAAAGTGTTCACACAGAAAACTTGCTGTGTTTATAGTTAGAAGAAGGAAAAAAGTCACAGGAAGTGAGTTTCAGATTGGAGTTGGTGTTTACTGAAAAACAACAAACCATAGAATAGAATCATAGAGTAGTTTAAGCTGGAAGAGACCTTCAAGATCATCAAGTCCAACCTTATTCCTAGCCACATCAAAACCACTAAACCACAGCCCTAAGCACAACATCTACCTGGCTCTTAAACACTTCCAGGATGGTGACTCCACCACCTCCCTGGGCAGGCCATTTCAATGCCTGATAACCCTTTCTGTAAAGAAATGCTTCCTAATATCCAGCCTGAACCTCCCCTGGTTCAACTTCAGGCCATTTCCTCTTGTTCTGTCACTTGTCACCAGGGAGAACAGACCAACTCCTGCCTGACTACAACTTCCCTTCAGGTAGCTGTAGAGGGCAATAAGGTCTCCCCTCAGCCTTCTTTTCTCAAGACCAAACAGCCTGAGATCCTTCAGCCTTTCCTCATAAGACACATGCTCCAAACCCTTTACTAGCTTTGTAGCCTGCCTCTGTACCCTCTCCAGCACCTCAATGTCCTTCTCATAGAGAGGGGCCCAAAACTGGACACAGTATTCAAGGTACGTCCTCACCAAAGCTGAGTACAAGAGAAATGATCACCTCCCTGCTCCTGCTGACCACACTGTTCCTGATCCAGGCCAGGATGCCATTGGCCTTCTTGGCCACCTAGGCACACTGCTGGCTCATGTTCAGGCAGCTGTCAATCGACAATCCAAGGTCCTTCTGTGCCTGGCAGCTCTCCAGCCACTCCTCCCCAAGCCTGTAACACTGCTGGGGTTGTTGTGGCACAAGTGCAGGACCCAGCCTTATTGAAACTCATGGAATTGGCCTTGATCCAGCCTATCTAGATCCCTTTGTAGAGCTTCCCTACCCTCAAGCAGATAGACACTTGGGTTCATGTCATCTGCAAATTTACCAAAGGTGCACTCTATCCCCTCATCCACATCATTGATGAAGATGTTAAATAGAAGTGGCCCCAGTGCTGAGCCCTGGGGGACACCACTCGTGACTGGCAGCCAACTGGATTTACCTCTATTGACCACAACTGTTTGGACTCATTCATCTAACCAGTTTTTCACCCAGGAAACTGTATGCCCATCCAAGGCAAGAGCAGTCAATTTCTCTAATAGAAAGCTGTGGGAAACAGTGTCAAATGCCTTACTCAAGTCAAGATAGGCAACATCCACAGCCTTGCTTTCATCCAATAAGTGGGTCACCCTGTCACAGAAGGAGATCAGGTTTGTTAAACAGGACCTGCCCTTCATAAACTCAGGCTGACTGGACCTGATCACCTGGTTTTCCTGCATGTGCTTCATAATAGAACCCAGGATGATCTGCTCCATCAGCTTCCCTGGTACTTAAGTCAAACTGACAGGCCTGTAGTTCCCCAGATCATCCTTCCACCTCTTCTTATACATGGATGTTATGTTGGCTGACTTCCGAACTGCTGGTACCTCCGCAGTCAGCCAGGACTGCTGATAAATGATAGACAGTGGCCTGGTGAGCATCCCTGCCAGTTCTCTCAGCACTCTAGGATGTAAACTATCCAGCCCAATAGATTTATTCACATTGATATTGAGGAGAATGTCATGGACCATCTCCTCCTGAATTATAGGGGGGGCATTGTGTTCCCAGACCCTGTCTCTTGGCTTGGGGGAGTGACTTTCCCTGGTGCAATTGTTTCCATTACTAAAGACTGAGGCAAAGAAGGCATTAAGCACCTCAGCATTCTCCTCATTTCTTATTACTGTATTTCCTTCTGAATCTAGTAGGGTATGGAGGCCCTCCCTGGACTTTCTTTTATTGTTAATGTGTTTATAGAAATTTTTCTTATTGCTCTTCACCTCTAAAGACCAACAACAAGTGACCTTGAGATTTCTCCTAAGTGCTTACAGAATATTTCAGCTACCTCACTGCTCTGGTTGGGAAGTCTATAGCAGACACACACAGCAATATCAGCTATATTGGCCTTGCCCCTTAACCTGATCCAAACACACTCAACCTTGTTGTCACTATACTTAAGTTCCAAACATTAATAACAATTCCTAGCATACAGGGCCACCCCACAACCTCTCCTTCTCTGTCTATCCCTTCTAAAGAGCTTGTAACCATCAACTGTGACTCCAGTCATGTGAGGCATCCCACCACGTTTCTGTGATGGCCACTATGTCATAGGTTTCCTGTTTGTTGCTGATACTCCGTGCTTTGGTATAGTTGCACTTCAGATGAGCTAATGATCCCAGCACCTTTTTGTGAGTATGGGTCCTACCAGATGTTTCTCCGATAATTCCCTGACTTCTAAAACATCAACAACTGGCCCTACCTCTTCATTTCTCATTACATGACTATCTCTTGTCTCCACTGAGAGGTCAGAGCAACAGTCCTCACTATCACACCATCCTGTAAGCCCTGGCATGCTTCCCTTAGGCTTACTCATAGCAGGCCCAGTTATACCCCTTTCCCCCTTCAAAACTAGTTTAAAGCTCTATCAATAAGCCCTGCTAACTCCTGCCCCAAAATCCTTTCCCGCTCTGTGACAGGAGCATCCCATTTGTAGACAGCAGGCCATGTATCTTGTATATCAACCCATGATCAAAAAACCCAAAGCCCTGCCGATAACACCAATCCCGGAGCCATGAATTAATCTGATTACTCCTACTGATAATTCCCTCATTCATCCCTGCCACTGGAGGGATAGAGAACACAACTTGCACTCCTGATCCCTTAAGCATCTTCCCCCGGGCTCTAAAATCTCTCTTAATCAATTCTGGGCTTCTAGTAGTGACATCATCACTACCTACCTGAAATACCAAAAGCAGAGAGTAATCTGAAGACTTCACCAGGGTGGGGAGTTTGTCTATCACATCCTTAGCTCGTGCCCCAGGGAGACAACAGACTTCCCTATTAAGCAGGTCTGAATGGCATACTGGGCCCTCCGTCCCCCTGACAGGAGGGAGTCACCCACAACAATGACTCGTCTGGTTTTCCTTTTGGAGCCAGTTCTGAAGCTTTGTCTGAGGTGACTTGGTGTTGGTGGTATCTCTGGCCTCAGTGAACTATCCACCCCTCCATCAGTCAGTTCCTCCTGCAGGGCTCCATACCTGTTCCGCAAGAGGAGCTGGGAAGGTGAAGGAGGCTGGGAGAGGATTTGCTTGCCTCCCCAAACAGGGACCTATTTCCATTCCCCCCAGCGCTTTGGTGCCCTCCTTCTGCCTGGTGGCAAGAGAGGAGGGCATCCTCTGCTTCTTGTGAGGCCTGCACGCTCTGCCTTTGCCGCAGGGAGTGGCTCCACCGATCTATCTCCCTCTCACACTCCCTGAAGGTCCTTAACCTCTCCACCTTCTCATGTAGCTCTGCCACTGTGCCGAGCAGATCGCCCATCTGCTCACACCAGACACAGCAGCTATCAGAGCCGCCACTCGCCGACAGTGCGAGGCTCAGGCAATCCTTGCAGCCTACGACCTGGACAGCCGCGTGTTTCCGTGGGAGCTCCTTCTGAGTTCCCACACCCACCATGGCAAGTGCAGAGATGGCTGCCTCCTGCCGGGCGTAGGCCATGGCTGAGCCCTGCTGAGCCCACAGAGCCCCTGGCTCTGGGAACCCCTTTTCAACCTTAATCTAGCACTCGGCTAGAGGACTTACAGCTGCTGTTATCACTGCTTCGCTCTCTGGTGACTGAGTGGTGATCAGCCCTGGATTCGATATGTATCTGCTATGGACAAGGCAAAAATCACACATGAACTATTTAATCCAATTTCCCAATCAGCACGTAGAGACAAACATCTGGAGTCAGCTGAAACTTATACATCATCAGGTACTGGCAACAGTAAAAACATCATTAGGTTGATAAGTGTCTTCATTTCTGTGATACGTCTAGCACACACCCTCCTGCCTGTGCCAGTGACCAGCGCATAGTGCATCTGAGCAAGGTGACCCTCACTTTTCTGCTGTCTCTTGCCTCTTCTGCACTCCACACATACAACCACCCCCCCCTTAAGATATCAGATATCTTGCTCTGTAGCATTAGATTTGATTACCTTTTTCATTAACTTAGCTCAGATTGCCACAAATGTTATTACTGCTTATGAACTAGCCTTTTGAAATCTAACAGTACAGTGGATAATACAATTACATCCCATAGCAACAAAAGCACGAGACAACAATGCACAATGTAATACAGTAATTCTTTCCATTTGTCCTCAGTATACCACCTTTCAGTTGCAAGCACCCTGTATTTATATGTTGCAGGACAGAAGGAATAAACTATCAATAGACAACATGATTCATTAATATCTTTCTAAATAGAATAATCCATTTATTAGGATCTGTGGTGACAAATAAACCATTACTCATGCTCAATGGGACAATAGCAGTCCTAAAAATATTTCTGATTTCAAAAAACAACTTAAATTTTAACCCAGAGACAAATTTACCCCCACATTCATACCAGAAGAAGCAATTTGTTACTGCTGTACCAATGTTACCACCAGGACCAGGTAGGAAGTTTACCCATGGCAGGAGTCTGTTAGATGTTAACAAGTGCTACTTGTTGAGGTATAACTGCATGGGTGAGTTTCATCTCTCAAAACAGGGATCCTGAAAACATCACTGAACTTACATGAAAAAACACTAATGGGCTGCAGATAACACAGACCTTGAAAGTTATTTGCCTCCGTCTCAAAGGTTAGGGCTGCACAAGCCACTAGACAAATGAGAGGTGGACACTGTATGCCCATACTGCCCAAAGTGCAGGGCTGAAACATATGTAAAGGTGGACCTCAAACAGCTCCATCCTACCCATGACTTTATGCAAGTACTCAAGCAGCTCCCCATGCTGGCAGCCCAGCAGCTGCAGCTCTCCAGCCTTCATCTCCAGCTACACAGAGCCTATATGTGCTCTGCCTGGGCAGAGTAATTCCAATTTCAGCACAGGCATCATCCCAGATCTTTCTTCCCCATCAGTTCATGGTGCAAGAGAATGAGTGTTTACTGTGAATTTATAGCAGTGCCACATATGATCAGACTTTTCAAATCATGATGTGATGCCATCTAATAGCAGTAGAGAAATGATAACTGGATATCCTTTGTAGCTGATGTAAGAAACATTGCTATTGTCTCTTTGATGGAAAGAAGAAATACAGGGGGGAGGAAAAAAAAAAAAAAAAAGAAGAAAAAAATTAACTGCCCCTACTTTTCCGAGGTAGATTTTTATTTCCAATTTCTAACATACATTTTTTGTGTGCTTACAGAGAGGGAAATTGTTTTTCGTTCCACACTGGTATGACAGGACAGCTGAATGGCAGCATGCAGCTTTTAAAATCAGCATTTCAAAGCCTCAGCTATTCCTGGAGTAGCTATTCCTATTACTTCACTTCTTATTTGCACCAAATCAAAACACAGCTAGTTTATTTGAAGAGTTTCTTAGCTGATTACGTCTGAGCTCTAAAAACTTCATCTAGGAAAACAGTTTCTAGCTATGAATGTGAAGGAAGCTTTAAATTCCTATATAACCATAACAGCAGTGTTCAAAGGGTTTGGTATTTTTGTGGGTTTTTGCTTGTTTGTTTGTTTTCCCTTTTTCACATACTTTGAATAAGTTCTATCTTCCAGCCTCCTGAGGAAACCCATCACAAGGCTGAAGCTCTGTCCTTACCGCTGAGGGCATTCACAGCCTCCCCTCTTCTATGGGATCTGCCCATCTCTAGCTCCAATACCCCTCCAACTTCTATCCTTCATGAGGACTACCTTGCCATCTATGGTGTTTCATGGTCAGTGGATTGGCCACCCAGGCTCCTCGCTCAGACTAACAGCAAGTATTTCCCTTTCTTTGCTCTCCCTAAGGGGTCTTTGCAGCTTCCTGGAAATGCCTCCCTTCAGATCAGTAACATCAGTGCCCAAGCATTAACTGTCACCCTGGCAGTTGGGCTGCATCAAGGATGACAGTCTTCCAGTATTTCCCTTGTTGCTGGGAATGAAGATGGACATACCCATCCATATGCAGAGTCCAGATCAGCACATATGCTGACCCAGCTCTCAGGTAAACCACAGAGGCATCAGACACTTTCGGAAACATTTTTAGAGTGTCTGATAATGCGAAATACGTTACTATCTGGGGAGGGTGGGATAGCTGGATGGTCATGTTGGAATGCTCCACAGGGTCCCTGAGGCTGGAAAGCCATATGCCAAGGGACCCAGGATTACAGATCTCTTTCCCATCTCAAATCATCCTTTTAAAGGGCAATCCCAAGCACACAGGATTTAAAGGACCACTGCAAAGAACCTGATGAAGATATTTTCACTCTTTTCCCTAGGGCCAGAAAGAAAAATATTATTTTTCCTCTGAATCTCTGATCTAAGACCAGAAGATGCTGATCTCTTGCCCAATGCTGCTGTTACTTTTACCCTGTGTGTAAATCTTTATTTCATAACCTGTCACATCAGCTAATCAGCAAATGTCTCCTCTCAGTTTGCACTCCACTACCTGGATTTCCAAGAGGTGATTAACATTTTCCATCTTCCCTCCTAGAGAAAGAAACTGCAGCTTTCCCTGGCTTGTCTACATAAAGGCAACATTTTTCATAATGACACTTAGTTCAATATCCTAGCACTGTTCAAAAAATTCTCTTTACTCAGATACCACATCCTTATAGACAATCACTCTCTGAAATAAAACTGGATATTAGTGGACTGTTTGAAAAGTAGAACTATGTGGCACAATCAAACTGCTTGATGTTTGCTACTTCTCTAGTCAGTGGACTTTACATGTGATTTCTCCAGTAGCCTAGATCTAAGCCCACAGAGCTTGGAAATGAGCTTGACTGAAATTTTCCTTGGGATCCTTGTGATTTAAATTCTTTGAAAAGCCCAGACTAATTACACAGGCAAAATCCACTCTGCATCCCACTGTGAAACTGTTCCCTTTGCTGTCCTATTAAAACAATATAAAAGCTCAGGCCATGACAGTCATTTAAAAAGATGTGCTTTCTGACTGAAAATAAAATGAAATTCTCTTATTCGTTCTAAAATAGGAACATGGTCCTTGACACTAGAGGAGAAGTTCACAAAGGTAAGTAATGATCAATGTTACTTGAAAGACCCGGAGGACCACATGTTGGTCCACCACAGATATATTATAGCCACCACGTGTTGCCTCACCACAGATATATTATGGCCACTACAGATATATTATTGGTACAAGGAAGAGAATGCTCAGACTCCTCCGAGGTTATTTTACATAAAAATTTATGAATAGGTAGTTCTAAAAAAATATGATGCATACCATGACTGGGTAAACTCAGATCCAGGCGTTCTGCCAGCATCCTTACCCTCACCTTGCCATGTCACCAATGTAATGACAGGACAGGCTGCTGCCCCCCCAATGCTCTCAGATTATCTTTCAGCAACATTAGTGTCCCTGTTTACTGCACATTAAGTTCAGCTTGGGACAGCTCTGTATGTACAGCTGAAAGATTGCCAAGGTGCTGCCCCAAGACCAAGTGTCTTCCCACTAGCAATCAATTGTATCTTACCTTGCAATCAGTGCACTGAAGTCCATTACTGTTAATCAATGCTGGAGCATCTTCTGCATCCAAAAAGATATGTAAGCTCATTTTTCAATATTGGCTGCAACTGTTTGCTTTTCAGCATGATTTCCCCCCAAAATTAAAAAACAATTAGGACTGATATACTGCTTTGTCTGTGCTGCAGATTCTCCCTGCCCCTGCTAACCATGAGGTAGGTAGTCTGTCATCATGTAACATGCTTTGCCACCAGGTACACACACACAGAAAATCCTGCTTTAGTCACTTGACAGTCGATTTTTGTACCTTAAGAACGCAATTGCTCATTTTAATCAGGTTCTTCTCAGTAAATGAAAAAGAAACAGAGCTTTATCTATGAAACCATGCAGGAGCACTTTCCTAGGCATGTTGTTAATTGAGGCGACCCCTGAGTAGCTTTACCTCACACCCGGTGTCAGCTGCCTTTGAAGTTGTGCTGACAGCAAAAACAGAGCTGATATGTGACCAGCACTTCGTTATTTCCCCTTCCTCAGCTGATGCCTTATTATACAAGGCTGTACAGCTAACAGTCTGTGAAAGAGATTTCCCCAGCGGTTCCTTCCAAGCAGCACAAAAGTGTCAGATGAGGACAGAAGCTGGCATTATGCTACTGGCATGACTGAATCACAGCAGGAGTTCTGTTGTTAACCATTTAACAGTCTAAATGTACTGTACAGCGCTGTCCTGTCTGGTTTCTGCTCAGGAATTTTCCTGTTAGAGAAGGTCCATGGAGCTAATTGTCCAGCAAAACTGTGTGATATGCCTCCGAAAAGACACCAGACTCACTGATCCAAGCAATGGTCCAGCTGTTCCAGAATCCTGGCAATGGTGGCACAAAATGCTTCAGATGATGCTAATCCTCATCTCCCTCAAAACCAGGTCCTTTCATGGCAGTGGTTCCTACAGATAACTGTGACATCTGAAAGTATGACAGTCTTTCTTTCAGAAGGTAAAGACTTGAATTACCATGACCCTTCCATTGATGAGCTTCTTATGCTACTAGGTGGCATAAGAAAAGTTTTCTTTTCCATACTGTTTGTCACACTTGTAACAAAATCTCCTGGGGATATGTTGACAACATGCTGACACAAGCTCACAATAGCAGTATGTAGCCCAGGGGGGAAGACTGTAAGTTCAAGCCTCCCAGAGACAAGCTTCTCTTCCCCATTGTCATATTCTGGGACCTGCTTGGCAGCAAGCAGTTCCACTCATTTACTCTCTGCCTGCTCATCTGCTCCATCTATGCTACCCTGCTTGTCTATGTTCCTCTTGTTTCAATCCCCCACCTCTACCCTCCCCTTTTATTCTGTTGTCCAACTCTATATTGCATTTTCCTTGTCAGCTTCCATCACACATCCAAATACTCTTTAACAGCACATATATTACTTTCCCTTCCAATTAGGGCTTAAGAGTCAGTGCAATCCTAACCTGAGCTGTCTGGGTGCTGGCAGAGGAGCGTACCTTCAGCAGTCAACTCCCATACCACAAATACCCTCCAGGAAGCACTGCAGGTTCCTCAGAACTGCACCACCTGGCAGAAAACCTCCTCCAAGCAAAAGAAGGAAGACAGCAATAATGAAATATCTCTTCTGTCATCAGTTCGCCATTAAACCCATCCGATAACTCAACAGGGTAAATTAACAGTGACATTCAGGGTGAGGTGAAGCAAACTTAAGGCAAATTCTCTTGTCACTGTTAATTTGGGGACCTCTATTGGTTTCAGGAAGGATTATTCTAACATTCTGCTAATAAATCTGACAAGAAACATGTCATGCTCTCCCTTTTTCCAGCCCCTGGTTTACAATTATACTGGTTTCATCGTTTCCACAGTATTGCTACTTAGTGCATTGCACTACTCTCAGCCACAAGATTAAAGGTAGTAAGAACCTTAACCTTACATTTAATTGATTTTTTATAAAAACATAATGCCATTGTTTTTATATAATACAGAAAAACAAGTTGATCTTTTATTTTTCCTTTTAACTAAATCCATTCCTTTCCTAGGCAGCAGATAGTAAAATTAATGTCTGTTCTCATAATATTTTATGATCTTGAGCATCAAACGTGCCTTGGGCATTGAATCAATCAAGATTCATTGACTTCCACTAACTGTTAACAGGGCACAATGTTCTTCATGCAGACATTCATAAGAAGGCTTTGAGTGTGAAATCATGCTAGGTAGCCAGGAAATCATTTAAGTTACATGTAATATCTTGTTTGCAGGAAGTAAGAAAAATGAACGCATTTATTTTCTCCAGTGCATTGATATGGAATACCAGTCAAAGCCCTCATAGCATAACTTTAAAATATGATGTCCTAGCTTCGTCGCTTTTGAATAATCTCCTTTATTATTTGGTTGTGTTTCAGGTAGACAGAAAGGCAGATAATCTCTCTGATCATCATCTGACACAAGACATGAGGAAATTCAAGGTCTGTATATTTTCAGAGAGTATTTTTAGGAAATACAATTCTCTAATATAAGTGGAACTTTCTCATTGGCAATTTAAATGGATTCTGTAAGTGATAATAAAGACATCTTCATTTACAGTT
Organism: Todiramphus chloris collaris; assembly: GCA_025345505.1. NCBI lineage: Eukaryota > Metazoa > Chordata > Aves > Coraciiformes > Alcedinidae > Todiramphus > Todiramphus chloris. The sequence goes on from JANVCC010000020.1 coordinate 450,458, forward strand.
TTATGCACAGTTGCACATAGAATTATACAGCATAACATGAAAAGCCCTAAACAACCTCACTGGATACTTTAAAAACAAACAAAAAACCACTCTCTCTACAGTAGACCATACAGCTGTCATTGAAATGTGACACTAATACTGGACATTTTATGGACATTTTATGTTCTTCTACTCAAAAAGTTTAAGAAGCAAATTAATTTATCTTACTTGTGAAAGCAGCATCACCAGCTCCAGTGGTAGTTAGCAGTGCAAAGGAAATAAGTTTAGGATCCCTGCACACACTGTGCTGCTCAGAATATGCACTTCAGAAATAATTGCTCTCTTGAAACAGTTAAGAGCCTCTGCCCCTTTCTAAATGCGGCACAGTAAAATCATTGCGCGCTCTCTCTCACTAACAAGTATGGTTCAGTAATTGTAAAGTCATTTCAAATTCTAATTCAAAGTAATTTGATTTGCAGGAAATGGCAGTTAATTATTCATGCAAATGTCTTTGTTTGGTGTGGCTGGACTATAGCACAAGCCGCGAAGTAGAACATGCACTTCAATGTGCCTCAGTTGATCTGTGATATCTATTATAATACTGAGTAAAGCAATTATATTTTTCTGCAAATCACTGCCCACTGACAGTAATTTCCATGTGGAAGTTTAAATTAGAGATATAGTACAACATAAGGAATAACGTCACTCCAGCCAATTTTAACTACATTTTACAGACCTGTGGCCAGCATGCAACTCTGACAGTCCAGGGCTGCTTGTCTGCTTCACAAGGCCTGGCCTTTTCTGCCATTCCAGTTTCACCTCCATACCATAAAGAAATTCTTTCTGATGACCAGTATGTCTGAAAGTATGGATTTATGGTCCTAAGCAGGACTCGAATTTCACATACAAATGGTCAAGTCAAACAAAAATTGCACTGTTTAAAAGTACTGAAAAGGCAACATTTTGACAAGGGAAACCAGCACCTTTTCCATGAGGAGAGGCTGACACTGCTGTGCTCAGCCAGGGCTTTCCAACATCCTCTCTGTGCAACACATTCCTTGTGCTTTAGCCCTTGCTCTGTTACACAAGGTTAGTGATGCTTCACTGGTGCTGTATGTACACTCTCCCACCTATTTATGGCTCTACCTTGGCACCAATTCCAGTAGTAAATAAGGTTGCAGTCTATTTATCTAATCCTAACCCCATGAGCTAGGAAAATATGACTATGCCCATAGCACATTTTGGGAGAAAGAGACAGAGACACTGAGCTGTGGCACAGCAGGGACTGAACCCCTCCCGTGTGAGCACCCAGACGATGTTCCCTGTCTGTGCTTTAAGATAAAAGATGTTGTACAATGTTCCTGTGAAGCCCTTCTCTCTGGGCACAATGTTTTTCACTTGAGAACTGTGTGATGTGTTCCTGTACACTGAACAGAGAAGGGGCAAGGTGCTGAGCTCCTGGAGACCATCTCTTCAGCTTCAGGATGCATTGTAACATTGGATCATGGCTATGGGTACGTGACACCAATTTTTAGAAAAGCACCAGAAGAGATATGAGAAAGGTAGCCTGACCTTCGAGCCAGGACAATTAGGGGAAGTTTTAATAAAGACTAAAATTAGTGAGCATCTAGAGAAGTACAATCTACTTGGGATGTTCACACCAAGAAGAGTTAGTAAGGTCTGCCTTGCTCTTCCTGGAGATCTGCAAAGGGATCAACAGACCTGTGGATAAGGGTGATCTGGTTGACATAGACTGCCTTGATGTTCAAAAGTGTCTGCCAAATGGTTAGAAGAAACCAAGCACTCATGGAAGGCCCCAGCTGGGAAAAACAGTGGCAGCATTTACTCACTGAAGAGTAACAGTTCAAGAGGGGTCTGTGTTGGGATGTGTACTGTTCAGTGTATTTACTGAAAAGAGTGAAGTGAGAAAACTTACCCAGAATATGAAGTTATTCATGGTAGTAAAGACTAGCATCAACCATGAAGAATTCAGAGGAATCACATGTATCTGAGCAAGAAAATCCCTCAAAAGGCTTATAGCAGATCTGGCAAATGTTCAGAGAAAGGCAGGAGAGATGATCAAAGGTAGAGAAAACTGCTGTGAAAGGAACAACACAGTGAGGTAGGACACAGCAGCCTGTGAAAAAGGTGATGTCTGGGTATACAAAAAAAAATTGCAGAACTGTGGCTGGGTGTAGGGAGGGTAGATAAAGACTGGTTATCTGCTTCTCTAACAGTACCAGCACTACGGAAATCTTGTAGGAGTCAAATTCAAAACAACTAAAAAAGGGCAGCAAGAACACCTCAACAAAGGGCACTGCAGGTCATATAAGTTTCTGTGGTTTCAAGGGAAGATTGGACATATGCTCACAGGGGGGAACTGTTAAAGGTGAAGGCTGGGAGAGCATCAAGTATCACACATTTGTCTTGCTCAGACTCTTCTGTAGGTCTTCACATAGGGACACTGTGAGAAACAGCTCTCTGTGCTAAGTGAACTTTGCATCAGGCTCCACATCACCAATAATAACTTCTAAAAGCACTAAAATCTGTCCTGTAATGAGCCTTTAATGTCTTTTTGGACTAACTCACCTCTGGGGCTCTGTCTTAAATTCGCCGTTTTCCTTGGCTTCTTCCCCAAACATTTTCTAATTCTGTCCAAACTGTACATTTTTAAAAAGGCTCATAGCTCTCTTCATAGCAGAGGCAAGCTTGGCTGCACCTCCCAGGTTCAGAAATAAGAGCACAAGCACAGTTTTCACTTAACTCACAATTTCTTCACTACTATCCTGATGATTTTAAGCCTTGGCAGCAGTAATAAAGCTCTACACACAGTTCAGTTTACACACAAAAAAAAAAAAACCTTAAAACTTGAAAATCCTGGCACTGAGACATGCTGATGCAAAAATGCTCTGAGAAATAACTGTGTGGCAGACAGTGGACAAGGAAAATCTCTAAGACATCCAAGAGATGATTTGTGAGTTCTATTTTAGCCATTTTCCTTGGCTAAAGGAAGAAAACACTGTTGAAATGTGACACTATTTTACAAAAAAAGTGTTTTGAGATTTGGGAAGGAAAATATAAAAATCAAAATGAAATGGTGGTAGGAGTTTAGTCGTGATATAGTGCTGAGCAAGGGCTGCTTGTACTTAATCTTAAGGATTTTTTTCCATAGAGTTGCTGCCTGGATTCTCCAGCAAATCAGTATGCCGGGCAGAATAGAAACCATACTGCAGCAAGAAAAGATGAAAAGGAAAAGGAGGCTGTTATTTTCTATTTGCAAATTTCTGATGTGCAAGGAGAGATACCATAGAGGTTATCTCTTAAAGCAGAGCTCACTTGGTATTTTTGGTTCCCTTCTCACAGTCTTCACAGGGAAGGTAACAAACAAAACAGCACTAGGCAGAGCTTCTGAATGAGCAGCTGTAATTGGAAGACATCTTCTTCCTGCTGAGCAGCAACATCCCACCTTCTTCCCCTGAATTAAAAAAAAAAAAAAAAAAAAAAAAAGGAAGGAAAAAAAATATCCTGAGGCAGTTATAGATCATCACTGTGGGACCAGGTGGCCCCTGTAACCAGATGACAACCCTGGCAGAAGCCATGAGGACAACACAGCTTAGGCACAGTGTCCAAGGAACATCACACTGAGATGCAGAAAAGGCACAGTGCCCAGGCCCTCCCATGGTGCCCCCTGCAAAGTCCCAGTCATGCCTTCCCAGCTCTGCCTGCTCTGCTCTAATGGCCCTTTTTCTTTCTCATGTGCTTTATTAGAAGAACCATGAAACAGGGCTGAGGGGGACTGAGGTATTATTTTGCGTTCTTGAGTTTTGAAACACATATTACAATTGTTCACATAAATGCACAGAGATTTATTCCATGTCTCCCTTCCTTGACACAGCCTTGACAAGTTTTCCCATTCCCAACAAGATTAACAAAACTGTTTTCCTGCTGGTTGACGTCCTACAGCCCTAGCAACCTCCTGGTCAGAGAATACCACCTCCAGCCTGTGGTCCCCCTATCTCAGCAACCCTTTAGAGCCTCCCCACACCCTCCTGGCACTCTGCATGCTTCCCACGTCATTCTGTTCCCCTCTGGCAGATGAACCAAAGGCAGCACTTGCTGTGAGGGTGTCAGACCGCATGTGATGCACAGGAAAGCTGCTGTGCTTCTGCAGAGCCTCTTTGTTCCTCCCCTCCAACTGATCACCTTGACAAAACCCTTAACCCAGTGTCTTTGAAAACACCATGCCTCCATGAGATTTGCATCAAGTGACCAGTGGGCTCAAAAATTATGCCTGGGAGAGGAGGGATAGCCAACCTAGAAAGACAACATAGGTGCACAAGCTTCATTTTCTTCAGCAAGTTTGACTAATGTTCCTACCCTCTAGGTCTGGAGATTTCATTCCACTCATCATCCAATATTTAGCATTCTGAATTTTTTAAGGTTATTGTTCCACAAACTTGAATACTTACTGGTCCCATGATGCTTGCACATATTCTGGCTCTTGAGCTCAGACAAGGTTAGATTTTGGTGAGCAAGAAGAAATAAAATAATTCTTCCTATTTCCCCATTTATTTCCCTTTCAAAAATCCAAGTAAAAATAGAATTCCCTCAAGGAGGCTTCAAGAAATACTTGAGGTCCTTTGTTATGAATTGAAAGGACCTACAGAAGAAAAGAAAGTTATTTTTAATTTAGAAACATGACACAGAAAGAATCATGAAAAGCTGTAAGCAATCGAGCCACACACCCTTAAGGCCAGTGTTATGCTGCACCTAATTTCAGCTGAAGGCCATTTTACTGGGATATCTGGTTTAGCTCAATGACTACTGCTTAACTTGAGTTTTCTTAGTAGAAGTTGCATGTAACTGAGGATCCATTCAACTGAAGCCAATGGACTGTATACTATTTAGCCAAGTATTAAGAAAGTGAGAAAGTTTAATCTCTTTTTGATTGATAAAGGAAGCAAAGTTCCACAAAATAAGCACAGGCAAAAGGCAATGAATTTCACTTTTACTTTTGATTTCTTTCAAATTCATTTATTTTATTTTCATAACCTTCAGACTTACTCTATAAGAGAAAGCCTGCAGTATAGGAGGTCAGACTAGATGGTGACATCAACCCCTTTCAAAACTGAAGTCTGTGTAATCCCAGAAGGCACAATTCTTACTGCATACAGGCAGTGGTGGGAAGGATTTGCATGCACATGCAACTTGGACAACTGGATGGGATTTCTACACTCCAGTGTGAAAGTGTGAGCACCTGCCACCCTCATCAGAAACCAGGGGCTTGTTTTGAAAAGCCCAGAGCCCAGGCCAGTGCTTCTGCCCCACAAAACCTCAATGACAGCTAGGTATACCCTAAAGAAACTGGTTTGTAAACTTGGGTAGATCAATGACAAAAGCAGAGACAAAACCCTGAGGGTAGGAGGTAAAAGCAGTCGAACTGGACTGAGGTATTAGATAATCACTGTAACAGACAGTGCAACCAGTAACCAAGAAAAAAATCCAAATGAGAACTCTTTACAGATTCAGCATAAGTAGTCAGAATACCACTACACATTAAAAGCACAGCTTGCTTCAAACCAGTTTTGGAGAAGGAGAAAAAAAAACCCTTTGTGTTTCTCTCTTTTGTAGAAATCTTCTTTTCCAGGCTAGTCTCCGGTCACCTGGAGTGCATCCACATCCCGATCCCCCTCTCCCTCTTCTCAAATTGCTCCCTTGTGGTGCTGCAGCCCTCTCCAGTGGCCCAGAGCCCACAGCCATTCCTGCTGGCCGCAGACAAGCAGCAGAGCCAGCGCCACCCTCTACAGCACAGCCTGCAGCAGGCAGATAGGCAACATAACAGACTCAGTGTGGAGCAAAAAACACAGCAAGCACTATCAAAGAAAGAGAGAACATTTCCTGGGAAATGGAGAAGACTTTACGCATCATTTCTAAGAGAACTCTCATCTGTGCTATCGCAGTAAATGCGAATAGGATGGGAATGCCACAAAGACCTACAGGTGTAGACACTATTACTAGACACTTGGAGTTACCCTGAAAAAATGACAGTCCCGCAGTCCTCATCCACTGAAAAACAAAACAAAACAAACAAGAAAACTTATCAAGGAGTAACCATTAATATGCTGTACACTGCCTCTGGAAAAGGCAGTGTGAATGCAGGGCATGTAATAAGCTAGTCTAGACTGGGACCCAAGAGAGCTTTACACAAGCATACAGGACAGGTTAGCTCCTGCCCAGACATCTGCAGAGGTCTCATCCTTAAGTTGCTGTTCTCGTGCTCCTGAGTAATTGCACTCGTATGGTTAGTTTTCTTGGAATGAACAAGGAAATGAGGTGACATATTGACACTGCTGAAAGATCATGTGTATGCTGAGGGAACATGTCACGTTTCTTCTACCCTACACAGCCAGAGGATGTGAAATACAGTCCACAGGATATGTTCACACTGCTGTGGAGTTCTTAAGATGTAAATAACTGTTAAACAACATAACTGTTCAGGTAAGCAAAGCTTAACTAGTTGTCAGCATCAGATTCCAGCCAGGACACATAAAATGAAGGAAACACCAAACTGATTCAAAATATGTATTTCTTTCTGTGCCTGCAGTATTTACAAGCACTGAGGCAAACCTCCACAAGATGGACATAATCATGGCCTTTAAGGCTCAACCAGATATCTGCATAAATCTAAACATCAATATTAAATGAATTTAAATTAAAAGGTGGAGAGGTACCAGCTCCATTCCTAGGGTACAAGCTGGACTGCTGAGAAGGGGGGTCAGCAAACAGCACAGATTCTCTGTAACAGATTGTTTGAGAGGCATATGCAAATCATCATCAGATGTAGTAGGAGGATTCTTGGGAGAAAAATAAATAAATAAAGTTTTACTGAACGAGGCGCAGAAAACTGTTGGTTTCATCAAAGTTGAGGTAAAGAAAAGACAAATAGTTTCCCGCTTCCAGGGTTTTAGCACATCCCTTCTCTGATGAATTCAGAATTTAAAAACCTCCAAATGGTATCAGAGAGCAAGGACGGGTATCTGAGTCTCTTTCACCACTAACTGGATAAATACACTCTTACATACAAAAGCTGGAATTTTTGGCCTAAACCCATGTGCAATTAGGACAATTACGAGTTTTCAAACACCATCAAAACATTTTGCTTCCAAATGGATACAGAATGAAAACAAATTTCAAAAGTTGCCTTGAAGCTAATTGTTGCTGCCCAGCCAGCCCTAGGAGTAATGAGGAGCCACAAACATCTCAATGGAACGCATGAAAAACTTGTCAGGGAAAGACGGGTTCTGTGGAGATGTCCATGAGTTATTGCTGTAAGTAAATTTTTCAGGTATGGCAGATGTGGGAAGGAGGGAGTTAGTCCTTTGCTAGTTTTTTGATGTTTTGTGTCTCAGCTGGTGTTTAATTTCATATTGGATTCACTCTTGTGTTGCCTCATTTTAAGATGTCATCTTTCTAACGTTTTTTTTCAGCCTTGTTTCAGCTCTTCCCTCTTCTCTATCAAGTGTGTGCCCATGACTGCAGATCTACCAGCATTGCTTTTCTCCAGCCTCTCTTCTGTTTCTCTCTTGCTCCATCTCTTCTTTCCAACTTCTTTTCCGTCCTCTCCATTGACTGATTATTTTCCTCTTCTCTCTACCACTCATTATATTTTTCTCTCGCAGCCTAAGATTTTAATTTGTTTTCCTTTTAATTTCCTAACCTTTACTGCCTTAATGATTCCACCTCCCCTCCCAGTATCACACACAGAACACTACGGAAACAGCTTTCACCCCTGATGGGCTCCCACGTGATAAAAACTTGCAAGGTTTGGACTGATTCTATTTACAATGTGTCTTTCAGAAGCCAGGGAGAGGGTTCTTTTTTTCTTTAAAAACAAAATAGGAATCCCTTGTTCTTTCGATCTCCTTAGGCTTCACATCCATCAAAGCAACCAGCCCTTTATAAAATGAGCTATGAGGAGAGTTTGTTGGCAGGGAATCTGCTCTGGCTGGGAAGCTGCCAAAGGCTGCAAAAGCACTGACAAACATCACGGTGGGGGGAGAGAGAGAGGAGGAGGCCGTGCCCAGTGTCTCAGAAATGGGTTAGTATTACAAAAGGGAAAAAAGGCACAGAGATGCTTCAGAAAGAGTTAGTGTCTCTAATGCAAAGCCATTACGGTTTAGAAAAAGAGTGATTTAGAAATCATTGCTTTTCTCAGCAGTTCCCAGTCCAGAGCTAACAGTACTTTGCTCCCCTCCTTCCAGCCTCAAATACAACCGGCAGCTGCTGTTCAAATCTGCACAATGTTGACAGAGCAGGAACTTGGCATCAACCAAATTCTCTCCACTTGGAAAATACCCTTCTGTCAATAAGTATTTGTGAAAACAGATGTAAAAGAGTCTCCCAGAGGTAACCAAATTATAATATTTAACTGCTTCTAAGTCCTTTTATATAAAATTCCACTTGAGTGTCCATCCAATGCTCCACACACTGACATCCAGGGAGAAAGTGAGTAAAGCAAGTTAGAGAGGTGATATTTTAATGCAAGTACTACAAATCATTCAAAGCCACGTAGTTACATTTGCTTCGGGCTTGCAAACGTACATCTGTTCCCATGGCTACTTTTTCCATTCAAGGTTCTCCTTTCTTTTCAGTAGTTTTCTCTGTCCATTCATAGTATCTTGGCTTCATTAGGCTATAAACAATTTGGCGTCCACTGGCCAGCACCTGGCAAACTGGGACTTCAGCACTGACAGAAGCCTGGGGCGCTTCTGTCAATGGTGAAACGGTACAACATTTACTAATGAAAAAGATGTATTTAAAAAAATAGAACCTGAAAGTAGAACAGCATTTAATCCCATGCTCTTTCTTTTTCCTTTCCCTTTATCAGCATGAAGAAAGAGGCTTGAGTGAAGCACATTTTTAGTTTGCACTCTGAGAGTTGTCTGTGCTCTTTATTCAAGCATCAAATCGGTGCAAAGTGCTTGTCAGTCAAAATAGTCTGCCCATTACCACTAGCAGTAGCAGACACATTTTGCAGCAGCGTTTTGCCCCAGAGGAAGAGATTACATGTCATCAAGGTGGGGACAGTTTCTTACTGGAAAGGAAACTCGTAGAAAATGTGGGGTTTTCAGTTTCTCAGAAAGCTGGTCACTCAGGTCCAGAACCCTGAAATAGAGCACTAAGGAGGGCAGCGCCTCAGGTAGGGCCTCTGGATCAGCTGGTGACTAGTTAGCAGTATGTTCCTGATACATATAAACATTAAGATGGTCTGTTGCTAAATCTACATTAACATGTCACATACCTCTTGTGCTAAATATTTTCCCTTTCAGGTTTGAAGGATAGAAGTCAAGACTCAGTATGTCACCTCTGCCACGTCTTGCCATGGCTACGGAAGCTCCAGTCAAAGACAACAATGTGGAGAGCTGCAGAAGCTGAGTACTGAGTAGATGTCCACAGGGCACTCGAATCCCAAACCTGGCTGTTGCATTGAACTACTTGTGCTCTTTGTTATAACATAGTTATGCTCTACAGGGCACACGGCATTTCTTTCTATCCCTCAGTCCCAAACTATCCTTAATTTCCTGAAAAATGTCATGCTTCACACTGGCTGCCCTCTTCAGGCAAATGTTTCTTCAGCATGGGGACTGTTCACCAAGTTTAATAACCTACTTAAAACTTCTCAGTGGCAAGTCCCTAGCTGCTTAAGTCAGGAATATGGTTTCTGCCCTTTTATAAAACATGCTGAATCTTTTTAAATATCTCCAAACACGAGTTTCTGAACAAATAACTCATGACACCAACAACCTTTCCTTTCATTCTGATTTGTATAATATTTAGACTATTTTTTCCTTCAAATTTAGCTTGTATTTAAAACAGATCATTGTGCTTCTACATATTTAATGACTATGACTCATACAACCTATTTAATCTGGGGTTTTTGTTTGTTTTGGGGTTTGGTTTTTTTTTTTTTGTTATTCTCATGTTATTTTACTGCTGTTATTTTTGACTACCGAATAAGCCTATTTTAGTGAGGAAAGAAACTGAATCTTCTGGACCTCACAAACAGTTTAAGAAAAGTTAGCGATCATCCAGGTATACATGAATAATTCATAGTGCAGCCTCATTTTTAGCACCATAAAGTCATCCCATTAATTTGCAAATACATGTTTGCATTATTCATTTTCTTCTAATTGCAGAAATTCTTAAATAAAGTAGGGAAACACTGCAGAGCTAAGAATTGTTAGAAGTTACAAATAAACACCTTGCATATAGAATTAAACCAAGAAGAGAGACTCATTTCCCAACCTGTGATGTTTGACCTCAGGGCTAAACACAGCTTGACCTCCTTAGCCTGATTTTTTTGGAACCAGAGCTAGTGCAATCACAATCAGTGTATGAATATGTATATACTAGGGGTTTCTTAAATCTGCAGGCCAAATTTCACAAAAGAGCAAAATGCCCTTAAGCAAGCTCAGTAATATTCATCTACTTCAAGTTTCTTGAAAATAGATGGCCACATTAAACAGCCACAAAGAAAAGAGACATTTTCTTGCTCTAGCTGAATATGCATTTGATTAGAAACTAGGGAAGCCCTACGGAAGGGAGCTTAAAAATGCCCCTTACAAAAAAAAAAAAAAAACCCAAAAAAAACTATCTCAGCTATCTTTTTAATTTAAAAGCTTGCTGTCCAGATCAAAAAGGGACATAAATACTTAGCAAGCATCAACTCTGAAATATATTCACAAACATCTGGTTTTGTGCTCCAATACATCCATATTCTCTGAAACAAAGCAGGTTACTACATGTAAAGATAATGCCAGCAACAGAGACTTATGCTTGTGATCCTCACCCACTTGAGTTGCAAGTATTTCTGCAATGCAGAGATCAGTCAGGCAGTTCATATGATTCCTCCAATGTCCTGACCCACTAAAGCTAGATGTTCCAGGCAACTGCTGCTGAAGGGAAGGACAAGTAGGCCAATGACTCCTGATGACTCTTCTGTTGGCTGTTGGCTTCAGCTATTTTGGCAGCCAGAGTTACCAGAAAGGATTGATACATGTGTACTCACATGCCAGCTGTGAAAACTTGAAGGTATTTGGGCAGGTATCAACTGCATTTTAGATCTGACAAACAAACCTCAACTAAACAAAGCAACAACAACCTCAGCCCTGCAACTTTGTCCCCACTGGCATCAATGTCAAGATTGCTATGAACCTGAACAGGATCTTACTTTGGGCCAGTCATAGGTAATTTTCTACACACGTTGCACAGTGTGGACAGACTCAGTATTAACTCCTGCCTGTGAAATGAGGCCAGATTTCTCTTGAGACCAAAACATTAATTATTTGTACAGATTTTGCATATCATGCTAACAGTTAAGTTGTTTCATGAAGAATAGCATATAATAAAAATGTATGCTAAGAGTGCCTGAAATGTAAATGATCCATAGGGGTGTATATCTAATAAGTGGTACATTTCTTGGATTCTGACCCTGTAGGTCACTGTTTTAAAGAAACAGTTAGGCTGGTAGAACTCTAGGAGGTAATGGAGTTAGTACTGGTAGTGTGTTACTGCAGTGGTACAAACACAAGACAAATAACTTGCCTTTTATTCCCTTCAGGGATGCTGAAGCCAAGAATTAGCACTATATGCTTGTACTCCTGGGCTAAACACTCCTTCCCTGCAACCTGGTCTCTTCCAGATAAAAATATCTCTGGTTTCCTTCCAAGTGAATGATTACACTCTAAGTTTGTGATTTAAGAAAGCATTTGGAAGAAGCTAAATACAGTTCCAGCATTAGGATTTTGAGGGTTAGCCACCACATTTTTCAAAGAGGACTCTTAAAATTTATTCTCTCCCTCAATCTACACAGCTCCCACCAAGGGCCTCTAAGCCTCAAGAGACATGTCTGAGGATGCTCCTAAAGCAGTTCTGAAAACCCAGCCTCATTTGCCAGAATGTAGTACAAGAGCCACAGCTGTAGACATTTCCAAATAAAACTTTTCAGGATATTTTTCAAAAACAGAGCATACCATCTACTCTGTCCTGCTGCTTTCTCCTCATGGACATCAGTGGGAGTAAGAAACTCTGAGACTAACCTCAACATGAAGAGCACTGTCCATCAAAATGACTTGGAGGGCATCCAGGACATACCGTGTGTGCACATGTGAGAAAAACTGGGTCAGCACTACTGCTTCCTCCCTTTTTTCTTCTGCAGTCGCTCTGCAGCATGAGGTAAAATCCTGCAACTAGATCAGCAGGATAACAGCATTACAAAACCCATCAATAGATCAAGTGCTCAGGGACATAGAGGTCTAAAACACATTGTGAGAGCCTTTTCTTAGCCAGCAGTTCCCCATTCATCTTATCTGCAGTTCAGTGAAGCAAAGTATTCAATATATAAAAAGTGAAAGACTGTACATTTAGAACCTTAGTGGAGCTTTATATCAGTAACAGAGGCAGGCAACAGGAAGTTTCTCTGCATTAGATGCAATTAAAAACAAAACAAAACAAACCATACAACAAACCACACTAACATCTCCCACAGTTCTTTTGAAAGAGCCCTTCAAACTAGCTACACTGGGGCAAAGCTGGAGTCACAAAAGTGTTCTTGCTTTAGAATATGCTCCATCACCACCCACACTGGGAAACTCCCATTGAGAGCATCTTTCCATCTCCTACTGTAAAAGGGGCAAACGAAAGATTTCTTCAAGAATTTAGTGCTGTAGAATGACTTTCTTCAGATGTAAAAATTCCCTGTGGTGAGCTGTAGTTAGAATACATTCCACAAAGGATTGGGGAAATCACAGAATGGTAAGGTTTGGAAGGGACCTCTGGAGGTCATCTAGTCCTGCCAAAGCAGGATTGCCTAGAGCAGGTTGCACAGGAACATATCCAGGTGGGTTTTGAATGCCGCCAGAGAATGAGACTCTTCACCTCTCCGGCAGCCTGTTCCAGTGCTCTGTCACCCTCACGGCAAAGAAGTTTTTCCTTATGTTTAGGTGGGACTTCCTGAGTTCCAGTTTGTGTCTGTTGCCCCTTGTCCTATCACTGGGCACCACTGAAAAGAGACTGGAGCCATGCTCTTGACATGTCCCCTTCAGATAATTATTAACATTTATAAGATCCCCTCTCAGCCTTCTCTAGGTCAACCAGACCCAGGTGTCTCATCTTTTCCTCATAAGAGAAGTGCTCCAGTCCCCCAGTCATCTTTGTAGCCCTCTGCTGCACTGTCTCTGGTAGGTCCCTGTCTCTCTTGAACTGGAGAGCCCAGAACTGGACACAATACACTAGGTGTAGCCCCACTAGGGCAGAGTAGAGAGGGAGGAGAACCCTGGACCTGCTGGTCATGCTCTTCTCAAGACACCCCAAAAGGGAAGGGGAACTGCATATGTAAAATACAAGTGTGATTTAGCTATCATAAAAGTTATTTTTCTTCTTATTAGTAGAAAATGAGAAACAGGGTCTGGGCTGCACTCATTCCGTATGAATGGAGAGGGCTTCTTTTGCCTGAAGGTCTGAATCTCTTGGCAGTCTGCAAAACACTGAGATGTCTTAGGTGAACCCTACGGTATAGCTAAGGAGGACACCCCATCCTGAATTAGTGAACACAGCCACAGCAGTAATGCTGCAGCTTTAGCTGTGAGGCCCCCTGAGAATGCAGGCAGACTGAGAATAAAGTTTTCCACCTAGAAACCTAGCCTTGCTCCTGGCCTTCAAGGTAGTCATCATTCTGCACAGTCTGGCTTGCAGGGCCTTGTCTTCACTAATTTCAAACCAGGTAACAGCAATTCCAAACTTCCAATTTTTCCTTCTCCTTTAATCTGAGGAGGAAAAAGCATTCTATCTTGGCATAACCATCTCCATGTCATGCAAGTGACAGGAGACAGGATAAAGGTGAGGGACTGAAGGAGATATAAAACCCCTCCCAAAACCAAAATGCCAACTTGGGAAAGTTCAACAGGACGAAATTCTGTAGAGAACTGAAATGGCTGAGGAGGTAAAGCTTACATACATTTTCTGCTTGACTGGAAAAGAACAGAACTCCAAATCACATTTTTTTTGATACAGGTTTTCTATTGAGGGGAAAAAAAGCTTTTTGTACAAATTCCTGCACTCCATCTTCCTTTCTCTCTGTATGTGTATTTTCTGGAGATGTTGGGGAAGGGGGATTTTTTTTAGCCATGCAAGTAGTGCTTGATGAATTTAGACCAGAAACCCACATCTATGGCATCCCAAGGGCAAGCTGAAGATTGAACCAGAATAATTCAAAACATGCCTCAACTCCCTCTGCACACATTAAACCTGTACCATATTCAAAATCTGTGCCCGAACCTGAACAAACTTGGCACCAAAGACAGAGGGTGGTCCTCAACCTTGCTTCATGGCAGTGTGGTGTAGGTCTGCAAGAAGCAGAGGGAAAGCTGCAGAACTTCATCTACTCCTCTTTAGCACATCACATGGGGTGATCCAATCAGCAGCTACCTGGAAGCCACAATCCCCAGGACGGTCCCAGCCAAATACCAAAACTTTGGTTCTAGGCTGTTCTGAAAACTCATCACAGTAGTTTCTTCACTCTATTTAATTGTCCCTTTGTAGTAAAACCACCACTTAGGAAGAAAAGCTTAAGCACTGATCAAAAGTGGGAATTTCACACTTGAAATCTCTTCCAAAAATTTGCAACTTCCACTTAAAAAAAGTCTCTTCAAATTTCTGAATGGCTGCCTGGTGCCATCCAGTGAGTGCCCTCCATGTAAAAGCAGTTGACACCACATTCTAGGGATGCACTGGGAAGATGTCTCTTTCCTTACCTCACATCAAAACAACTCATTGGTTAAGGTCTGAAGATACTTGGGAGAGGAAAGGGGATATCTAAGAGTAAGCTGTTTTGTGTTCATGATGGGACAAACTTCCTTAAAATACTACGTTTCTTAAAGACGTTCAGTTGACCAAAGCTCTTGAAACTTGGTAGGATTTGTTACCTTAAAAATGCCAGTCACTGCTAATTAAGTGATACATATGCATTTTACAAGTATTTGAATCCAAGTTACAAATTTATTTAATATAGAAACCTCTCTACTATATGGCACACAGCATATGGAAATAAAAGTACTAGAACAGGGTTTTTTTAATGATGCCAGTCAGATACGCTGAAGGCAAAAACAACTCTCCATGTACTTAGCATTTACAAGCTGTTCACACAACAATGTATATCACATATATCCATCCTTCACGAACCTAAATAGTGCATAAAACAAATGTAATATTTTTAATTACTTCATATTGTATTTGGGGAAAGCACTGATTTTTCTCCCATTAGCAGTTCCCATAGTAACTAATGTTAATGAAGGAGGGAGAAATCCAATGCCACAGGAACCCAATGTTTTCACATAAATGGGCAAAAGGGCTGAAGGGTGGGCAAAGACAGAGAGCTTTCATTCAGAAGTGTTTGGGAGAGACCACAGAGCTCACTGACAATGAATAAAAGTTTGTCAGGAGAGTTTAGCAGAGGAAGAAACCTGGTCACATAATCGCATAGCCAGCCCAACAGTCAGCAAAAAAAAGGATGCTCCCTGAGCACACTTGGCAGAGCTTTGCCTGAAGGAATCTCCCATGCCTTTCCCACCCTCCAGGGCACAGCATCCCATAGCAATCAGGTTTTGTGACCCTCACCTACTGCTTTAACTCTAGTCTGGAAATGCAACAGATGTCATTATGCTATGATCATTTAAAAGTAAAGTAATAATAATGGGTTTAGAATTTAACACACTTGTGTAATATGCTTCTACTACTAGCCATATTGTGAAACCAGAGTTGTTGATGGCCTTCACTACAGAGCATAGTTATCCCTACAAGAAAAATAATCTTCATCTCAGGTCCTTGTATCAGGCGAGGGAAGAGACTGTGCAGAAGCAGACAGGGAATTTCACTGGGATGCAACTGAACACAGGAGCTAATGAATCCCAGGGTACAGGTCCATGAAAAAAACCCACATGCTTACTTTTGAATAGGTGTGTTTTTCAAGTACCCACAGAGAACACAAGCCATCTCCAGAAAGTTTCATGCAAGTCTTGCTTCCTTTCCACTTAAGATTCATGCTCACATAACAAGAGCATCTGATACGAATTGGTTGATAGAAAGAAAACAAAAAAACTAACAGCCAAGCAAACTGTGTAGTGGAGTGCCCTGTCAGAGAGCTCTGGCACAATAGTTTTGGAGCTCATCCTCTAGCTCCAGTCAATGGCTGTTCCACATGTCAAAACAGCATTTCAGAAAATGCTAATAGGTAACTATAAATAAGGCTTCTTAGCAGGGCTCTGCCACAGGCACTTTCCTGCCTGGCAATACTAACTTCAAGAATTGCAAGAAGTCAGGAAAGGTTATCACATAGACACTTCCATCCAAAATAATTCACTGGATTTTAAGGGCAACAAGCTACCATTATTAAGCTGACAGCCTATTGCTAGCATTTAATTTATCTAATAATACTATTGCTATCAAACATACTCTATGCTAAGTTCAGCTTAAAGCCCATCATACAGATGGTCTTGCAAAATTTGGAATAATTCATGCTTACTGTGAAGGGAACTACAGGCTTAATTGTTTAGCAGTCATCAACTCAATATATAGCTCACATTACTTCAGCGTGGATATTTAAGTCTAAAGCACTGTTCTTGTGAGCAAGAAAAATGTACTGAACAGGCCAACAATGGTGTTGTGAAATGCAGCACCACATTTAATACAAAAACAAATAGAATACAGGAACTTAAGAAGGAGAAGCTAAAGGCCACTAACAAGGTGATACATTTCTCGTATAATTTCTTGTGGAATAAGCTGACAGAAGTTGCTGCAAGGTTGGAGCACACCTCACCCATTCATCTGTCTGCATGTGATAAAATATATACAGAAAGCATACTGTTCATTTATTTGTCTGTGTTATCTCCTCCAAAGGAAAAACCTCCAGACTTTTCTGTATGCCTCAAGGCCAATGTACAGCAAGTTCTGAATATGCATCAGTCCCTGTTACACACCCATCTGCATGTGCACACGTGCACCCCTTTCCCATCCCTCTTGATGCTTGCCCCAGAGCTCTGCCTTACAGCACAGACTGAGCCCCTTACCCTGCACCAGCCTCCTCTCTTGAGACTGAAATCTGAACCCTGGTACCTGCTTCCTTTCTAACACAGGCAGAAACAAGCCTTGCATAAGATCAGATCTGGTTAAATCACACAGGATGGCATCGGTAGCAGGAGGCATTATGCCTGAAATTGCCAAGGATCACCCAGAAGAGAGCATTGCAAAGTGCCAGTCCAGTGGTTTTATGAATGCAATCCACAGAGTCCCTGACTTCTTGCTTTTTCTAAGGCATGCTGTAAATCACTGCCATCTAGTTCAATGCACACACTGAAAGAAAAGGTCTATTTCTTTCTTACAGCACTGCCTGAATAGCATTAGACTCAGGAGGAGGCCTAAAGGAAGATACAATTCACTCATGCACAGAGGCGTCGTAATGGGTGCTAATCAAAGCAAAACCACAGAATGGAGGCACCCTGAAATCATTGAATAACATCTTGTTATAACACATGAATGACCTGGAGTATTTCCCCTTTAAAAGAAAAAAAAAAAAAAAAAGAAAAGAGAACAGGAGGCTTCAGTGCTAAAGAGGTCACAGAAGAGTTCCCCAAGTCAATTTAAATCATATTTAATAATGAAAGAGGGGAAAATGCCTTGACATGCCTCTTGTATGCTAAACTCAAAATGCCATCTGTAAAAGAAGGCCCATTCATTGAGAAATAAGGTTGTGTGGAGGGAAATATGTTAAAATGATGTTGTTCAAAGTGGGAGGGATGTCTTGTCTATTTTTAGGATGTAAGGAAGTAAACTCCCTGTCACAAAGAACTAAGCAAAACAGAAATAATTTTCATTTCCCCAAGCTCAGACATTTTGATGCCAGCTGTGATCTCTATAAGAATGTCAGCCTCAGAACTCACGTCAAATGCTACTGTGCTATCCCAAGTTGCTGTAATTTAATCTCTGCTGGCTCTGCCTCCCATCCTCCACTGCAGGACAGAAATGGTCAGAAAAGCCAACTCATAGAAAAAAAGGAGCTCAGAAATCTGTCTCTTTCCACAAAAGAGCATATCAATTTGGCCTCTGTGTTGCCATTTTACCAGGGCAATCAACATGCTCATCCTATCCTGGCCCCACAGCAGGGCTCCTCATTTCCAACAGCAGCAACCTGGGTGCTCATGTTCTCTCTCCACCTGTTTTCTTCACAGCCTGGGGTGCAAGGATATGAGTCCTTTCTTTTGGTAGCTATCTGTTAGTTTGTCTTTGGATAAGGAATACAATTGATTTGCATTTATTAAGGAAACTAAAGGTCACTGCTCATCGAAGTCTATTATCTATCTTTCATACTTTGCTCTACAGCAGAATCTTAATAGGTAAGCACTGATTCCTCCACTATTATTGAAATCATTGATCAAAACTAGCAGTAAGACAGGCATCAGTGTTAATGCTCTCTCCAAGACAACAGCATCTGCTGAGCTGGTTCATACTCCCTGATGAACATTACCACTGCAGCGTGAAGACTAAACAGATGCAACCATACATCTACATCAGAGCCTTTTCTCCATTCAAAGCCACTCTGCTGAGTCTTTTGTTGTCCTGCCTTCTGCATAGCTGTGCAACTAACAGACCGAGTAGAGAATAAAACTCCTGTCCAGCCCACATGCACCTTTACAAAAAGCTACTTTACCAGAACAATGGTGGCAGGTCTCACCAACCACTCCAAACTAAAGAGCGAGGACAGCCTGCAATGGCCCCAGAGGGATTTACCAGTGATCAGGCAACTTTCTGGTGAATTTAATGTTCAGGACAGAGGCAAGATTTTTCGTGGCCTTCAATGGTTCAAAAATTCATTCTGGCTATACTATGCCCAGCCATCTGCTCATCCTCCCCTGGAGGTGCTGCTCCTGTGCTGGAGACTGCAGAGAGCATGAAGTGACTTAATCCTCACTCAAGCTATACCAAATCTCATAGGCATACCCTGCTTGCTTCCAAAGGTGAGAAACCCCAACAAACATTTTAGACTATAATCTCTTCATCTGTCCTTCAAGAAACTTATTCTGTCTTCTATAGTCTTCATCAGCACAGAGGTGCAGCTGCAGTTGGCCACCCCTAAGGCTGCTGAGGTGACCAGAGGTACCAGCATCTCAGATCTTTTCACTCACACTCTGCAACATGTTCACAAGACACCCAGGCATGCAGCTGCAGCAGCCAAGTACGGATGCTGTTTTACTGCCTGTTGCAGTTACATGTGCTTTCTCCTCATGGGCAGTCTCACTCGTATTTCATCCTTTAGTTGGAAACACCTCCCCTGAGCAGTGAGACACCCTCCTAGGGCTTTTTGATAGTCTACTTTAAACAGGTGGTTCAACCACAAATTCCCCGTGTCTCACAGCTGAAAACTTTTTTTTCATAAGTAAAACCAAATGGCTGAACAGATTTGGAAGCAATTTTTTCCAGGCAAAACTTCCACGTTATGGTGATGGAAAGAGCTACAGATGCTTTGCCACACTATTTCATGACAGGAAG
Source organism: Todiramphus chloris collaris (assembly GCA_025345505.1). Taxonomy (NCBI): domain Eukaryota; kingdom Metazoa; phylum Chordata; class Aves; order Coraciiformes; family Alcedinidae; genus Todiramphus; species Todiramphus chloris. Next base: position 470,033 of record JANVCC010000020.1, read on the forward strand.
GCTTGTGGAAAGCTCAATACTTAACTACAGAAGACAGAAACATGATGAGAGCAACAACAAGAAGGGCAGAATCCTAAAAATGACAAGGTGTACTCAGGAAACAAACACTGAAAAGTATTCCTAATTTAACTATTTGCTGAGCTTTTAAACAAAGCAATTGCGTTCATCGATGATCGCTGTATCAAGTATCAGATTGTTTTTGCAGATTGGGAATAAAAGTGTCATGCAAACAATTCACATGATTGTGATTTGGGTAAAACAGATGAGCAGAAAAGTATCAGCAACACTATTCAAAGAAAGTATCACATCAAAGAAACACAAAATGAAGTACAGGAGACGGGAAAGCATTTCAGAAAAGGTTTTGAATTTAAAAATACTAAATCAGAACAACACGGGGAAGGGAAAAAATGGAGTCTTAGAATAATTTTGTATCACAGCAGAATCACTTTGTATCTCTATCTTTTCCAGAAGAGATTTTGCTAACCTGTCCTCAACATTTCCAGTGATGAAGTGGCACCAACCTTGCCACTCTGGGATCTATTCCAGTACTTTGCTATACTTATTTTAGAAAGATTTTCCTAATGTTTAATATGAATCATCTCTGCTGCACTTCCAGTAGATTCAAAACCATACCCCTTGCCCTAGCTATCATAGCTATGGAAATACTGTTGTGTCTTCCTCCTTGCAAGAGCCTTTCATATATGCAAAGACTTCTCCCTTGTTCCCCTCCAACCCCCTGCTACAGATTAACCGACCTCATTCATTCATCCCAGTAGGTGATGCTTTCTAGCCCTTTAATCATTCTCACAGTTTCTTTACATTCATCCTTCCAGGCAGTCCTTATTTTTCTTTAAGCTTACCACCCAAAAAGAAGTGCAAAGCTCTAGCCCTGGCCTGGCCTATTCAGAAAAAGCAGCAGGTATCTGGTTGATTCCTGGTGTTTCACCTTCCTCCCCACACCAGCTGCAAGGTTGGCCTTCTTCGCATGGAGCTCCTGGTCCTGCTCAGCCTGTGCTTCTCTGTAAGCTCCAGACCCTATTCTGGTAGGCTGCTACCTTGGCACTCGCCCCTCTTCTCATCCCTGCATCGACTACTGCACATGTTGACTGACCACCTCAGGGCAAATATTGATTGATTTCACTTATTAACTACCTCTGGGTAGTACCTTGCACTTAGTTCTATTGAACTGTCTCCTTTTATTTCCCAGCAATTTCTTCAATTTAGCAAAATGCTTTTGAATCCTAAAAGGAAGAAAACCCAGTACGTACCACCCAAATTCCCACTTGATCTGTCCTTTCACCTTCACCACAAACCCCTGACACCAGCTAAGAGGAGTTCTCAATACTACAACAATTTCATTTTGAACATTTTTCCATAGCTTGCTCATAAGGACATGTGAAATAATGTTAACTGCAGCTCCCACTGATGCTTTCCTTTCTGTAAGATATATTACCATTTCATAAAAATAATTTAGACTGGCTTAACACACTTTGTTCTTGACAAATTCATAATGGATACTACTTACTTTGTTATCTCAGGGGTGCCTACAAAATACTGCCTATTTATTTCAGAATTTTCCACAGAACTGAAGTGATTGGTTAAAAATAATTATCCTGCTTTCCCTTTTTTTAATTATCAGCATCATACTTGGCATTTTCTAGTTGTCCGGGACCCTGACTGGCCTGTCAACTTCTCTTCCAGAGGACCACAGACTGTGTTATTTCATTATTACCATCATATAAATTGCTCTCCAACATAAACTCCTCAACTCTTCCTAGTAGTAAGAAATAAACCTTTAAGGACTTCCCATGTCTGGCTTCCCAGTTCTGAAGTACTCGAACTTGTCACTAGCCTTTGCAAGGCTCTCCAAGGTTTAGTGGTTTTTTTCAGTGCTCCTAATTGCCTAAATACCTGTCATAATTTATGGGTTCTCTTCATTTAGGCCATTTTCCCATTTTTTAATTATTAATGCTCTCCTTTTGATAGCCTTGACTTCTCTATTAAGCCTTGAAGGGATTTTACTGGATGTTTTCTTTTTAATTACAACACAAAATTCACCTAAACTTCTAATACAGTAATTTTGAGAAGTCTCCAATTTTCTCACTTCCTAGGCTACTCTTTCCAAGGTTGTTTTATTTTCATTTTCAACAAATTGGCTCATTTTCACAGATTCCTTTCTTGAAAATGAATATTCATATTCTGAAATCATTTGGCTTTCTTTTGCTGAAATGTAATAATGTTGAGACAGCTTCTCTTGAAGTAGGTCTCATGTACCACTTGGGACCAAACACAGATCAGCATCTTAGAGATTGTTCTAGGAAGCAGTCACACAGCATGTCAATTTTTTTTACCTCTGCACCTAGCTCTGACAAGGCATCCAGTCTATAGAGGAACATTACAACTACTCTCTGTACTGTCTGTCTTACAAATGCAGCTCCTCTCAGCTCACATAATAAATCCTGGTCACCTTATGATGATCAGTCCCCCTCCCAAGCAGGGGATGATCAGTACAATCCTACCATGACACGTTGTTACTATAGGTTGCACTGCACATCTCTTTTTCTTGGAACATTTTTATGCCATTACACTTCATATTATCCTTCAAATACGACGTAACTCCCCCGCCAATATGTCCTGCTTTCTCTTCCTGCAAGGTTGGTAGCCTGGCAACACCGTATCCCACTGATTATCCTCCTCCCACCATGCCCCTAGGCCGACTGCTCCATCAGGGTTTCCATTTGAGCCCAGAAATTCTCATACTCCTATCCTATTTTTTAAAACACCAAACACTGCTGTAAAAGCACAGGTGTGTTTTGCCCTCCCTTCATTTCTGAGTATTATCAGCTAAGTGGGACCAGAGGTATTTAATTTCCTGTTTTCATTATTTTTCATTACAACTGGGCTATTTCCCTCCTGACCTTTTCAGAGGTGCAGAGCCTGGTCTTATTTTAACCACAGCATACAGCCTTAGAGCCTGCACAGGTCCCTGTTGCCCCAAAAGCTTCTTCATTTCTCAAAATGCTTTAATCCTACATTTCTGCCCCATCACTTTCTCAGTGCAGGCTCTTCGGCTTCCTCATAAATCCTGTGATGGCCCTGGCAGTATTTGAGACACGGCTACTGCAGATACCAGTCTGCTGCATGTCGACCTGAAGAGAGCCCCCAAAACACCCCTGCATTGGTTTCCAACAGGGTTGACAAACACTAGTTTCTGCCAGCACCCCCAAGTGAATAATTCAAGCCTCTTATGAGGTCCCCTACCTTTGTGCACAGCAGGCAGGTTACTATGCAGTTCACTCAGGTATCACGGATCCAGTTGTCATTTTGCCTAATATTGGAGTGTCCCTTTCTATTACTTGCCTCTTCCTAGCATTGAAGGTCTCTTGAGTTACAAAAGCACCCTTGGTACAGGTACATGTTGTGATGCCAGCTAGAGGGCTGGTCTTCTCTACGGGGTTAGACATCACTTTGGAAGCTTCATGTCGCTTCCAGTTGCTCCAGACCAAGCTGTCCTGGTTTGAGTGAAAACGGAACTAATTCTGTTCAGTAATTTTACTTTTCAGCTTGGTTCTTCTAATTAACTGCACTTTCTGAAGTTAGCGGCCTGTTCTCACAGACAGTGTCTGCTTCTAGCAGTGATAACACCTTATGTTTAGAGTTACTACCAAGGATTGGTATGCAGACCAAGGCCACTGCTGGGTCCTGTGTACCACATTGGGGGGTGCAGGAAGTGAGAGGCTGCACCTTCAGGGAGGAGCGGACAGGACGGGAGACTCTAAACTGACCAGCGAGGTATTCCATCCCATATACGCCATATATTCGGTCTAGAGCTGAGGGACCCGAAGGGTCTCTGGGCTCTTCTCTCCCCTCTTGGACTGCTTTGCCAGCTTTTGCTTGGCTTGGCTCGGGTCCTCTCTCGGTTCCTTCCTCGGAGCACCCAAGGAGGACTCTGTCCGTTCTGCCTTCGATCCGATCTGCGTGTTCCTGAACCCAATACCAGAATCCAGCTCCTGAACACAGCTCCCGTCTGCTGCGGGGCCCAGTCTGGGACTCCCCCGGAGCCTGCACAACATCAGTGGTGACGGTGATGTAATTACCATCAGGGGGGTTGGGTTCGATACTGGTTTTGTATATATTTGTATATATTCCATTTTTATAATTATTATTTTCCTTTTCATTAAAGCTGTTCTAGTTTCCTTTTCTAATCGCTAAGTCTCTCTCCCTTATTCCCTTTCTCTTCCCCTTTGGGGAGGGAGGGGGATTAACAGAGAGCGTCTGTTATAGGTTTTAGGGGCTGCCCTGACCCTAAACCACGACACAAGCTTAGGAGAAGAAAGTTCACAGGGCCATGGCCCCTCTGCACTGACAAAAGCTGCCCTAGGAGGTAATCACTCATAGTGCAGCCTGTGCAGTCTTGTGGGAAACCACCACTCTCTGGCCTTCTTCATGAACTATGAACATGATGGTTTGAGCACTTACAGACATTTAACTTCCCTCCTTTGATTAGTGCATCCTTCTTGTACCTTACTATGCCTAAAGTAAGATAGGTAACAACAAGCACCATAGCACCAACTGAATATGAGGGGCCATGCTAACCTGAGAAATTCAGAAATGAGTCCTCACCAGCATCAACTGCCTTACTCGCTGCACTCCACAGCTGCTTGTTCTTACCCTCTCCAGGCCCAGCTGCTGCCTCCCTTTTTCAACACCCAAAGGACCACTTTCTAGGTCTACTCACACCCCCAAGCAGTGGCCATCCAGCACAGACCCCAGTGGCTCAACACTCACCCACAGACCCACCCAAACCTTATAGCCACCCCTAAAGGACACCAACTGATCACCAAAGGAAGAAATTCAACAAGCTTATTTGCTTTCCAGGACCTACCCCCCCCTTTTCTTCTTATTTCTCACCCCTTCTCTAGCAAAACTGTTTCACAAACAGCCCTGTTTACTCTTCTCTATTCATTACCCAGGGAGGGAAGGACAGCTAGACCTCTTGCCTTTGGAAATTGCAAGGCATCCTTGTGGTCCTTATTTTGACACCTGCACAGGTGGGTCCAGTTCTTCCATATAAACATAGGACCTTCAGGCCCCCTGAGATATCTAAGTTCACCCCACCTCTCTTCAGCTGCCCCTTTGTAGGGTATGGGCTGCTGTTGGTCTCCATGTCACATATTCCAATGCTACAAGTCCTGTCAGAGACCCTAAGGCACTCAAACAGAACTAGAGGGCTGTTGTTTAGGCAATTGATCTGAGCTCCTTAGCAGTGTGAGAACAACAGAGAAAAGATCCCAAACTGGAAACACAGAGTTGCTTTGGCACAGCTAGTTGCAGTATACAACAGATGGCACTTCCTCTGAAGAAAGCGAGGAAGGATAATAAAGAATTAAAGATGTTTTTTTTCAGAGCAGAGATATCCAGCTTGATCAATTTAAATCTAGACATGGCTGCTTCTAAAAATAAATAAATAAAAAAATAAAGTCCTACAATAGCAGTGAAAAATGAAACTAGCAGTGAAAAAGCAGCCAGCAGCATCTTTAATTCAGGCTTGATGCTTTCTTTTGGGCTGCCCCAGTACACAGTTCCTGGAAGGAATGAGCTTTACTAAGCAGGGCAGCAAAGAAGGGGGGGGGGGGGGGGAAGTCCCCAAATTCTTGGTGAATCACAGAATGGCCTGGGGTTTGACATCAGAGTTTTGATGATCCTTTTCCAGAAGGTTTTATATTCCTGAGATCAAGGATGTTACACGCTACACATTTTGTCATTAGTCACATATTCTTTGCCATGAAATTTGTAGTCCCTTTTGCATTGTATGTTCTTTTAAGCATGAAAGAAATAACGGATCTCAAACAGAATATAAGAAATAACTATGTCTAACCTCATAATTAAGTGTCCTTCAAAGCCTTAACTTTCAGTACACTGATTGAGGGAGGGTTCTGTAGGATAATTCTGTGCTTTTGGAGGCATTCAGCATCTACACAAAACATCAAAAGAAGGCAGTCTTTCTGAAGAATGTGTAACCTAATTTGCTTTGCTTTTTTACACAGGCAGTTTCTGCATGTCCCTTCCATCTACAATATAGATTTGAACATGCGTCATTGTCCTTCTCTACAAAAATACTCTTCTGCACGACCAAGGACACTGTCTAGAGCCACAGTACATTGTGCCATACTCATGTATATTGTGTAATTCTTTTTTCATTAAACCATTGCACATGGTTTTTGCTTTGGAGGCCAGCTCTGAGGCCAGTGAAAGCAGTGGATAGGTCCTGCTGGGATTTCTCCCAGAATTTCATGGAGCATTCATTTTACATTTCAGTGGTTTAAGACATCCTTCCCTAATGTCTTTTGTGGGTGTCTTTACAAAGCATGTACTTACTGCTTGTGAAATAGCCCCTTTGCTGGATATTCAGAGTTACACATTGCAAAATACAGGACAACTAAAAGTAAAAGTTTTCCTTCAAATGATGTAATACCACAGAGTACAGGGCAATCCTTACTTAAATAGGGATTAAAAAAAAATGAACTTAAATATGGACTAAATATGAAAGTACTTCTGGTTTGGACATGACTGAGCTCACAGCTTCTTTAGGACAACATATAAATTGCACAGCCACCCCTGGAAAGCTGATGGGGTTATGGAGCAATGACTCACTGTACATTTTGCTTACTCAATATATTAATTTTAATATGCTTGAGAACTAAGTAATGCACAAGGCGACTAAGCCCTCTTTGGGACTCTTTTGCAGTGTCAGTCTTTCGCCTTCTGTGATCAACATCAGTTAACTAAGAATGGAGCCAAGGGTGGGCCCTGTATCGTATAAGAACAAACGTAGCACGGGAGAGTTTCAACACACGAACTGTAGCCTCAACAGGAGGCTGCTGCAGTAGTTATCCAATTTAAAAAACACATATTCAGGCACTGAGCAGAATTAGAGAGGTCTGGGAAACATCATTTTTGTCCTAAGCCAGCACCCAAAGAAGTCACTGGATATTTTTTCCATAGTCCTACATTTTACAGACTTACTTTTCATTACCAAGGACAAAGAAATCACGGGTACTATTAAAAAAAACCCCTAGTGCTAGTGGTTTGGCAGCAACCTTCCCTCCGTATCTGTGCTGAACTAAAGCCATGACACTTGGCCAGGAAGTTCTCTTGCTCATTGTCCTCCATATAGAAAGAAGTTAACCCTAGCTCCTTGGAAAAACTGCACTTTGAGTCATTGACATTCAGCCGACACAAAACCTCGCTGTTGTTACGCTTGGGCATTGTACTCCCTTCGACGCATCCCATAAACTACTGCACAATGCTACAGCACTCAGCACTGGCCACATCCCTTTCAAAAAACAGTTGTATTCCAAAGACAGGTGGAACAATTATTTAATATAAAATAAAGAAATCAGCACAAAAACCAAACCAAAACAAATAGAACAAAAAAACCTCAAACAACCAAAAAAACCAACAACAAAAGAAAAAAAAAGTCTTTTTGACTTTTCAGAGTAAAGATGCATGGGATAGCAGTAATGAAATGCGAAGCTGACCAGCTAAGACTCAGAGGGGTTTGGATTGTGTTTTCCTTTTTGTTACACAAACAAAAATAAGCCTATTTTAGCACATAAGGACACTTTCTTTTTATTTTAAAATGCTGAATAGCCTCATTTTCAATCCAAAAACAAAATAATTTCTACTTTTAAGACAAAGATTATATTTTTTTTTCCTTAATCAAAAGCACAAAGAAAAGAAAGAGCAGTCTGGGTTTTTTTTTCCCCTCCAAGTTCCATGAACCAGGAGCTGCACAATGTGAGATTAGAAAAACCATACAAACCGGTGAACGTACATATATAAAACTCCATTTTGCACAGCTCTACCAGGGATAAAAGTGCTACTTCAGTGAAAGATATTATTAGAATTTGTAATGCTCTTGCCATGGAAATAGCTGTCATGTCACCCACCAGGATCATGGCCGGGTGGACAAATAAGGTGATACATGAAAGCAGTAGAGATGGAAGCATTTTTCAGAATTAGACAGCAATGACAAGGGAAATGAAAATGCCATGTAAAGTCTAATTGGAATTCTTTTAGTCACTTGGAAAGGATATTAAAAAGCCTTCCTCAAAAGCACTCTTATCAACATTTTCTTCAGGAATTAAAGCACAGCATAATTTAGTCAGTACATAAGCATATTAATTTTTCATTCTGTGAGCAAGTTGGCAGAAATCTCACAAATATTAATGCCAGCCCGTGAGCTCTTGTTTGAGCCACAGCAGAGTGCAGAACTGGGGAGTGGCAGGCAGCGGGCTGCCCCTCATGCCCAGCTCCCTGGGACATTGTCCTGCCACTGGCCTGCTAATGCCCAGGACTGTATGACCAGGAGTCACCAGCAAGAAGCTGCAGGAACACTGATGGGAGGCTGAGCTGAGGGACTAGGAAGGGACACATCACAAAGAGAGTACTAGGATTTCACTTGTGCATCTTTATCCTGTTCAACAAACCATGTACAAAGTAACTGAAAGAAGTTTTTAAGCTACAATCATGTGTCTTCTGCCTTTGAATACCCACTCTATCCCCACATCATATAGTCCCTCACTCCCAAGACCAATCTACCCTTGGAAGCAGTGACCACCACAACAGCAATGGAGGCTGAGAATAAGTGGCCCAAAGAGGGAAAAAGTTGGCTTTTCCAACCCAGTAAGAAGTTTCACCTGGAGGTCACATACTGGTCAGCTTCTCTGGGAGACAGCAAGGCCCAGAGGTTATGTCTATTTGGGAAGACACTCTCAAAGCAATCTGAATGGATGCAGTCAGGGTCCTCATTCCACCCAAAGGCTGGGCAAGGACTAGCTTTCACGAACAGAAAAAGCTACTAATTTTCTTTGTCTCTATACTTCCTTGGCACTTGGGGATCAGTCTTACCTAATTGATTCTCCAGCAGGACAGGCTCAAGTGTCACAAATGCTTGCAGCACATATTTGCCATTGTCTCTCCCAGCTCAGACAGGCAGCTTAGTTGTCTTTTATCCCAACATCTTGCATGAACCGCCAACATCATAGTCCCAGTGAAAAGCAGGTAACATGAGTGGATATAAGAAAAAAAAAATCTGACCTTGCAAGACTCATTTTTTCCACAACGTTGACCGTGACACAGTGATCCACATAGTGATCCTTTCACTGGGAATAGCCTACGGCTGAGTGCCAGAAGAGAAACTGCAGTCAATGAATCAAAGATAGGCCCTGACCAACCTGATCTGACACTGTGGTTAACTCTGCTTTTGTCAAGTAGTCAGATTAAATGATATTCAAGTGTTCCTTCCAATAAATGATGTTCAAGTGTTCCTTCCAATACAGCTATTCAACTCTGTTCTTCCAGTAACTCCTCATTGCATCTGACCATTTCTATCCGTCTGATGCGAGCTGTAGATCCATCACAAAAAGCTTACTGAAGATTCTTATTCTTTTCTAAGCTCAGCCTGAGCTACAACCTCACCCCAAGGTAAGTTCTCACCTGTATTGCCCTTACTGCAATTAATAGGAATCCTGACAGTCTTTGTGGGTAAGACTAACTTGAGTAGGAACTGTTGAGTTCCCTTCCACAGGGGTTGTTGGAGGGCTTGTGTTGCTCCTTTGCACAGTGCAAAACTGGCCTCTTTTGAGAGAGGAACTAATTCTTCTCCATACCAAAGGAAAATTGGCAGGATTTACTAGGGAAAGAAAACCCTCCTTTATTAGCCCTCTCCATTCTCACTCTAACAAGGAAATGACAAAAAAAACGTGCACACTCATCATCACTTCCCAAGAGAAAGCCTTGGAAACCACGCTAATGAAGGTTGGAGCATAAAGTGCTCTTTTAACAAAACAAGTATTTGCTGTAAAAGTACCATATTTGCTGCCTACAAAACACTGGAATCAGGGCCACATGGCTTCATTTGTCATGAAATGAGTGTTCAACGCAGATGTGCTTTTAAAAGAGTCAGGAGCACTAAGAGATAATTAAGACATTTCAAAATAGCAATTTAAAATGTAACTATAAAAGTACTTAGTTTAATTGTCTAACCAGTTTGTTGGTTTACATAAAAATTTGTACACTCCACTGAGATGGCAAGTGGTAACAGGCCTAGGAACTGCCCCTTGAACCACTCTCTCAAAGAGATAAGATCAGACCAACAGCTACCTGGCCCAGGAATTCCTCTCCAAGCAGTCATCATAAGCAAATGTCTATGGAGAAACACGAGTAAGACAAACTTGTGTGGTTCTTCTCCTTAAGACTGTCCCACCCTTCCCCTGGTTCTAGCACAGGCTTGTCCTGAATCAGGCATGTATGAGGGTCATGAGGGTTTATCTTTTTCCAGATATCTCTCTTCCTACTAATTAGTCAATCTCCCTTGAACTTTTGGTACTCAACATCCTGTGGAAAAGCCTTGGCTCTTCAGGTCAACCACCTGTTGTTTGTAAAACCCCATGGTTTTGTTTGTTCTGAACATGTGTTGATTATCTTCAGTTAATGTCACTCTGTTCTTATATTAGCTGAGTTCTGTCCCCATTTACCCTCCCCATGATTTGGTAAACTTCCAGCCTATCCACCCTTACCTCTTCTCTACTCTAGCACCTTCCTTCCCATACAAAAGGCTTACCACACCTTGGATCATCCTTGTTACCCTTTTTTGAACCTTTTCCAGGTCTACCATAACCTGTTTGAGATAAGAGGATCAGAACTCTCCAGAAAATTCGAGGAATACAAGAAAATTATACAGTGGCACCATGTTCTGTTATCATGTTAACAACTCCTAACATTTGATATTTTGATTTTTTTAACAATGACAGAGTACTAACCACTACCAGTGTTTTCAGGTATTTGATATAACTCCAGATCAAGCTCCTGAATTATGTTGTCCAACTCCCTCAGCTCTTATCTGGGCTATTATTTTATATTTGGAGTTATAATTGTTTTGATCTTATGTTCATCCCTTAGAATTCATCTGTACTGAATTTCATGTGTAATTTTTTTGCTACCACCCAGTCTTACGAGGTTCTTTTACATATCTTCACAGCTGGTCCTGCTCCTTACTAATTTGAATATTTTAATGCCATCAGCAAATTCTGGCAGCTCGCAGCTGACCTGCTTTTCCAAGTCATGTATAAATCTGCTGAACTGCACAGACCCCCAGAAGCTCCTCTCATAATTTTACTCTGCTGCAAGAACTGCACATTTTCTCCTGCCCTGGTTCTTGACTTTAAACCCACATAAGGATTTTCACTCCTATGGCTTGGCCAGAAGTGATATTCTGGGAGGCAGCAAGTGAAAATCCCCTACTCTATAAACTTTGGGTCTTCAGCTTGCATCTCTCACACATTACATTCTAAACCACACCTCTGATTTCCTGTATCTACATCAGTAACACACATGAGATACACAGAAACACTGCCTGTCTACACCCATTCCTCACATACCAAGCACCTGCTAAATTAAAAGAGGGTCTACGAATACACCAGTGTAGTTTTAGCAAGATGCTTTTTTCCTAGTTTTAGAGCAAGCTAGAGCCTGGTGTGAAAGACTGCTGCAGAGATCTTTCCTGCTTAAACCTGATGTCCTGACACCAAGCACTGCACATGTGATCAAAACCAAAGAAAAAAGACATTGCTTCTGCCAGTTGTTTTAATTTACTATACAGTCTTTATGTTGTGACCACTTCTTTTTTCCACAGGACTTTTCCCTTACTTATTGCACAGACCAGTTGGGTTTCACTTTGAGGTCATTTCATATTTTGGTTTTCCCTTTATCTTTCTTCATGTGGCACAATTTAATGCCTGCTCTGGAGAAAGAATTAGTCACTTCCTCCAGTGTTTTTCAAGGCTGTCAGCCCTTTCAGATCTCCAAGCATGTCAGAAACATTCAGATGTCAAATGGGGAAAAATATGTACAAGCCTTGCCAGAGTTTAGACATGCAGCTGACTGCTGCCACTTGAAAGAGAAGCACAACTGAGAGCCGAACCTGGTTTGCTTCTTTTATCATTTGCAGCACCAGGGAAGATGGGACATTTTGCCCAAGGCTTTCCCACACGACTTCTTACAGCAGAGGAAGAGTGAAAGGAAAAAACCTGGGCTTTCATTATGGGCTTAGAAGTAAAGGCTGCACTGTTGGACAGTGCCTTGTATCCTCTACCCATGACCTAAAACCTGACCTCTTTCCTCTCAAAATACAGAGACGCTAAAAGTTTTCAGATACAAAGTCACCAGCCCTTTTTCCAGCATAGTCACAGAAACACTTTCCATCACAGCATCATAGCACCAAGGAGATGCTGGTTGGGAGGCAGTCAATCCCCCACTCATAGCAGGGGGATATCAGGGCTATCAGCAAAGGCACAGCAGGTCAGCGGCAGCTTTGTCTAGCTCACTTCCGAAAACCTTCAAATTCCCTCTGGATACCTTTTCATATGCAGCATCACTCTTTTTCCTCATGTCCAACCCAAACACCCCATGGTATAGTCAGTGGGCATTACTTCTTGATATACTGCCTGACACTACTTGGGGGCGTTTAGATCCTTCATCTTTGTGGCTGGTTTTCAAGTACTCGAGCACCTCAGACTTTTCTGTGTCAACCATTGCTGGGCTTCCTCCTCACTTGTCAGCAGATCCATATTTACCCTGAATTTCTTCTAGCAGCTAGCATACCTGTAGGATTCACCCCCGTTGCCCTTAAAGTCTGTCTCAAGTCTTTACTCCAGCTGGGCCTTAGTCTTCTTGGTTTTGTCCTTAGGCACGTGAGTGATGCTTTTATACTCCTATTGTCTGTCCCCACGTCCATCTCCTCCCTGCTTCCAGTCTGTCCCAGTTGTCTTGCAATGCTGTTTTTCAAAGACATTCAGCCTGAGGCAGACAGATGGTATGGAAAATTACAGCCCAGTCATAGCTTCTTACAAGTAACTAAGTGAGGATCTTATAATGAGTAGGGTCAGGAAATTGTAATAATTAGTAAGTCTAGCTTTCCCACCTGTAATTATTTACTGTCACCTATTACAGCCAGCTCTTACTAGGCTCTATCCAGAGCCATATAATACTTTTAAGGAACCCTGCAGAGTATTTGTGTTACCCAAATAAATATAGCACTTATCTTACTAGTAAATGAGTGTGCTTAGGCTGTTTAATATTATTGTATTACCTTCCACTATTTCTGCAGCCCTAGTAATTTTTTACATTATTTCAATCTTCTTTTCCCCCTACTACTGACTACACGTCATTTTATGCTGTCTAGAATTCCATTTGGATTTTTATTGTATTTAATATTGCTTTCCGGTACTCTGTTCCACTTTTTCTCATTTGACCTCAAGCTGTTCCCTGCTCCTCAAGCTCCCTCTCCCCTTATTTCCCCTTCCCTACCTCACAGACGTGCCCCTCCCTAACATCTCTCTCACACACAATCAGTTCCTATCTTCATCTTTCTTCTCAGACACAGCTCTTCTGTCTTGACACAAGCTCTCATCCATTCCCATTTTAATCCAGCTCAGTTCAGCGCCACAACAGTATCATCATCCCTCCTGCTGTGAGGAGATATCGGGCTCAACTGCAGCGTTTCCCTCTGGCTTGTTCACTCTTTTGCCTTCTGTGCTAACCTCACTCCTCATCCCCACGGCCAGCAGCTGTCCTGGGCAGCCTGGCCCCCTGTGCAGACATGTCTTCATTTTACCCAGAGAGCCACCAGCCTTTTGGGACTCTGGTAGAGCTATTCCTGCCTTTTGGCTTCAGTGCACAGATTGGAGATGCTCTACGCAGAGCTACTCCTGCATCCGGGCCTGAGTTGGGGGGTGGGTGTGTTGCTTTGGGTTTTTTCTTCTCAGCAGGGACCCATGGTTGCTGTTTTATCTGCTACAAAAGTCACCAGCCTTTCCTGGAGGATTGAGGTCAGTAAGTCATACCTCTTCCTTCCACCCAGCTGCTGTGAAGAGTAGAGACATCTGCCCCTCACTGTGTCTGGATGTCACCAGTGACAGCAGGAGGGACACCATGCCGAGCTCCTGCAGCAGCAGCCAGGGAGAACAATAAATGCAGCAAACTTGGAGGCAGAGCCCCTGCCCTGTACTTTCTGCATGATCTTGGGCAAGTTGTTCAACTTCTTCAGAATCCCTAACGAAAACAGTGCTTTCCTGAACCTACTTAATCAACCACTGGCCTGTGAGATACCCTGAAAATATATAGAACACCATGAATATTGATAGGATAAAGAGGACTTTAGAATAAGGAATCAAGGAAGCTGCCAGGTAATGTTTTCTGTTTTCTTTGCCTGAGGGAAGCGTGATCGTTATCCCTTCACTTTGGCAACATCCACCCCCGCAGAAGGGAAAATAGAGGGAAGCTGGCAGAGCAAGAGCTCCAGCTCAGGTCTACAAGGACATACCGCAGGGAGATTTACCCACAGCAGATGCATCATCTGAAAGGGAAGTGCCTGGTTCCCATGGTGGCTGATCAAAAAGATAAATCCAGAAGCTGTCGAGCAGCTAAGTCTACAGGACCATCATTCTAACAACACTGTCCATTAAACTGATTATTGAGCCCCCCCCCCCCCCCCCCCAATCCAGATCATCCAGATAGTCTCCTATCACCACACAGACCGCTTGGTACAAAGCAAACAGCCTTTGCGCACTTGTCTTCTGAAGTGTTGCCTAGTTTGTTTTTAACTGTTTAAAAATTAAGTGCATCCTCAACCCTTTAGCTACTCTTGTTTGTTTGCTTCGTTCTGTTAGTAGGTACTAAATATTTTAAAAGGTCTTATGAGGTACCATCTAGCAGCAGGTTCAGTTGTTGCTGTGCTGCACATTAATAATTCAAAACCCCCCCTCCAGAATAAAAATGAAGCCTAGAATGGCACATCAGTATAATCTTTATATTATACCTCTGCGTGCAGGCACACAAGAGGCTACGGTAAGAGGTTTCTGAGACTGGTGGGACAGCTCAATGTATAAGGACCTCCCCGTTCACATCTCCCTCCTCTCCCTCTCACACCTTCTGCTTCCATGACTCAAAAAATGAGCTGCCCCCTTCAGCCTCTCCCCCTTCCCTACTTGCTGCACGCACCTGGGAAGACTGCTTGTCACCCAAGGAACAGGCAGCACCGAGGCAGCCGTGCCACCTCTGGGTAAGTGATGCCGTATCACGGTGCCACAGGCCGACCGGCAGTGGCCATGCAGCCGTCTCTCTGCACATTGAAAGAGTAAGAGACAGAGTTACTGCAGAGGACAAGCTGTACATGGACCCTCCACACTGCTGCTGAGAATTCCCTTTCTTTCAGGGAAATTCCCATGAGTGTGTCAGCTTGTGTTGCTAATAAGTGTCTTGTTTGCTGGTTCAGCAGCTCTCCTTCCACAGGCATCCTCACAGTTGTCGATATCCATCATCGGAGCCCTTGCAAGGGAGCCAGATTTCCCCGACAGCTCCCACAGCAGCAGAATCAGGCCTCCCTGCGAGCTTCTGCCCAGGACTGGGGCAGGCACACAAACAGGGGCTTTGTGACAATAATTATTTGACCTGGCAGCTTGCCTGTACGTGTTCAGCAGTGTTTACACATGCAAGCTGACTAGGAAAGAGTTAAACCCTCAGACCAAAAAAATTAAAAAAAAAAACCTCAGAAGTAATTTTGTGTACCCACAACTAAGGTCAAAAAGGCAAGCAGAGAGCGATGGGACTCTGCAAATAAAGCTCCAAGTATTTGAAGTAGGCAACAAAAGCTCTGTCAAATTTAAGTTTCTGTCTACAAGATTTTTTTTTTTTTAATGTACAAGAGCATAAGAGGTGGAAGGAAAAGCAAACAAAACCAGAAAATTAAATACAGACTTAAGTGGAAACACCAACTTTACCTCAAGTAACCTGGCATCAGAAGGCACTGCTGGGTAACAACAGTACAAACAACACAGGCAGACTTTAAAAATAGTAACATGGGAATTATTAGGACACCAACTTGCTATTCCCTTTCATCTCTGTAACTCAAAAGGGCTCTGCTTCTGTTGAGCAACATGCGAGGCACATTTCACGGGTATCATTAGCCTTGTAAGTATAGCACTTCTCACTGTTTAAAAAATAACCTTTCTTCTCTCCATACACTGGACTTGGGGATTGGCTTTGGTTTCCTGTTTAAGATATCAATATAGTTTTGAAGCAAGCTAAGAAAATTTGCTTCTCCGAGGTGAAACTACATGGGTGAGTTATACATCCAGTTTATTGTGTTCAATCTAAGACAGTCAAGTGGCTCGTGTCACCACACCACACCACTTTCATTTACCCGAGCTGCATTTACCCCAGTGACAGAAACAGCCCTAGACTCATTTCTGCCAGAGGGGCTGCTGCACAGAAGTTACTTTCTCAAGGCCACCCAGGAGGCTGCTAGGAGAACAGCAAGCTCAAAACACAATTAGCAGAGCTGAGAAGGTCCTTTACTGATTGCATTTTTTTCTTCATTGCAGACAAGCTCATTTGTATTGCAACTTCCTCCCTTCCAAACAGGTGAAATCCCCAGAACACCACTCAGGTACATTACAGAAGCGAGAGCTCAGGAGATCCCTGTAGTTTCTAGCAGGGTGATGGTGTGCGGCCTCTTGGCTGTGAGCACCAGCCCTCAGCTCAACCCAAGACCTGCACACCTTCCCCACACTGTTAAGATGCTACAGCTGAACAGAGTCCGGAGGAGAAGGAGGGGTTCAGAGGCAGGAGGCATGTCGAGCTCTCCTCTGTGGGGCAAAGAAGGGATGCCAAAGCAGGAGGGGTTTGTATGTGGGCAAGAGAGGGCAAGGACAGGCACCTGAGCTTGAGGGCCATGGTGACAGGCATAGTGGAGTGCCCCAGGCAGGCAAGCACAGCAGGCGCAATGTCGGGCTTGCTCTATACCAGGTTTGGAATCATTTATTTGGTCTTCCTATTAAGCTGGATCAAGCCCTGGTGTGGTGTAGGGCAGCAACACCTGAAAGATGTGTGCCAAGGCAGCGTTATGTAGCCAGAGCAGCTAGTTTAAAAAAAGAGCAATACATGAAACTAAAAACAGACTAAGCACCCAAGAAACCCTACACGTGCTGCTTTCCCAGAGCTGCTGTAGTGTTTTAATAGTGCATTCGAATCATCCAGCCCTTTCAGGCTGACCACTGGGGTGGAAACTTTGCAGTCAGGCACTCAGGTTTCTTTTTCCTCACAGCTGGGTCAGAAAGAGTCCCCTGAGGTTTGCTGTCAGCTCCCAAAACTGGTGGGGCTACAAAACCAAGAGTTAATGGCTTCATACACAAAATCCTTTAACAATGCTCAGGGTCCAACATTTCTTATTTCATGTAGGTCCATTTAAGCCAGACCATGCAGCAACTCATCTATCGCGCTTGTCAGCAAACGTTGTTTGAAGCTGACCTTTACTCAGGCCGCAGCATCCTGAGATCTGGTAACAACTCAGGCTTCCTCTAAGCTTCACCCTGAGCTCAGAAATGCACCATTTGGCTTGAGGATTTCAAGCTTTGTTTGCTGACTGTGAACACTGCATACCCAAGCCCTTCTCCTTATTCTTAAGCTAGTTTCCAGTGACTGCTTTTGCTTGGTTCATTGATTTATTCCCTTGCTTATCCTGCTCTGCTCCACACACCAGGAAGGCCATGCTCTGTAGCAAAGAATCTCATACGCCTTGAACTGGGGCACATAAATGCACCAAAACACCTCTCCCCACTTCAAATTTCAGAAAGTGCTGCATACACCTTAGTGACAAAGGAGGAACCAGTGGTCAGTATTAAATTATCACCTTATATAACATTACCCGATGCATTTTAAAAAGAGTTGACAGGGTAACAGAAGGTGGTTTGGGAGATTTTTTGTTTGGTTTTTTGGGGTTTTAATTTTTTTTTTTACTTTTACCCATTATTTTTACAGGACAAAAAAAAACCCTAGTGCCTGCTATACAAATCAGCTGTTAACATTAACCTGTCAGAAAAAGGCAGTTTATGTAACCACAAAGCCTGGCTTTTTATTATTTTCATGTACTGCTATAGCACCAAGCAGTGACAGGCACTGCCTACATAGGTATATGCTATTCATTCATCTTGTCAATATGTAGAAGAGTTTCAAGAATGGCCAGTGAGTTCAGAGCCTGAAATTCATAGTGCTTCAGGTGACAAACACTGAAGAGAGCTGTTCTTTAAACAAAGGTCCTTTTAAAGTTCCCTTGCTGGAACACTGATAAATCAAGGCTCTTCCAATCAGTAGAGAAGTTATTAGCGTCTCAGTCATTGGCCTTAAACTTGCAGCAGAATAAACAGTATGTGTTGTAAGAGATAATCCTCATTTAAGCTGGGCAAGCTTCAAGCTCAACTATTTAGACTACAGGAACTTTATATATGCCCACAGAGAAATCCTCTGGGGCAGAAAAAAAAATAGTATATCTCTAATGTTCTGGAAAGATAATTTTCCCATTAATAATAATAAATACCTTAATCCTATTTAAACCTTTAAAATATACCCAAAAAACAACAGTCCCTCAGGAGGATTCCTACTTGTTACATCTGCCATAGCTCCCCCTCACAAGTTGTTTTATACTACACAGTTCATATCATTTTTTTTTTAAAAGGTATTTTAAAAATATTATTTATGATTCCTACCAGTAAGCAAATGAGAGGTGATGGAGGAGAGATAGAGAAACATGAGCATGGCTCCTCAGCATTAATTTTGGTGTTCACCTTAAACAGTAAAACACTGTGTGCAGTAAAGCACTGTGTGCTGCTTTTGCCTCTGATGTGTTCAGCCTAGACAGGGCCTTTGCTGCCAGAAGGCAGGTCCATCTGGGAGGGAGAAATGTTAGAAAGCCAGTGAGTCAGCCAAGAGATTCCCTGCAGATTTGCTTCATTTTTCCAAGTCACTGCCAGCTTCTTGTAGTCTTCTCCTGGATGCTTTTGACATGTCAGCTGATAAAAGGACAAACTCCACTCCTTTAATAAACTAGAAATCAGGAAATACAGAAGATAAAAATACTGATATAGCATTGGTTACTAGCAGCATCTTGTTTAGGAAACTGCTGCCCTGAGAAGCTCTGCTGTCAAGGCTATGAAGGGCACTGGGACTTCAGATGAAGACTTTTCCTTTCCTTCTTCAGGGAGAACCACCACAATCTGTTTTGACAATGTGACCTAATAGCAGATGCAGGTGAGTTCACATGTTTATTTTCCTACAGGCAGACTGTCTAGTACACAAAGCTTGCAGCACACTGACTGTCAAGAGCTCTGTGAAGTGGAGAGGAAGTGCTGTTCCTTGCTTTTTGACACTGCTGTTGACTAAGCACCGTCAATATGTCCTTCTGTGTAGAAGGGAACACTGCCCATGTCTGGGCTTACAGCCATGGGATTTGCCAATCCCACTTTAGGCAGCCTCTGCATGAGCGTGTGAGGATCTGTGTGTTTTACCTGAGTCCCAACAGGAACAAGCAGGCAGGTTGTGCTCACCGGAGCCCTTCTCTTTCCCTAAGCACTGCTGTGATCCAATTAGGGATATTGCAAGAAGTAGCAATTAACAGCCAGTTTCTGCCACGGCAGTAGGTTAATGTGAAGTGCTGCCTAATACCCTCTTGTAGAGAATATTTCTCCAAGATCTGCAAAGCAGAAGACAGTCAGACAACAAAATGGCAGAGAGTAAGTGATATTTAGGTCAGAACAGAAACCTCAGCCTGTGACAAGCTGAGTGGGTACCAGAACCACAGACAAAATAGAGAACTCAATTCTGTTTAATTAATGGCAACAAATAGGGGGGGTGGGGGTATTTTGTGGCGTTTACTCTTAATACTTTCTGTCCCTAGGTAAATAACTTCATCTTCTGTGCACTCTTGTGGAAATGAGAAGCACTTACCTCTGCTCAGCTTCAAGGTGCTTGACGTGATGAACAGGTGGGATCACCTGCCCTTCCATACAGCCCTGTTCCTTCTCTGGGAACCCTTCCAATACCCCAAGTTATCCTAATAGGGGGAGGGAGGGTGGGTCCCCATGAAATGGAAAATAAGATACTATTTTGAATAACTCCCAGTGGCACTCACACACTTTCTATAAAATAATCCACATTCAAAGCTCTGCAAAGAAAGCAACTACTGGTTATCTGTCTTTCCCCTCGGCAGCATAACAGTTCCAGGTTGTGTGGGAAAGATGTAGTTGTAACTGAACCACACAGCTAATCTGTCACTTACAGTAAAAGGATATCAGGAAAATATCATCATTTTAGTTTGCTCCCCCTAACCTACAAATACGTGGCATAGAAAGCTGTGGATTCATGTCCAAAATGCCATTACACAGCTCCAAAACCTTCTGCCAAGTTTTGAGCATCAACTACCATTCATTCATTAGAGCTGTTTGCTCTCAGTAAGCAATTTTTAATAATGACAAGAACTCAAAGACTTCCATGATTTGCAGACAGCCCAGCATTTGACAGCCTTTTCCTGTCCTCAAAGGGCAAAATTTGGAAGTATAATTGGTTAGGATGTTATCTAGGCTTTACTGCAACACTTTCAATCTAAACAACTATTTATACCCCAAAAAAAAAAAACCTGAGCTGTTTGTCTCCAGCACCCACCCAAGAACCACTTTTTTCCACCAGAGTCGCTACGCACTCCAGCAAAGCACAGAAGTGATATATGAAAGCCCCATATCATGAACCCAAATTAAAGCAAGGTTGTTTCCTAGTTAAATAGCCTGCATTTAACTAGATAGAAGGTAAACTACATCAGCTCTAAACCCAACTGTTGCCAGCATATTTTAATTTAATCTACCTTGTATACCTTGGGGGTTTCTGTGCAAAAGCAGCACAGGGGGAGCTCCATGGAATGCACCATAGGATGTTCTGTAGCAGAACAGCATGGTCCTCTAGCACCTACACATGTTATTTTCTTGATTGTTCCTTAGATTTTTTTTTTTTTTTTAATCACAAGCCCAGCATCCTCCCTAGGGTTTCCATTCCTGGAGTTGCCGGAGATGAGACAGGACATTTCAGTCCCCATCAGCAGAGCAAACAACTTACAAGGGGCCCCTGAGAAAGCATCTCAAGAAACAATTAAACAATCCAATATGCATCATAAAAGATTCCAGATTCCATAGCCTCAGAGTGCCTATATTACTTACCTCATGATTTTTGAGCATTTGAGATTAGCAAGGTTCAGACACAGAGGAAACTTTGATAGAAGTGGAAGGTCAGCATATTCCTGTACCATACCTGCTGTTTGATTTGGGTTCCCAGCCCTGATCTGTATTTGACAGCTGCTCCTTAATTTCTAGCTAACAAGCCAGTGGCTGGATACAAAGGCTCTGAGCAGTCTCAATTTTTTTTTTTTTTTTTTTGGAAGCCAGCTCATATGAGCCCAATTTGGGATATTTGAACCAATTCTCAGAGTTTTAAGCACTTACTTTCAGGTGCTTCCTGCATAGAAAAGTAAACCCACTCTCCTAAGGAAGATTCTGCTTTTATGAAAATGTGGAACTCAGGACTGGGGCTGAGTATGACTTCTTCAGCACAGAAAATACAGGAATACCGCAGGTTAATCTGATTTATTTGATCTCTCTTGAATCCCTGCCTAGTTATCTTTGCTGGTGCTGCAGAGGTGGCATAATTTTGACATACTTAAATTCCTGTTGCAAAAGGGATGACAGAACTAGAGAGGAATTCTGAGGGAGGGGGAACAGTTGTTAGAGCAGATACCAACTGCAACCATAAATACAAACTGTAAGAAATACAAGTATTAAATGAATTAAGAATCAGCTAACAAGATCAGAATGGGAAAAGTCATACTAATTTCAGGAAACAGATTTTCAGATATAAAAAGATAACCAGAGGAGAAAAGTTGAACAATTACCACTTCACTCAACCCTGGCATTAAAACTCCTAAGTTTTGAAGAGTTGCTATATGTTTTTAAACACATTGTCCTTCTGCCAAGGACAGAAAAATCCAGCCTCAGAGTGATTAAGTGTTGAGCTGAATAGATGAAATAATCAATAAAGTGTGCTATGTAGCAGCTTTTGACCAAGGCACAGAGGACAAAGGAAAGAACAGACACTTGAGGTAGACTATTAAAATCCCAAGGATTTACCATTATAAAACATGCTCTACTGTAGTACCTTGTTGATATGGAAACAGAAATACCTTTGAGACAAGTATAAAGAGGGGAATCTTGCAAACAAGTTGCAGCTTACATAGCCTTTTTTCCAATGTGGGATCATTTTGTGCCTGTTTTAAGTTTAAACACCAGGAAAAAAAAATCTCCAAGTAAGTATGTTAAAGCATTTCTGATGACTGTGAAAGCTATATTAAAAGGACAGATGGAGTTTAGAAGGCATGAATTAAATGTGTCCAGATAAAAGAATATTAAACTGATTAATGTTCTCTCAAAAACAGACATCATCAGTTGGTAACAGCATCTGTGCAGCTATACCTATTTGAAAGACTTGCTTTTTAGGTACATATATCAGAGGAACAGAGTTATTTTTATGTTTGGATTGGCAACAAACTCCTGTCCCTCCCAAATGAAAAGCAAGCTTTTTCTTAATTTCAACATTGAAAAGCTGCAGTATTCTTTACTGGCAGTGGCAGCAGAGACTACACGCATCACAGCCACTGCAAAACGGAAGAGTGTGATGACATCTTACCAATGCTCTGCCTGACGCATTGGCTTGTGAGCAGCTCAAACACTGCATTCAGGGTCAAGCAAGTTAGCTGGTACATGATTACACAAATGTACTTATATCTGCATTACTCCTCAAGAACCAGCCTTTCTGTGAGCCCACTGACTGGACCCAGTGCAAAGCCCAGAGGAGCCCAATGGAAGTTAATACCTGACAAGCACTGAGCTCAGAAGATACAAATAGAATTTTTTCTAAAGGACAAAGAAAGTCTCCGTTTGTCTAGTTTGTGTGTCTGCCACCAGTTATTCCTTGTGTTACCTGCACTACATCCTCAGGCTTCTAAACAAGAATATTTCTAAGGCCCTGTAATAGCTACTGGAGTGTCTTCTGATATTTTGAAAAGCACCTAAAGGACATATTTTTCTTTTGTTCCCACCCCAGAATGTAAGATAAATTGTTTAATTAGCTCCAGCACCTTTGATCTCTTCTTATAGTATGTGTCCTAGTTGCATTCACACACAGATTAAGACTCACTTGGGAAAGTGAAGTAAAGAAATAAGGGAAAAAGTCAGTAAGCTCCAGCAGTATGAGGCTATAGTTCAGAAGACACTCAAATTTATAGCAACCTTTCTAGTCTCTTGGATTGATTTGATAGCGGCAGCAGAGCCTCTATGGCAGAAATAACACCAGATGATGCATTCCTATTTCCACTGAATAGTAAGAGAGAAATAATCAAGCTGTTAGACTTGAAGGAATGGGGAAAATTAATGCAGAATGCAGACAAATGAACCATGAAAGTACTGGAGGCAAGCAACGCTAAAGCAGATTCAGTAACTATTGCTTTAGTAGGCCTAAAATTAAAACTGGAGAGACGCAACAGAAAACATGCAGTGCACTGATGATCATTAGTTGCAAGAACTAGGTACAAAACTGCCTGAGTGCCCACTGTAGTACAGCTTGAGTTCCACACCATTTTTGGTACGGTGTGGTAGTCAAACAAGACAATGTAATCCTTTACATTTCTACCAGCAGGAGGTAGCCAGTGTTGCCCAGGTGCACCAGAAGCAATCCACAAATAGCATTTAGAAGTCCTCTGCTGTGGCAACTCTTAGGACACACCTGAAGCCTGCCTATCCAGCCAACTACAGTGGTAGTTCACTAAGTCAATTCTTTTGCCTTTGTCTCAAGCACCATCATGGCACACTGTCCATGGGTTTGAGGTTGCTCTGACCCAGTACTGGCCGCTTGATAAATCTGAGGCATCCACTGAAGCCTTTTCACTTGCTTATGAGGCTTCCTGGTACTTAGTTCAGTAGTAGAGGCTGCACAAACAAATAGAAAGGCAGGCCCCAACCCAAAGTCAGGTTGATGCAGAGCTGTGGGTAGACATGCCTGCAGGGTCTGCACAGCCACCACTGTCACAAATTGGCTTCTCTTGCTAGGAGACAGCAGAGATTGAGGGGAGTTTCAACCTATTTCCTCTTTGCTGTAGATCAGTATGTTAAACAAAGGTTATTCCAACCTGGTTTTGCCTCAGGTCAAGCAACACAAAAGGAAACACTGATCCTGGATAAGCACAATCCTGTGCATGCTCCAGTTCATGTATCTCATAGTACTCACCGCTCTGAATCCCACAAGCCCCACTATGACTATGGGATACATGAGGGAACACAGACCCATCCACAAAGCCAGGGCAAGTCAAAGCCTTGCTGACACTGATGTAGGATCCTCCTTTAAGAGACAGGAAAGCTTCTTGTGCTCTTGTCCTTCTCTGCCCCTAGAAGGGATGGTCAGACAAATCTTTGTCCTTGAAGTCAACCAGCTCCTACATTTTTTGGTAATGAGTTACGTGATTCAAGTCTAATCCACTATTATACAGTTAGAGACCTCTGCTAAGGGCTTACCCTAGGAAATTTTTATGTTGAATTTAGAAGAAATGAAGTTCAACTAAAATACCAATGCAGAGAGAAGACATTGGAGTTTACTATGAAGCAAAAGCCAGTTAACTGCACCTCCAAAGTAAGTTTGTCTTCTGAATAGTGCAGTTTCTTTAATTTTAAAAACCTGGTGTCAGTTTTTGTTGGGAAACAGAAATCTGTACATAGTGTAAGCTAATGAGAATTTAGTCATTAGTTCTACTTGAAAAAAGTTAAAGCAAATACAATCCCATTAGTGCTAAGTAGGATTATTATAAATAACAGTTTCAAGACTTCAGAAACACTCTGTATTTACACTGATGGCAGAATCCTACAGTGGCAAGAATAAATTTTGCAGCACTAAGTACTTTCAAGGCACATTTTCTCTTCTTCACTTCAATTTCTCCCTAGTTTTCAACAGCAACTGTAATTATATTCACATTTACTATTTGCTTACTGCCAAGGGAAAAAAAAAAAAGAAAAAAAGAAAAAAAAGAGTAACATGGAAGTCAAGTAAAAAGTAGTAGAACTGTATATAATATATGTAGCTGATCCCGGTAATCTGATTTGACCACTACATAAGCATGTAGTTACATGGTCACAATACATAAATACACAAATCAATTTCTTACTTGTTTCCTCTGCTTTACAAAATTCTAAACAAAATCAAAGCAGGTGTCTAAAGTTTTAAGGCCTTTGATTCTCTGCATTGACCTAGAAAGTCATCTAGTGAAAAGTTATCTACAAAATAATTCAATTCCAATCTGGGGATACAGGTAGACAGTGATCTCATCTATTCCCTCAGTATCAGGCTCCAACAGCTCCTCACCCTCATCACCAATGTGCTCCATCTTCTTCCACACTTCAAGTTTCCTTCATCTTCCAGGAATTTCTCCTTACGCTTCTCTCCAATACCTGAAAACCCTTACATCTCATTTTCTTCCCATACAGAAATATAGAGAATTACTCAGGTTGGAAAAGACCCTTGGGATCATCAAGTCCAGCCATTAACCCTACTCTACAAAGTTCACCCCTAAACCATGTCCCCCAACTCCACAGCTAAATGGCCTTTAAACACACCCGGGGATGGTGACTCCACCACCTCCCTGGGCAGCCTATTCCAGGGTCTGACTACTCCTTCTGTGAAAAACTTTTCCCTAATGTCCAGTCTAAACCCACCCTGTTGCAGCTTGAATCCATTCCCTCTTGATCTATCTCTAATTACCTGTGGGAAGAGACCAGAGGCAGGCTCTCTACAATGTCCTTTCAGGTAGCTGTAGAGAGCTATGAGGTCTCCGCTTAGCCTCCTCTGCCTCAAACTCAACAGGCCCAGCTCCTTCAGTTATTCTTCATAAGATTTATTCTCCAGGCCCTTCACCAGCTTCTTTGCCCTATATGCAGCAAAGCTAGATTCTTCTCAGTTTTCCTAGCAGCTAAATAAGTAAAAGGTAATTTTCTTAATGATTTTTTTTCCCTAGACTTCCCAGCACTTGATTTCTTTTCTGACTCTCTCCCTAAATCTTAACATCCCTTAAAAAGCATTGCAAGCAGTTATTCAGTGCCTGTTTAACATCTGTGCATGATACTGGCAATAACAAACCTTATGTAGCAAAGCAGCAATTAATCCTTTTGTTACAGTACTTCACTAAGTTTTAAGTTCAACTGTTTGTTATGAATTAGACTTTTATCTTCTATAGTTTCCAAGCAACAGGCTAGCTGTTGATGTGACCCACATGATATTTTATCCTGGAGGTGTCCGTTTACATTAAGGTTTTCTTAAATCAGCAAAACTATCAGAAATAGATTGCCAAGTAACTCCAATTTCACGTACGCTGTTATACCTACCAGGGTAACACGGTAAAGACTCTTACCAAGACTCATTTTGAAATGCACAAGTAGATATTTTGCTCCTGCTTTTTTTTTTCTGTCATGTTCTCTGAGCATAAGGAAAGCTGCCCTCCCATATTCTCCCCAGATGTTCCCCGCATGAATGGCAACTTCAGGAGTAACGCTCACCACAGGAATAATGAAGGGAAGGTGCTAAAACAAGGATGGCAGAGGAATGGCTCATCTCCTTTCTTCTGTGCCACAGGACTATACCATCCTGCCACTGCAGCCTCATGAGACACGCTAAATATGATTACAAGCACTTTCTAAGCGAACCAGAAGAGCAACCACAGGAGACATCACACTGTCAACTTCTGCTATAAAACATGCAAAGGCTATTATGTCATGAAGCAGACCCCCAGAAACACACGCTCTCACAGGCAATCTCTCTACAATGGAGAGGCACTTTCCTAACAAAACAGAAGACGTCAGCTTCACTACGTACTTATAATAAGGAACTGGTTCCTTTCATTGGCTACTTCAAAAGCCCAGAGGAAGCTCTCATTGCAGCCAAACTTGGCCCTTCTCATGAAAGCTGCCCAGCCAAGGCAGCAAAGATCCTGTAAGACTTAGTTTCAGCAACAGTGTGCTATTCATATGCCCCCTGAGTATTGCCCAGGGCCAAGAACACCCACACAGTATAAAGACATAAGGCACAATGAAATCTTATGTGAATGGGTCGATTCTCCCCTCATTTACACCAAGGCCAAGAGTATCTCCATTAAGTAAAAAAGTAGCAAGAATGAGACCTTGTAAGTCTCCATTAAAATCAGACCAGCTGCAAAAGAAAAAAAAAAGAAAGCTATTAGCTTGGTTTTGTTCACTGATAGTGAAACATGTAGAGCTGGAGGAGAGGAAGCCCTTCACAGAAGAGACTGTCCCATCCAAGATAAGAAAAAAGAAACACTCAAGACTGTTAGAGTCCTTACTAATTGTATCACCAAACCAATTGTTTTGGAAGGGGTAGACTGCCATTTTCCATAGCTGCAAGAGAAATGGGACAAAAGATGCAAGTGTGTGATGTGTATACTTGGGTGGCCATTGTTTAGCCAAGTAACATGAAGGAAAAAACTATGAGTGGAAGAGTATTTTCCTATAGGAGGCGAGAGAACTGGTGCAGTTAGTTACTTGATATTTCTGATTTTGCACACATTACTATAAAGAAAGAAAAAAGTTACATTTGACATCGTAAGTGAAGTCACAAAGTGCATCTGTGGATGTGGAAATTACTAGAACATTTAATGTTCAGACTTGGAGCTGTTTCTAAATATCACCTGCAAAATGTAAGCAGCTATACCCACCTCAGAAGCCAAAAAGGTATACTGATGCTCTCAGTTGTTTCAGCCCATGCTCTAAATGCACATAAATACATTTAGGAGTACCCCCGGGCAGAGAACATTTCAGACACCAACTCTAAACATTGCTAACAAGTCTCAAATCAAAAGCTTTTTTTACTATTTTGGACATAATAAACTTGGTGTTCAGGAAAGGCTCTCAATGGTTTATAAACCAACATGCTTTCCAGAAAAAGGCCTGTGGCAATGCCTGCCCAGACAGACACCAGAATTTTGCCAGCAACTAAGACTTCTTTACTAACACCACTGATTTCTGCCTCCAGAGTTGAGTGAAAAACCTAACAAAACCCCCTTACCTCATGAGTTCAGGAAGTTTTTCCTGTAACTCACAGAGTGATGACGATACAAACTGGTCATTTAGGTCTAGCTACCTCACATCATTCCTAAGCAGCACAGATTAAGGAGAAACAATTTCCTTGGGGCAAGACAGGTCATTCACATGGGCCTCTTTCGGAGCCAAAGACATCCCAGTGATAATGCTGAAAATTATAGTGGGAGATCCCAACACAAAACCAGATGAAATCACAAGCTCCCCCTGATTCTCCTGGAGCACAGACTACAGAATTTAAAAAAAAAAATTTGCTGGAAGGTTCCTTTGGAAGCCAGAGATTAATTGCTATTTCAGCAAGATACAGGATTGAAATGTAAGATGCTGCAGGAAAATCAATCAAGTCTTTTCTTAAGGCTAATGGGATTTCTTGAGAATTCAGAAGGGTGCAAAAGGGAAGAAAGGTAGTGTGCCTTCTGCACATCTTCAGTAGAGAACTAAGTATAAGCCGTCGTCTACATTCACCACTAGTAGAAGTAAAAAAATGAAGCAACAGCATTTACCTGAAAGAACTTCCAGGCTTTGTTGTTGTTTTTTTAAATCCCCTAGGACACAAGGGAGGCAGGCTCCATCTGCAGAACACTTTCAAAAGTGAAGCTGTGCACCAGGTTACAGGCATTTAAGTGATACTGAGCACATTAAAAGCCAATTAGGGTCTATACAGATGGGTTCCCACGTACTTACCACCTCAAAGGCTTCTCTTTGACTAGCAAGTCCATTTACCAACCTACTCAGCAACAGTAGTCTTGTACAGTGTACATGTAACAAGTCACAAGTTGTTCCATTTATTTGAGTAAATATCTGGTAAATAAAATCATCAGTAAACATTACAAAATTAAATACAATAAAAAAGCTTGCCAGTATACATAAAATTCACAAACATGTACTTCTTTTGAAAAATAAAATATGTTCAGAGCACCCTTGATATAAAATGCCTGACTAGTGTCACCTACCAGCATATGGTAGCTTATTGAACATTTCCATTAGGATATTTTCCAGGAGGGAGCAGAGATCTCTTCTGTTCTTGCTTTCACAAGCAAGAGAGCTCAAGTTAAGAAGTCTCCCCACTTCTCAGGGCAGATCCATAAACAAAGACTGTAATATTCTTTGCCTACCTTAATAGGAGAGGAATCTACATTCAATTAAGACCACATAACTAAATGCAAGACAGTGCTTGTAATTCATTTTGGTAGCACTGCCTTTCCTCCACTGTGAAGTAGCTTTCAAATGGTGATGGACAATTCTCTAGATATCACTGCAGGCCCTTACTCAGTATACGTTAGCATAGTTCTAAGACACCATGAGGTGGAGAGGAAATGATCTGGCAAAGCATCAAAGTCAATCAAGTAACTTTAAGTCTACAAATTAAGCCCTTAAAATTCCCAATTCTCATATGCTGCAGTCTAAGCAAGGAGATATGATGAAATTCTTCACTGGGCTGCTTTAAGGGTATTTAGAAAAATGGCAGCACTCATTTTAGTAATCTAAATTGGTACCATCTGGTAACAAATTTGCAATAACCACCATTTAAATAATTTACTGTAACAAACTTTTCCTTCCATCCATGTGAAACAGTATTCACAACCCACTTCATAATTTATGTACAGACAAGCACAAGAAACTTGACATCCATGAGTTAAATGTACAACCAACTTAAAAAGAGTTATCCAACTAGTTGCAAGGAGAAATCTCCTAGCTCTGTAAATTTACAAGATCTTCTGGTTCACCACGTAGGCTTGCTGCCCCTCATCACTAACTCTTGGATTCTTCGCTTGCTTCAGTAATCCTCTAATGAAAGTTGAGCAGCATCCAAATTGTTGATATTCTTGATAAAAAAAAAATTAGACACTTAAAAAAGAACCCTTAAAACACACAAAAGAAATTCCTTGAGTCAAAACTGAATGAAATAAAAAAAGTTGTGGAGAAAGACAACTATTTTAATAAAGGTCTTGTATTCAAAGTCCCATTTCCCTTGCCATGTCTTTTACAGAGTGCTACTACTTCGAATTATTTATATACTCTTCTTTTGAGGGGGACTGAGTTTCCTCATTCCTCTTATCCGAGTTAGCAGCTCTTTGATAAATTCCTAGGAAAAAAAGATTAGAAAATATCAGTAATTTTTATGATCCCATAATACCATGATTTTTGAGTTAAAAAAATAAAAGAAATCAAAGCAAACTTTACATTTTTATTTAAGCTTTTACTACTATGCTGTAAATTTCTCTGTCCTGATCTCCAGGAATCTTATATGCATACTCTCATCACACAGTGGAAGTGTGAACAAGTAACTTTTCCTCTGCATGACTGTTGAGGCTCAATTGCTAGCCATCTTTCAGGCTTGTACTACATAGTGTCTTCTACCTGTTGAACCAAGCAAAATCTATGTCTGCATACAACGCAGTCAAAGCAGACTTTAACAGTTTAAGCCTTCACAGAGATCAGCACTCCTGACAGAAGAGGTGTTTCTCTCACCACTCTCCATGCACTAGTTTTTCTTTAGGTGGCATACTCAGCTGGAACAGAAAGCTAATCTGGCTAAAAACTCAGCTGTTTCCTCTTGCCCTGCTGCTTTCCAAGCTGGCTCAGCTCTCTGACCAGGCTCACCACTCAGCCCTACACCAACACTTGTGCCAGTCTAAGGCAACGCAGGAAGAAGATGACAGAGGTAGCACCCCTGGCTAATGCTGGGTGAGGCTGGTTGTGGATCTCAATGAATGACACTAATCTGAAAATAAATAAATAAATATTAACTGACCTGGGGTTTTTTTTTGTTTTGTTTTGTTTTGTTTTTACAATGATATCTCCCCAGTTTCAGCAGATTTTCTCTTTTAAAATTGTAGGGGAACAAAAGCTTACAGAGTTGCACCACTGTCTGAAATCCTTTTGGTATACAATTTCTTAGAATAGCTGCAGATGCATTAAAAGCTAAGTCGCCCTCTTATTATCACATTGGGAGAATAATGTTTACCCGTAGAACTATGTATGCACCTACAGAAAGGCTCTTATCATGAAATTTGTAAACATGGAATGTAATTACGGATTTAGTCAATCAGGTTGATCTGAAAGGACAAGAAATGTGACTTAATGCTTGGAGATAAAAATTCCAGTGAACAAGGTCACCAACTAAATGACAACACGGTACCTTCGACATATTATCCAGGTGCTACATTGTGCAAATAAAATCTCTGCAAATATGTATTAAGCTGAGAAAGATGTAATTTTTTCTCTTGTGGGACCACAATCCTGGCAGGTATCCCAACAGAACAATTTCCTTTCCTGACAATTTATGCATGTCTATACTGTACTGCATGTACTGTTGCACCAACACTCGTGGCTTCAACTAACAGCAAAGGCAGAGCTGCATATACATCAGTGTGGGCTACAAAAGCTCAAAGAACCTTTTTATATTCTGTCCTCCACTCCTGAACTAACTAGATCCAAGACCAGTGCGGGACTGCATCTTCGCATGTCAATACTGCGCTTCTCATCTGGATAGACAGGTAGCCTAAAGAGATGATCAGAAAAGCAGATTTGTTAAAGACCCCAAATCCTCCTTCTCCATCCTCTAGAAGCTGTCGTTTTCCATATAGGCACAAGGCACTGCAACAGTATCCACTCTAAGCTTGTCAGAGTACAGTACTTGCCCATTTAGAGGTCAGAAAAAGGAGGAAGACAGGCTTACTCTAAAAATTCCTAGGAAAAATACACCACCTTCACTCACCATCAAGGCAGCAACAAGACATTGCAACTGGAAGCTGCTGAACTGGTTCACAGAAGTTGAGAGCAACAGCATTACAAGAAGGGGCATCTGCAGAGTGGGCAGAGAAAGCTATGGCACTCTGACTTGTACCCTTTCGGATAACCCTTTCTGAGAGGCATCTCTACCATTTCTCTGTCCATTTTCTCCCATAACTCAAAAGTTTGAAGCAAGTTTCCATTCAGTATGAAATGAAGATGGGGTCAGTTGCTTTTCAATAGGGCATTATAGCAAGGGAGGGGAGTTCCTCACCCTACGCTCTGAAGTGGTACCATAAGCACCTTCTTTTGCAAAATAAGATATTTACTTGAAAATTTCAAGCAAGTTTCATACCATCTATAAACTTCTTAGTGCTGCCAAAATAAACCAAAGCGTAGGGGCTACCCCCTAAGCAGATCTGAGGTTATTGAGGCTATGCTTAAGGAAGGGAGCTGTATTCACTTGAAGTACACTAACAACTGAAAAAGCTTTATCCCTTGGGAACAGTTTTCCTTTAAATAAAGGTTTGCAGTCCTGAACAGTAAAACCCAACAAGAGCATTTTGCATGTGGCAGACTTTTTACATAACGCAGTAGGGCCCTTGTGCACATCCCATGGGTGTGAAAGTCTCTGCATTGGTTCAGCACATTTCTGGTTTAAGTATCGTTTTGCATCTGACACTTGCATGGAGCCAGCTGTCATTAACAGAGTTGTGCTTTGGTGCTTTTACCTTCCTTGTTTTGCAGGTCCCCATCAAAGAAAGGCAGGATTCTAGAAAAGATGCACATTTCCCCTCTTGGAGGCAGGAAAGGAGACTACAGCATTTCAATAAGCCTTTTCTTCATAACTAACCATTTCAGCTTTACGACAGTACTGCCCATTTGTTTTCTTTAAACATCACTCAAGAATTGCAGTTTTATTCTGTGCAGAAATTTAAGTTGAGGCTTAATATCCACATCTATCTCAACTTCATATATAAAAATCATTTTATACAGAGCATTTAATGAAATCCTCTCTAGAAGATACGCTGAAATTTAGCATCATGCATTTGAAAGCTGAGCATGTACCAATGTTTGTTAAAAGTAGTTCTGTAACCCAGGTTGGATTACTTACTTATATATACTTATATAACGCTTCTTTAATTCACAGAGCTGGAAAACTTTTAACAATAATTCAGCTAAAGATTCAAGAACTTATGAATTACCCCTTGGAGGGCTACAGCCACAAATACACAGGCCACATCTACTTCTAATAGAAGAAAACTGTCATACCAGCACTGAGCCTGGGTAAATAAAAAAAAATAAATTAAAAGAGAAAAGCAAGATGTACACAAACTTAGTTTAAATTCTTTTGACAGATTTTCTCCAAGGTGACCACCTTTGAATACAGTTCTGTTACGAGTATTGAGAGTCCTGTTAATTTACAACGCAAAAATCACTGTTTAGAGAAGACATCTTTCTAATTCTAAAGGGAAATTTAAATGAGACAAAGACTAAATCTATAGTTCATTTCAACTCATCTATATTCAGCCTTAGGCATTTGTCTCCTCCCTTCTCTAACACTTTCCCCTGAATCAAAGGCATTCAGTTCAGCCAAAGCACTCATCTAATGCAGAATAAAAAAAAATAAGGAAGACAAACAAAGGTGAAATGATAATTCAGGAAAAGGGAGGAAATCACTTCACCTCTCTGCTTTAGAGGTGTGATTCATTGTTTTAATGAGGTCATTTGACAGACAATGAATTCCAGGCTTCCTATTCAAGTCTTTCAATTAATTCTAGAGACTAATTACACTGTCTCTCCAGATTTCTCTTCTACTAGCAGTACACATGTAGTAGAACTAGTTCTTAAACCAAAATTTAGGGTTTCTAGCCCTCCTGCTTCACTAGAGCATGAAATGAATCATAAACCAGCTTTTCTCCACAGCTTCACTTCCCTGCAGCCAAGTCAAAAAAAAAAATTTTTAAATAATAAAAAAATTTAAAAAAATTTCAAGATTTCCTTGACTGCCCAAGGCTATTTTCTGAAGAGTGACTGATTAGTTTGATGTAAAAAGTAAAGTCAGCCTGAAGAGCAATCCCCACAGCTATTTGTGGAAGAAACCTAAGTAGTAGCTCAAAAATGCCATCTGAATTGGAAGGGGAAAAAAAACCACAAAACAAAAAAGAGGGAACCCTACTGCAAATCCAGCCAGAAGCTGCTTTCTATTAGCAAGAACAGGTGCAGTATCTCTGTAGCCTCACTGGACAATCCTATTGGCATGGCCTCTCTAGCGAGGCCACGGCACCATCAGTGCCCAATACACAATAGCAATACACAGTGATTTAGCTTCTCTGTGAGCCCTGTACAAGGCATTGAGTATATACCAGAAAGCTTAGGTATGGTCAAGAAATGCAGTCCAGTTATTTTCCAGTGGGGCAGCATGTAAACAAGCACAGCTTATTCTTGTCAAATCACCATTTGCTCCTCTACTCTTATAATAATGCTGTGGGTATTTCTAAGTTGTATTCATAAGTACTTGCCAAAATGAAAACATGCAATCTTAATTCCCTCCAACAGTGTAGTACAATATAGGGCAGATCTCAGCAGGCACATAAGCAGTTTTAGTTCGCTGAATTCAGAGTGGTCAAACGGATGAACAAGAAATCATGTTTTTCTAGAACTGCCTGCGTTTGCATTGCTTTTAAATAAGCATGTTTAACATTTTTCTCTACAAAGTATCCTATATGATTTCAAATAATATGGACACATAATACAGTTACCATGACTTCATATTTTACCACCTTCACCTGAGCTGTAATAAATGTCTATGAGCTCCTAGGCTTATTCAAATGTAAAGCAATACTAGCACTTTAGGAAACCTATCCATTTGAAGACAAAATAATGAAGTATCCTACATACTGCTGCCTTATGATTAGTATTTATTGAAAAACAGTAACATTAACTTGAAATAATTCATAACATAGTAGGACAAAAAAAAATCCAACTAGGAAATAAACTTGGGGAAACATACACCTCTACCTTTCTTAAAACTAAGTGTAAAAGCTGCTGAAATAGTCCAGCCACCGAAGTAGCTGAGTAGTCAGTTAACTTAAATCTCTGCCCAAATTCTCCAGAGAACAAGTACAACAATTTAACATAGTTTGTTTGGAAATTACATTGAAAATTATTAATAATTAAAAGTTCCCAGCAGAACAACTTTCTTCTATGATGCAACTTCATCTACTTTTTCTCCCAATTTGCACTGAGTGAAGAATTATACTAACAAGATGGTCTGGATAGATTTACTTCTGCCTGAGTGGGAGAGATCCCCAGCCCATTCACCTGAAGCTTTCTATACTTCTATGAGAAAAGAAAGCAGCAAAGAAACCCCGAATCTAATTATCTGGTTCTCTTCAAAGGTTAGCTATCTGCAGACGTTGTGTGGCTCAACTGCATCTTTCAGAGTCAGTAAACATAAGAATTGCCCATTTATTGGATTTCTCTCCAATAGTAGTTTAAGAGTCTGCTTGCCATTTCTCTTGTCAAAACTTTTGCAGTCCCAGTAGCAGAAGCTCTAACGCAAATCAGCCACAAACATTTCAGATTTTCTCCAAAGCCCAGTCTAAATGGATGGCCTTTCTGCTACCAAGACCAGAATACTGTTAGTCAGCCACCTTCAAAGAATGTCTTGACAAAAACTCATTGATTTCAAGCCCACAGCAGTCTTCCTGTTCTAAATAAGAGTCTATTGTCAAGTATCAAAACCCTATCATCAAGATTACAGATTACATTTAAAATTCTTTGTTACATCACAGCTTACATGACACTCAAAATTCCGTGTGACCTGCATTAAGATTCTCCATTACACAGAACCAAGACAGCAACTTTACAAAACTCTGAGTGGGATTTTCCACAGGCAACACATGGCACTGAGTGAAGCATTGGCTGCTCTGGCACATGGATGATGCAGAAGGATGCTGCTGCTCCCTGCTCCTTTTCAACCACAAAAATTCAGATGCAAGATTTGGTTACAGCACTCACATACCCTTTAAGTTTGTGCAGTCCTAAAAGTGAACTGCTGTTCTGTCACATCAAGCCTTATGTCAAGACTACATGGCATGTAATGCCTTTGAACTAGGTATGATAGTAGCATAAGAGAGAAGGGGAAGCAAAGTGTAAATTGTCTGAAGAATACTTCTAGCACTGTAATTTTGCACTGTGGGAAGACAATCATCATGTGTCAAAGCACTGGCCATATCTGAGATCCCAAAGCCTATGCCTTGAGTCAGGTAGCTACTCAACTCCTCTCCAAAAAGTGCAATTTACCTACATAGAGCAAGGAGATTATGGCTCAAATAACAGATTGTAAAGTATAAATAGAAGTTGCATATTGCAATGATTAACACCAATAAAAACACATACTTAACAGTTTGCTAGTTACCAAACGCATCTCTTAGCCACTGATGATTTTTGGGTTTGTGTGTGGATTTTGTGTTTTGGTTTTTTTGTTGTGTTTGCTTGGGGTTTTTTTGAGGGGTTTTGCTTTTTTTTTTCCCCCCCCTTTCTCCTTCTTCTTGTAATTATTATGATTGCAGAAGCAGCCAAGTTGGCAAATTGTGCCCAGAAATTATTTTTAGTTTCTGGAACATTTTACAAAACTAACTTTTAATGACTGAATGACACAGTCACATTGCATATGAATCTCAATTAGCAAATCAACATTTTAATTTAAGGATCATTAACGTAAGCTTAAATAGCACACAAAAAAAATTCATACTGACTGTGTGCGCTTTCCTGATTAACCTATAGTTGACTTGTTTAGGCAAACTACATGACTCTTTACAACAAGGTTTTCACATTAAGCATATCTCCATGCAAATTAAAACAATCATAACTGCTACCTTAGAAAAGCTTTTAAAATTTTACAGCTAGACTGGTGAAAATACTCTACATCCATTAGAAGTTTCATAGCTGTTCTTCATAAGCTACTCTCAGCTACTATCTGGCCAATTTATTAAACAGGCTGAGAAGTTCTTCCACCTTTCAAGTGACCTGGATAACTCTGCTTCTTCTGATGAAAGTCAATCCAGAATACATGCAAAAAATCCCAGTCTTCCTTTAACCTTTAGCCTAACTGGAAGACCCTAAGCAAAACTGTCTTCAGATATACATTTGGGTTTGGATGGGTTTTTTTGTTTAGTTTTTCTAAACAGATTGGTAAGACCTTCAATTTACTAAGCTTTCTGCCTGTACTATTTTTCCTTCATGTTCTGTTTATTACAAATTTTCCTGCAGTTCAGGATTACTGCCTTTTGCAAACTGGGTAACTCTTGATGCTAAAATCCCTAGTACACCTGACTGACTGCATTTGATGGGTGATGAAAAATGCCGACAGCTCACATCCACTCTCCGCAAACCTTCTAGAAAACCTTTCACAAACCAATTATCTCAATAGTTTTGAATAATCTGCAAATACGAAAGGATTGCAGATTTTCTAGACAAGGTGTGGATCTTCATATAACACTTTTAAACCAGCTTAAAGGCTCCTCTTAGTGATTTTTAACCTGCCATCTGCAGATTATTTTTAAGTGGCCTAAGTTAGCAGTCATTCCGTATTACTGGGCTCATCATGCTACAGATGAATAAAAGCTGCTGTTGTGAAAGCAGTCCTGGGAAATGACTCCTATTTTGGCCACTATCCTCACAGAAAAGTACACTAAATACTCCTCTCAATTTGGCTATCTCAAAAGATTGTCAAGGAAGATGAACATTATCCAAGGTAAAAACATTGCCTCCATCCCATCAGTAGAGGACTGAAGAGACAAGTCACAAGTTCAGTATTAAATTCTCACCTTAATTCAAGTGCCTTGAAATCAGTCAAGAGCATGTGTCCAGGATGTTGGTTCCTATGAACTGCCATGCCAGCTTAGTTTAAAAAAGCACGGCAAAAATATTTTCTACAGCTCTATGACCCAGGTCTCCTGTGGAAAACTCACTAACATCTGTCACACATCCCTACTGGAGCTCTGAGATTTGTCCTTGTATTAAGTGTCAAGCTTCAAATCAAGGAAAAATAGTTCATACTGCATGTTCAGTGGAGGAAGAAGGGTAATCATTTGATTCTCTGTCTTCCTCAACCACCTTCAGATAACACAGAGGTAAGTCAGCCACATAAGTGGCTGATGAACTCTTGGCAACTTGCTCTTCCTGTCTACTTGTGACCCCCATTTCCTCTTGCTAGCCTGTGATAAGAACTGTGATAAGGCAGGTTCCACATGCTATATCAGCCTTCACACATCTTATAAAGAACTAAGGTTTGATGGCACTTGCTGAGAGAAGGCTGGAGGAGGCTGACAGTGTTGTGTAGCATTACTACAGTGAGACATCTGAAGATTTGATTTTTTTTTTTGTCCTGGCATCTCCAAAATGGGAGATGGTGTCTTTACAGCTGGTAACCCGCAAGGTACAAACACAGACCAAGCTGTACAAGTGTTACCAAGCAAGTCTTCCTGGGTCAATTCCCTGCACTGTCAAAAAGTTAGTACTAGAAATTAACAGAATTCTGAAGAATTCTACCACAGGAATCAACAAGAATGGAAAAGCCCTGAAAAAAAAGTATCTGAAGGACAAGGAGGTGTCTGTTTAACTATACCAGTTGTTCTTCCTGACAGCCTGGCTATACTTAAGACCTAGTAGTTTAAGTGGTTACAGCTGCAGATGTCACAGAGGAAACAAGCCATATGCAGCCTTGTTTCAAAAAAAACAAACACCTGGCTTCTAGTCACACACAGCTGAAGGATCTCTGGCTCTGGGAATCTTGTGAGCCACTCACTTTGTTAAATATTGTACAGCAGGCACTGGTGGGAAAACACTGACTCTATAAACTAAACCAAGAAACTGACCCCCAACCTAGACTTCCCTTTTGAAAAGTGAGACAACATTTTTGTTACAATATTTACTCTTCCTAGAAAGCACACATGACTGTATGAGATATAGGCTATATTGGCACTGGACACCTTAACGAATATTCAAGTTGAAAGTTGTACTCTTGACTAAATTTTGCTAGTTCAGGTTATCCCACAACTGTATTCAAGTCCACTCACAAAAACAGTTAGCTGAGCTGCATATGTACATAACAGTTCCCAGATTAAACGCTACTATCAGAGAAAAAAAATTACATGGCTTCACACTGAAGAGCACACAGTCCATCTCTCAAGTTGATATTTCATGCAAATATAGTAGGGTTTTAACCATATGGTAAGAATTGTGTTTAGTTCTCCTGTAACATGTTAGCTTTAGCATAAGTAAAGTCAATAAGGACATTACAGAAGACAATATTGATACTTCATCTGGAGTGATCAGCAGTTCCTCCACAGGACTCAATCCTGTTCCTGCTGTAGTCAACAAACAGGCACAAATATTGCCAGATATAAAGCCCCAAGCCCCCCAGCTTCCCATTAATATACCTATATTAACTTTATCGTAGGTATTAAAGAAGTTACTTTAGCTTGAACATAGCTACACTTTTCACATGTGAATAGAATTTAAGAAAAGTCTTTTTACCTCTGTTGGTTTGTAGCAATCTACAAGAGTTTCCTAGAAGCAAAATATGAAAGCGTCAGTTCCAGTACAGAATAACAGTGAACATAAACAAGTCTACAGTATGAACGCTGGCAAGGAAATAGGGAAAGAAAAGGAGCAAGAACCTGGAATCACTGGATGAAGATGCTACTGAAAACCAAGTGTTGTAGCAAGTCACCTTTGGTCCCTAGGTGGCTCAGAATGATTTGCAATAGGAAAGAAATGATGGCTTCTTCCTCCAGCTCAGAAGTTACAAAACCCCTCTCTCCAAGAAAAACTGAGGAGAATCCAAGAACATGTCTCCTAGCCATACACATGTGAAAGGTAGCTTTCAATGAGGGCACCACTGTCTTGGTAATGCAGAAATACAGAAGTTAGCTAGGTCAGGCATTCCTAGCAGGGCAGCTGGAGCAGCTAGATTAGGCAGATGCAAAACTATTTATGAATGGTAAGTAAACAGCCTGGGGCCACAGCCTATGTCTCTGTGGCTGAGCAGTGGGCACTGAGAAAAGGGTGACAACTGACACTGCACACCAGATGTGGTGCATCTAAGCACCACATCAGACACCTCCCAGAAACAGGTTGAGGGCAAACTACTGCTCTTGAGCAGGTTTCCTTCTGGTCTTTGGTTTTAGAGATACATACATCTATGTCAAGACAATGCTTCTTTTCTTCTCCTCATTCTTGCATTCAGAGAATTAAAGAGGTGGTTTGAATTGTACAATAATACAATTGTATAATATAATGAAACTGTATAATTTCATCAGACAGCTTCTGAACTTCCCTACTAATTCCTGTTGCTGTCCATCTTCTCCCTTCCTCAAGCTTTTAGAGAAGTTACTCCAAGATAACTTAATGGGTTCCAATTCCTAGATAATATAGACGGAGAAACAATTTCCAGTATTCTAAGGACAAGGGAGGATTTCTGGTCACTATATGTACATGTATATTTCTGCTGCTGCA
Organism: Todiramphus chloris collaris; assembly: GCA_025345505.1. Classification (NCBI taxonomy): domain Eukaryota; kingdom Metazoa; phylum Chordata; class Aves; order Coraciiformes; family Alcedinidae; genus Todiramphus; species Todiramphus chloris. Next base: position 510,376 of record JANVCC010000020.1, read on the forward strand.
GTAAATCACAGATATTATCTGGTTATCTTAACTGCCTCTCAGCTACATAATTTTTCAACATGACTGTTCTTCTATGTTTTCTGTTCTTCATTTTGTATATCTGTAAAAATTAGAATGAGTCTGCCTAATGTGTCTCAGCATATCTTCCTCTATTACTGGATTCTTTGAACTTATTTCCTCTTCTTGTTACCCACCTTCCAGATTTTTTTTTTTAATCCTAAAGCATTTTGATTACCTTTGTACAGTCCAGTAGATTATGCTAAACTAATAACTAGGAACCTCAATTCTAATTCTACACTTATAGTGAATTCAATCAAATACAAGATAAGGACCCAGAAGCATTAATTCAGCCACATTCCAATTTAAAGTTCAAAAATAATATTACCTGTAATTTGAGAGCTCTTTCTTCTTCATTGGCTGCATCAAGAAGGTCATCAATGTCAATTTCTACATCTGGCATTTCTTCTTCCTGGAAAGCAAAAATCCCCACTTAGTCGACACTTAGTCCTTTAACTAACCTCAAAATCAGCCAAGTGATAGCACACAACCTTATCTGCCTGGAGCCAGACAAGAAGGAAATCAGTAAGGGATGGTGGCTTGATTCCTTGCTCCCAGGCCAGCAGAAGGCCAAGCCTCGGCCACACAGGAGGTGACAGCTCCTAAGCCCTTCCCTTACAGACAGGAGCTGTGTTACTAACCCATGCCTAGCAGCACAAGCCATGCTATTCTCACAGTACCAGGCAAGAGGATGAAGTGGTCACAGAAAGGGAAGTAGATAAAAGCTGCAGCAAGGCACAAAATTGCTTCGAAAACAGACTCAATTATTTAGTTGGTTACACTATGGAAGATTCTCCCTTGCTTAAAGTTAGCTTACAGGGGTGACATCTGCCTCATCAAAAGAGCTCAGAGTTCCTGTACCTGCAGTGAGGCACAAATTGTAAGGCATAGAATTTATTTTTTTTAAACCTCCTCCACACATACACTTCTCCCTTTGCATCACCAGCACATCAGACACATTGTTCCCTGAGTCAGAGCAGCAGTTCATGCATTTTGAAGGAACCCTGAGCTCTGGAATCCCAGTGAGAATTAACTGCCCACAGATATCACTGTTACTGCATTTACCATTACAAGAAATAAATAAATAAAATCTGCTGGCCATTTTTTTGCCTTTTCTCATCATAGAGAGCACAAAATTGGAAATCAGCACCACACTGCATATTCAAAACACGGGTCACAGCCTCTTTCCAACACCACGTCCCACCTTCACAGTGGCCCAGTGCAACAGACACACAGCTCCTCCTACACCCCTGCTCCATCCAAGCCAACACATGGGCACCGCGAGTCTGTCCTCTCCAACAAATACATTGTCATCAAGCAGCTCACTGGTGCTGCATGACCTTGGCATCACCTGAATGAAAACAGGGACTTGAAAGTATCCAGACAGGAGAGTCAGGGAATTTGAGAGTCAGGATGAAGAAACAAGAACTATCCCAAGCAGCGACTGTCATCTTGTAGCCCCAACAACACTTTTGAAGAACCTTTAAAGAAGAATTTTGACAAAAATGTGGTGGTTCCAGTGATTTGTAAAAGTTTCAACATCTCTGAAATTATTTAACAGCTCCAACAGCAACATGTAACACCAAAATTCCTCTTCTACTGGATAAAAGAGTCCAGGCTTCAGAAACGAAGATAACAAGTTAGCTTGAGTTAATCTAACAAAGGTTAAGTACCAAACAACTACCTATATCAGAAGCTTTAGCTGAAATGCCAACTGTTCGACATTTATTTGGGTGTGAGGAATGAAGCTCTGTTTCCCCACGTCTGCAGGAAAGCATACAGGAACGTGACAGCATAGCCAGGCAGGCTGTTAGACCTGATTAATAAAAATACATGAAGCACATCCTTTGCCCAATTAGCAGGTTCACTCTTCTTCTGCGTGCAGCTTAGTCAGAAAGCAAGTGCAGACATTTGCTGAGATGAATCATAAAAATACTAATTACTGTAGCAATATGGCAATAAGGGAACTTCTAACCTAATGCTATAGGCTCATTAGCAATTTAAACAACAGGGGGAAAAGGGGAGAAGTCTTCTACAGACTATAAAGATATTCAGTAAAAGCCATCCGAATTGGAAAGATTAATTCACAACAGTGATACACTTAGTAGCTTACTATCACAACTCTACACTAATTCGTATATCACACTAAGAACCAGAAATTCCCCAAATAGACAGTAAACCTCCTGAACATTTTATTTAAGCAGCTCATTATAAATACTCTTAAGATAGAATGCCTGGAGTTACCATTAATACTGTAAACTTATCAACATATGCATCCATCGACCTGTGTAAAAGCAAATTGTGCATCCACCTGCACTCAGAAATGCTGTTCAGCATACTGAATGTTTCATCAGATACACATTTTGAACTCTGGCCCATCAGAATGGCATCCTGGCAAAGTGAAATGGTGTCAAAAGGTGACAGTGAGGGGCAATTCCCTCAGAGGTATATATTGCCTTCTTGTGATCACACTCTTGAAGCTGAATGGTCCTGAAAGGTTAGTTTTATTCTGATCGGTACCAGTCATCTGGGAGAAATCCATGCGTCTTATCTCTCTTCACTCTTTTTTCAAATCAGCTTACTCCATCTTCAAGGTTCACACGGCGACCAGCCCAGAGTGCAACTGTACCAATAATTCACCAAAGCTTTGGTATAAGAGGCAACTCTGCTCCACTACATCAAGGAAAGTCATAAAAAAACCAAACAAGGAATACTTCAGAAACTAGGGGTCAGAAACTAGGGGCTATGGTTGTTTCTAACATACAAGCATGCAATTAAGTTACATTTTCTGTAAAATATCATGTATCTTTACGTCACAGGAGATTTGAACCCCGATACCCCACAAATAGAGGGGGAAGACCAAGAAGGTAACTCTTGCTCTTATTTTTGGCTGAGTGAACATAAAGCATTTTTTCCCCCATCTGAACAACTGTTCCTGCCTGATCTCAAGTTTTATGTTAGGCATGAAAAACATGTGCTTAGATCAGGAGCTTGACCACTCCACAACAACTGTAATGACAAGGGAAGGAAGAAACAGCCATGTCTTCTGTTTGCCTGCTTTTATGGGTGAGATAAGCGTGGTTGATCCTACTACAACTAAGCAGCTAAATCCAGATTAGGCTGGGACAAGCCTGAAAAAGGCTGTGCATAGCTAAAGGATGGTATTTCAAGGGTCTTGTTAGCTTCATGAAGCTGTTCAAGAAAACCAAAGCACTGCCATGTTCTGCTCCAGGGAGAGGGAGACAAGGTGCTCTAAATAGCAGATGATGGGGGGGGGGGGGGGGGGGGAAAAAAAAAAACAAAAGAAGCATGCTGACAGCAAGCAGCCCCCGGAAAAGCTAAAATAGAAGAACAGCCATCAATTAAAGTGGTTGGGGGAAGGGAGGGTGGACACACTGTCCTTTTAAGCATCCTCTCCAGTTTGAATTAACAACATAGTCAGGACAAGAGCTAATTTCTGCTTGAGTATTAAGAAATCCAAAAATCTCGGCAAAGTTAGTTTCCATGCTATTCACTGCAACTTAAATTCAACCCTGCATTGGGAAACAGTCCCGTGGTTATTTAGGTTGCACAAGTTCTTTGCAGGCTACTGGCAAAATACCTTGGAGCACAAACATGCATTAAGTAGTAAATAGCTATAGCAGTTTAAGACATTACGACCTCTTCAACTGTTTGCTATTTAGCCTCTGGCAAAGGTGATCACAGCCCCAACGGGAAACTGAAGAGAGACAGGCAATCATCTCCTAGTGAGTCCAGGGAAAAGGTCTGACAGCTACTGAAACCACCTCCCACAGAAGCTTAAGCCAAGAGGCTAAATTGTGCAGGGGCAGCTGAAGAACACCTGCACACTAGCCTGCTGAGCCTGAGGACAGCACCTCCAGCACAGCAAGGGCAGATCTGTCATTGTCACAAGTATTTACTAATTAAACATTTATCTGAGGCTTTTAAATTCTAAAGGCAATAGCTGCCCTATGAATAACTCCCCACTACAAACCCAGCTCTCAAATTGGTCTGCCACTGCCCATTCCCTGTGCATCATCTCATTCACAGCACTGGGGAAATAATGAACTAGGTTTGTTTGATTTTGACTTTAGATTTTAAGTTTGGGAAAGTTAAGCACAGCAAGAAAAGTTAAAGCCATCGCTTGTGTGGTGAGTTTGGAAGCCACCTGAATAGACAGTAAGAGAAAAAAACCATGAAGGAAAAGGGGAGAAAGAAAACTATACAGTTCAGATGTATGAAAGTTGCAGACCATACGAATAAGTGATTTCTCTCAAAGTCTGGGAAGATGGCCAGTGTAAGTGATCAAAACTAAACTAGAAATTAGGGACCGGATCTTCCAGAAGTATCCATTTAATAGATGATTTTTTAATTTTTTTTTTTAAAGAGACATCTGCTGAAAATATACACTTGGCTCTAAACAAGGTCATCTGCAGATATGGATAGCAGTGCCCCAATGAAAGACAATGGTTCAAGTCTGAGGACAATAAATAAAAGTGCCAAAAATCATTGGTTGTGTGTGTATACTGGTGAGATTATGGATAGATTGCACTTAGTACAGGTAAAAGAATACCAACAAATAGTCATTTGTATGAAACAAAGGAAAAACGCATCTGTTCCTCACTTCAAAACACTTAGTAGTTTTGGGGACCTTACAGGTCAGGGCAAAAGTAGATAAAAATGAGAATAAAAAGGCTAGTGTCAAGCAATCAGAAGTTAACAATCTAGAATCAAAGAAAGCTCTTTTTGACTTAGAGCTAATCCTTATTAAGCAGAGAATCAAAATATAACAGCTAAAATAAAGCTGATTGCAACACAAAAAGGCTGCCTGTGTCTATTGATTGGTACCAGAACAGATTAGGAAAAGATGTTTAAAACAGCAAGAAGAGACTCACAAAGTGCCAGAGCTAGGGACACTTGAAGTAGGAACAAGAATTCTCAGTGGTACAACTCAATTACGAAATGACCATATGTTTTCTCCGTTCCTAAAATATTCATGCAGTAATGCCTAAGCAGCCATGATGATCTGATGTTAGACATGCAAAAAAAAAAAAAAACCCAAAACCAAAAACAACTCCCATTTCTTTTGGTTCAGTCAAAATGATTCATGCAACAGTGAGTATTAGTTTGCACAGTTGATAGTCAGTGAATGTATTTAGGGTGCTGCTCCTGGTACAACACAATCCTTATCATGCTATTTTCTCCCCCATCAGACACGTATCTCATTATCAGCCAGTCAGCTGAACATGAAATCCAAAGGTAACACAGACTGTGAGACTCCTCACCCCTAAGCACAGGCCAGCCAGTTTTGTCTCCAACTGAGTTAGAAAAGCTTTGTGTTGCACCCAGGCTGTTCTAACCAGGGCAGCAGCCTCTTCCACCAACACCAAGTCTACCTTTCTTCATCACTCATTAAATAACAGTGCAGAGACATTAAAGGAAAAGCTACCAGATTGATCCACTCATTCTGAGTCAATGGTCATTATGAATAACCATAATTTACCTGTGGCATTGCTGCTATATACAGAAACCTTGGACTGTGCTGAGACTGTCTTCAAGCCTGACGTCACATGGGTCCAGTTAAATACCCAGAAAAGAAGGGACACTAAGTTGCAACCAAAATGGCTCATGCAAGTCACCCAGTATATCACATGAACACCAAGTGCATCTGTACCTACATGACATGGTATGAATGGCTGGAGAAAAAGTCAAGGACAGTGTTTTCCCTCTATGGTCTGTATCTGGTGTTTCCCCAGCACTGGAGCAAGCAGGGGATTGTGCCCATAGCCTCGCACACACACCACTAGAGGGAGGTAGCACTTTACAAACACGGCAACGGCCCCTGAAGGTGCTGGTAGAGCATGGAGAAGTCTTCTGAGACATAGATTCAGCTCTCATGTCTGGAGAACAGCAGTCTAACTTCTGTCCCCAAGTACACATTTCCCTCTGCTCCTCCTTTTAAAAACGGAGTCCTCAGCTTTTACTACAACATCTTGGTTCCTGCGAAATCCTACTTCCTCTGCTTCTATTTTTTGGGTTATTGCTTCCACCTCTTCATACCCCTTCTCCGCTGAGGACCAGAGGAAGGACCACTGCAAACAGAGAAAGGAGCGACTCCACTCCCAGGTACTGGGCTCCCTGACAAGATGAACTGCAAGAGCCTGGCCCATCCTAGTTCACTATAGAGGAAGCCTGTTCACTTAAGACAGTCTGTGAGCTTATTGCCAAACTTTAACAAGTTTGGGCACATAAACACAAGTGAAAGGAGGGAAGATGCTTAATTAAACTTAGAAGACTTTCATAAACTGGCCACAGGCATCTTAATAAAGCAAGTCTGCTCCCTCCTAAATTTCCATCACCAGATACTAGAGTTTCAATTAAGCTGTTGAAAGTCCTCAATGAGATGTGGAATAATATTTTTCTCCTCCTGATTTTAGTCTCAACACCAGAAATAACTGAACTCTTACCTAAAAATCCTTCTGAGATACTTCAGCTGAGGCAGGCCCTACTACAAATCTCTTCAGAGAGAGATTCAGTTCAGATTATTTAAATTTGGACAAGTTTAGCATTTTAAAAGTGTGTTTTCCAGACATTATATCAAGGGTAGTATCAAGAATAATGCTTATGGAGCTCTGCATGAAGGAATATACACCTTGCTGTGAAGCAGAGGGTGAGCTTACCTAGGAATCACCAGTGCCTGGCAATAAAGAAAAGGTAACAAAGCTGCAAGGAAAGGTGATGATGAGAAAGATGGACAGACACACACATACAACAGTAGTGTTTGTCTACACAAGCAGGTACAGCTGGACCTTAGCTTGCTCAGCCAGTGTACACAAACTGCATGGTCCAGAAACTATGGCTACGTAAGTGCAGCTTTCAGACCAAGAGAATAAACCCTGTTGGCAGAGCATTTACATTCAGGTGCCAGTTTATTAACAGAGTAATCAGATTTCCAGACCAAAGCTTACCCACATCCGCCTGGCTCAAAAGAAGAAAGAGCTAACTAAAGTCTCACTGTGTCTGCCAACTCACCCTGTGTTGGTTAGTAGATAAGTGAGTAAATAGCCTGAAGCTTGTATTAAGAAGAGCACATCTTACACCAAGGAAATCACAGGGGAGATGTGTTGGACGTTTATGTCTGAAACCAGGGAACACTCTCAAGCTCCCAGGTATAAAGTCGAACTTAACAGCATCCCAGTTCTATGTCAGTATGCAATTTAGGTGTGTGTTGTACCCAAACAGACACACTACGGGAAAAAGTTCAGTATTACATATTTAAAAGGATACTGCCATGCTCCTTGAGCACTTGGAAGAGCATGCCCATCCTGACACCTAGCCAGCCTGCACTGAAACAGCGTGGTTAGAAAATCCTTCTTCCTCCCCTTATCCCAGCATGAGCAAGCACATCCTTTTAACACATTCAGTTCAAAATACAGATTTGCAGAAATAACCTTAAATTAAGTCTGAAGTTTGGAAGGACACTGACTGGGTGAAGGATACGACAGTGACTAGATCCCTTTGCATTTTCCAGGCTAGTACTTTCTAAGACATCCCTTCAATATATCAGTATGTCCATACACATCACACTTCAAGCAACCAATCAACCAGTGACTTGTGAAACCATGAGTCCTGTCAGCTGAAGCTTCAAAGAGCACAGATTGCTCGACCACCAATGAGCGTGGAAGAAAGAAAAGACTAAGGCTCCTTCTTTAGCTTTAGGTCTACAGCTCAGACATTCCTGGTGAAGAACAACGTAGCTTTTGCAGTACTGTCAACTACAAATACTTAAAGTAGCACATAGGGCTGCAAAACCATACTATCACAAGGTGACAGTAACCTGTTGGTCTTACACATTCATCTTGATGAACAAACTAGAGTATGCCCTCCAATAGACAGCAATATGGAGTCAAAAGGAAAATGAGAGCAGGGATAAGGAGGGGTTTTACTCATATTTCATGTAAGCCATTTGCAAGTGTTTTGGTGAAAAATACCAGGGTTTTTTTATAGGCTAGTAAGATGTCCTAAAGTTAACTCTGGTTTAAAAAACACCAGTCAATGGCACATCCGAAGCAAATGGTTTCCTTGGCCAAAACACAAAAAACAGACAGAGGAGAGGGATCCTGTGAGAATGTCTCCTTAATGGCTAGTACCCTTATGAGTTTTGAATATTCAGGACCACTTATTCCTTTTTGAAGGCTATGAAAGGGGGAAAGCTAGAGGAGAAAGACACAAAGGAAAAAGACAAATAGCTTAAGTATAAGGGAAGCCTCTAAGTAGCTTGGCCTCCTCCATCTCCATCATCATCCCCATTATCATTTACAGTTATACAGGTAGCAGACCTGTTTGAGTAATGTGTCCCTTACAGGCAAGAGGGGGACCAAAGTTTGGATTTAACCAGCTTCCACAATGACAAGTTTAGAGATTTTTTGAAATTTAAGGGAATGCAGTCAAACAACACGGACACACTTCCTCTGGGTTAAATTCTGACAACAGAACTTGTTGACTAGTGCTTTGCAAGCTGCCTGGAAATCATAAATCATAGGGGTCACAGGTTTGGGGGTTTGGTTTTGCGTGGTGGGAGGAAGGAAGGAATTTCAGACAGAATAAAGCCAAGCAGGACAACCCCCTATATACGGATACCACCCTAGGCAAACTAGGACACTAATCCTATATGTTAGTGTAACTTATCAATAGCCAAGAACAGTTCAAACTTCCTTAGTTAGTAATGACTATAAAGAAAAAACATGGTGCAAAACAAATCTAAAACACTTGGGAATCACTTAAATATAAGGGCATCTTAACGTCCACATATGTGCTAGGCATTAGGTAGAGCTGTAGCTTCAAAGTGCAAATGGACATGAAAAAAAAAATTATACTAACAAAGCGATGAACTACACAGCACATCCAAAACACGTAAAATTCTAATTATGAACCTCATTAAAGCAATTAATGACAACTGATATTTTCAATAAACATGGGAGGAGCACCCACTCAAGCCAAGTTCTTCCATCTCATTACCCAAGCTAGCGCTTTCTCTTCCCTCAGCCACTGTAAACTGTTGTTTGTTTCAAGCTGGCACTGCCATAGAGCAGTCTCTCGGCTCACAAGCGACTATTGCAGATGAAGTGGACAGATGCTATTCCTATTACAAGTTCCGTTCAAAGAGTCAGCCCCTCCAAAGCAGTAAATGCAGCCCTGATTTTTTTTATTAGAAAATGCCATGCACATACACCAAAATAGCAACAGCACAATCCTGTCAATTTGGCGATAGGAAAAGAAGCAACTCTGTTGTGCCCTTACTTTACTTGGTGCATCTCTGGCAGGATGAAGGGATCAAGGCTACCAGCAGAGAGAAGAACATCATCCCTCAATGCAATTCATGTGAAAGCTGCCTTTATGGGCAAGCCATTGTGAAAGGTGATAGCAAAAGAACCTCCACATCCAGAGCATGTGGGTTCTCACTCAGCCTCACCAAGTATCTCTACCATCCACCAGAACACAAACCTGCCTGCATTGACACCTGACACAGAGGCAGCTGCCGTCTTTACAGATGCCACTGCAGTCTTGCCTTTCTTTCAATTAGAAGGCTCAAGGGCAGAAAGATGATTGCAACACACCAGATTTCCTCTGGACAAACTCCTTACAGCTACAGGCTGCCTAAGCACTAAAATTAAGGCAGCTGCTTAGGTCTTACATCAGAACATGGTTAGCACATATGACATTTGACGCCACTTAAACAGTGCGGCAAAAGACAGCCAACTGTGTCAAAAGTCATGTGTAAGAAGGAAGAGGGAAGCTTAAGTTAAAGCACAGCATGACAGGCATAAGTAGTGCAAAACCATTCACTGAAGTGAAGTTGCTCAGCAAAAAGGAGTCAGGGCCAGTTTCAGAGGACAACACAAGATAGAGGCTATGCAACTAATGGTTTTTTGGAATTAGAATAGAATCATAGAATACAATAGTTTCATCTGAAAGAGACCTTCAAGATCATCAAGTCCAGCCTTATTCCTAGTCACATCAAAACCACTAAACCACATCCCTAAGTACAACATCTACCTGTCTCTTAAACACTTCCAGGATGGTGACTCCACCACCTCCCTGGGCAGGCCATTCCAATGCCTGACAACCCTTTCTGTAAAGAAATGCTTCCTAATATCCGGCCTGAACCTCCCCTGGTTCAACTTCAGGCCATTTCCTCTTGTTCTATTTATTGGAATAATAGAAAATGCAGACCTGTTACTGTGTTTCTGCTGCACTGCAACATACACTGCACATCACACCTAAACTGCCTTAATGGTCATGCCAACACAAGGCTGTGAATTAAACATGGTACCACTCAGCATACAACAGAAAAGCAAGTAGTTGAAAACCCATTGACGTATCTACTTTAAGCTAGCCATTTATAACACTAGGATCTTGTAATAGAAAAAAGTATCAAAATTTCTACAAACTGTTTCCATGTAGATTGTGGCCCACCTACATCCAAGAGTGACAGCAGCAATACTTTCACATGGAAGTCAGGGACTCTCTTTAATCAGCAAGGGCTAACCAGCCATTAAAATTCACCTTATGCATCAATGTGACCACTACTGTCAAGACACCTCTGTGTTCATATAGACCATACAAGAATATCACGCTGCCCTCAGTCAAATGCTATAAAACTGTCCCTGCAGATGAAAACCTTGGTCCTCTCCACAGATCTCTGTTCCACTTACTAGCAGAGACACAAAGCTGCTATTGAAAGAATAATGTGTTGGGAGAGCTAAATAGGAGTTTTATTGCACTTCAGATTCTGCCAACTCAGTTGAGGCTGGCCTTGCCTAGCAAACTCACTACCTGCTGTGGGTCACCAACATACCCATCAAGTTTTCTTGGCTGGAAGGAGACTTCCTATGCTTTTTCAGAAGGTTGTGCCTTTTTACTTGGATGTCCTTAGATCCAGTATGTGTTGGCTGACACATTTCACTGGCTGCATGCTCCTATCAGCAGCAGGGAGGCAACTATGGGTGGATACAGCCTGCAACTCCATAAACGGCACTGGAGGCTTGTGCAGGAGCCTTAGCCAAGAAAGATAAATAACAGATCCTTTTACTTTCCTTCTCTCCTGTTCAATAATATTTTTCTTCTTTTTTTTTTTTTAATTATTATATTACAGCTAAGGAAGTAGTTTGCAAATAATCAACAGGAGTAACTTCTCTAATAGCTGCTCAATGGACTTTTGTAAAAGTTAAAAAAAATGCATACACAATACTTACGGGTTTGTGGTGTTTTAGCAAATTAATTTCATGGTATCCTGCGTTTTAACAAGTTTTCAAAAAAGCCTGTTATGTAGGTGACTGAAAATATTTATCCTGGGCCCTGGACTTGCTATTTTTAGTTTGGTATTTATCTGTTGCTTGAATGGGTGACTGAAACACTAGTCAGGGGTCACACACTTGCAGTGCTGACTCTGGTCTGTCCATACACAGTAGCTCTTGTATGAGCAGCTGTTTAGGAAGCACTGGCTCAGATCTCCTGCCATAAAACATCCAACAGTGAGAAACCAAAATAGGCTCTGACTTAGAACAGAATAGCTTCTAGGAATCCCATGTTAGACAAAAAAAACGACAGTCCAGCAAGCCTTGCTTGGTTTGTGGCCCCATTGTTCATTTAAATACTTCCATTGGTTCATTTGGGAAATGGAAGTTGAAAGTCAGACACAACTTGTAATTTATTCTCATTCTACCATACAGGCATTTGATAACTTCAGAAAAACTGTGACAGCCATTAAAAATCAGGTGGTTTTAACTCTGACACGATGCAGCTGACTGGTACAACAGAACCATGGCCACTTCCCTTGAACAGGCAGAACACCTCTTTGGGCTATCCTCTCCTGGCTGGGAAATCCTTGCCTAGTCTGCAAGGAAAAGTCATTGTAACACCAATGCAGGTGCAGCTGCTAAGCCAGAAAAAGACATCTTTCCCCATTTCTCAGACAAAATAGCACAAGCCAGTAAGAACTATACAAAGAAAGCTCTGTTTCTCTACTACTTGACAATATAATAAGTGTCTCACCTGAAAAGTTTGTATCAGTAGAAGATAGAGTGAACAAGTAAGTGCTGGAAGATGAAAGCTGAACTTAAAGTTGAGACTAAATTCTCTGCCATTGGTATAGGAGTATTAATGCCTTTCAAAAAGGGGGCTTGCAATAGAAGCATTCAGCTTTCTTGCGCTGAAGCATTGTCTTCCCAGCTGGTTTGTTAACTAGGATTTCAGTCTTGCAGCATCACCCCTCCTTCGCACTTGCAAAAGCACCACTTCACTACCTGACATGTGCTCACAGGTCCTTCATGTCATCTCACCCTGTTTTAATTAACATCTAATTGTCAGGAAGTTTTAGTCCACTGTCTTTTCAAAAATCCTTTTATTGTATCCATATGTAGCACATTTGAAAGGAATTTAGCTTAAAATGAATGTTAAAGCCTATCTCCTTTTAAAAGGTTTAAAAAGTCTGCTTGGGAAAAATGTCTCCCCATTCATTTAATTTCAAGTACACACATTCAGTCTTTCCTGAGAGCCTCTGAAAAACAGGTTGTAAGGAGGCACTGTACTTCCACGTTAAGAGTACATCCTTGTAACCAGAGCACCGAATGCAAGAGAAGAGTTTACTGCAAAAAAAGTCCAAAACACCTAAAACCAAAGCTTCCAGCAAACCCTTCCAAGTCCCAACTCCTCCCACATTCTTCCACCCATTTAATTATGAAGTTCCCTAAGTGCCTGGTGGGGACGTTTACTTACCCCAAGAGAAGCAAAGCATTGCTCACTGCCAAAGAATTCCACTCTAAACTGCCAAACAACCTTATAAGTAGTGTTGCCATCTTGAAAATGAAAACTGAGCAAATACCATTTGACAGAGGCTGAAGATGATCTGCAACTGTTTTAAGAGCAGATACCAGCCTAACTACCTTCCAAGGTTGCCTGAACCATCAGGACCTCCTGGGACTCTTAAACAGTGCATTTTTTCCCAACTGAATTCTCACTTTGCTTTGGTCAGCCTAAAATTTGTTCTCCTTTTCCTGCCTCAATGTCAAGGTTTAGCTTTCTTAAGCAAAGGTCATAAGTGTTAAAATATTTGCATGTTTGTGAAAAATGGAGGAAAAGTCAATCTCTAATCATTAACATTGGTGGAAATAGTCACAGGCTGAAGAAAAATGTGGGTTTCTCTTCCCAGTGGCAATCCAAATGAATTAAGAGTTATGAATGATGGGAATATATATTTCTTTTTTAAGGGAATAAAAACTTTGTGGTTCTATAACCATAGCCTGAAGAGTCATTTAAGAAATACTGAAGGAGAAAAGAATAACACAAGGCAAGATATTTGCCGTTTTGGCTTGGTATAAAAGTGAAAAAACCAAAGTCATTCTGAAGCATCTAATTTACTCACACTTTTACTTTTTAAAATGCTAAAAGAGTCCATCATCTTCCAGAATATGTTTGCTGGCAGCAAACATGCCACAGACCTTTCCACAGTGGATAATGAAAGCTTGTGGTGGGCTACATGATCCTGACAGCATTAGCAAGCCCATCACAGAAGGCAGCCAAAGTGCTGGGGCGTCCCTTTGCTCCTCAGATACACAAACAAGAAATATTTTCCATTACAACTATAAAAATTCCAGATGTTCATGCAACAGCTGCTAGCCCTCGCAAATCACTGTAGCTGAAAGATTATGCAGGCAGGCAGAGCAAGTCCAGGACTAATGAGGTCCCTTTAAATGAGATGAACTTGCAGGCTGGCAGTATCAAGAACAGAGAAACCGCAAACGGGCTGGGCTGAACTGAGCAGAAAGAACCCCAACAGGCTGCCAAAGGATGAACACTAGGGTTTTTTTCCCCTTTCTTAGCAGTGCAATTGCCACGTACATGCTAAAGAAAATAATTGATTAAACTGTTTTCTATGACTGAAATACAACTCTGGGAAAGGACCATTTTGTAAAGCTGTATCAAGCCCAGAACTTCATTACTGGGTCAGAGCCCTGGCAGAAGGGCTATAATCCTCACGTTTTCAAGTTAACAAAAGAGTGATAGACTTCAGAGTATGTTAATTAACACAGAAGGCGCACACACAAAGAGAAAACGTGGGGAGAGGAAGAAGACTTTAAGGGGAGTGCAATTTTCTCAAGTATCCCTTAAATGCCGGAAGGAGCCAGAATCAATTATCAGGAATACCAAAGCTTGCCAGAGAGGAGAGAACTCGCATGCCTACTCAAGATCTCATTTCTTAAATAGTTTTCTCATTCTGTAAGACAGCACACACCAGGACCACCTGGGATCCTAAGCACTTTAATGTAAATCAGAGATCCTCTGCAACTCCTGTAAGTTCAGAACACAATCAGAGTGATGCTCCTGGTTCACACTGAGTTTCCAGAGACCAAACAAGTTTGTGTAAGCAGGAGCTTTGTCTGCAGCCGACTAGACACAGCTCTTCATACAGAACCCAAATGGAATACAGCAGTCTTTCAGTCTTCTCCTGAAGTTATTTACCTACTATCCAAAGTATTTCCAGCAGCTTAGGTATATTAAAAATACAGCCAAACAGTAGCTTCATTCAGATTAATAGAATTGCAATACTATTTCACATTACACCGTCCAACAGCATACTATACACATAGTGTATGCATATATATATACGCTAACCTCTCAGAAGCATGTTAATAGACCACAGATATGCACCTACATACACATATGTATGAACAGTTACCTGTTGTCACAGACAGTTACCAGAATAGAGAATCTGTATGCAGATTTCTGCAATGGAAGTATAGGTAGCGAGGCCTCGAAGCAGCACAGTCTGCCATAGCACAGCAGAGCATATTAACAAGCCATCTGTTCATTCTAACAAGCTCAACAGGATTCAGCTTCTAGCTGCAGAGGTGCTACCTACAGCACGTCCCTTGATCAAGCAGACAGTTGCTGGATATTGCCAAAGTTTTGCCACATCCTTTTCAGGGAACATGTTCTATGTCTCTGCCACCAGCAGTGTCTTGATTTAAAAACTGCTTTCCCAGGAGGGCTGTGCCTTTGAGCAGAATTAGTCACAATAACAAAGCAGCTCAGAGGCAGGTTCCTCCAGCTAGATACAGGCAGACTAACAAATGCTATTCGCTTAAAGCTCTCAACTTCTGCTCCCACCTCAGAGAAAGACTCATTGTGTTTCCAGGAGCACGAACGCTGAAGAAC
Organism: Todiramphus chloris collaris; assembly: GCA_025345505.1. Taxonomy (NCBI): domain Eukaryota; kingdom Metazoa; phylum Chordata; class Aves; order Coraciiformes; family Alcedinidae; genus Todiramphus; species Todiramphus chloris. The sequence goes on from JANVCC010000020.1 coordinate 525,649, forward strand.
ATGAAATCTGTTCTCAGAAGAGATACTGGCTCTTGAAGGAGATGAGAGCAACACTTCTCTCTAGCCCTTTGCAAATAAGATGGCTAGTCTTTCAGTCTCTCCCCCCTCCCCTTGCAATATTTCTCCTTTCAAACAGGGAAATTATGAAACAGCTGTTGCTTTTTCCAGCTTTGTGAGAAGCAAAGAGCAGCAGTCAGAAGTAGCAGCAGGGGAACAAAACTATAATATACACCGGGTCCCATCTGTTGAGAATGGGCAGCAGAACACGGAGGGCAAGGAGATAAATAGGGTCTCCAACATACAGTCAAACAGCTCCCTTATAACCTATCTTGTGTTCTTTGGCTCAATATTCAGCAACTGCAGCAAAGGAAAAGGCAAATCTCTTCAAGTTAAATATACATCAATCAATTTAGTATCTTGATAATGTTCACAAGGAAGTTGTTTAATTAATACACTGTGCAGCCAGTGTTTTGGCTTAGTTGTTACTCTGCCATGTGGCAAACTAGACAAAGCAGATGGTCAATAAACTCTGTTAAACCGTCAGGGCCAGCTATTATGAAGAGACAAAACAGCTCCCTGCTAGTTCCAAAATTTTTAAGCTAAGTCTCAGCAGCCTCAGCTCAGCTCCCCCTCCTAGAAAAGCCGGCATCAAAAGAACCAAGGTTAAACCAATCTTTCTGAAGGCTCCAGTTCTGAAGTTTAGAGTATGCCAGGCCTCGTGCTAAAAGATGCCCAAGTTCATTAAAGGCACAAAAACATGAGAATAGCCAGTATCATCTGCACTATGCTAAGAAAACACTGACTTGTGAAATCAGCTGATTTGCATCTTTAAAAAAAAAATTTAAAAAATAACTGTAGCACTTAAGTCAGGAGAGCTAGGATTGAAGTATTAACTTCTCAGCCTTTGAATTCCAAACGGAAACAAGTACAGCATAAGTCTTACTTAAAAGGATGAATTGGTTAACAAATCAAATTTCAAAATACTTTCTGCTCTTCACCAAGAAAGTTGTCGTCACACTAACTCTGAAACAAATCTCAGACACTTTACCTCACATGTACCTCTAGATAGTACTTTGATCCTCAGAACAAAGACAGATGCTCTTGAACAAATAACCAAGCAGAACTGAAGTCTGGTTCAGCAAACAGCACAAGCTTTGCCACATTAGAGGAGAAGGCTTCCGGCAGGGCACACAGCTACACCTCGTTTTGTTCTGCTAAAATCCACCTTCTCTCTCTACAGAGCCTCTCTGCCTGCTCACCAAGAGCCATTCATGTAAGGACCTTGTTCTGAGGCATCTCCAGAGACAAGTGTTCACATTTTGACAAATAATGCCTCTGCCTCCCCGATCACCTCCCACGATAGCAGCTTTCCTTCAAGGCCTTCAGGTGGTACAGTAACTTCCATGTTTCACCTGAGGAGAAGCACACAGCATGGTTTTAGAGCAGAGCACTGTTATGACAATCCTAATACCAGATGCAGCAACCTCATCCACATACATGCAGCCCTGGGGCTCCACAGAGCCCTTCTGAAATGAAGGAACAAACAAGGAGACTGCTGTTTCTATAGTGCCCAAGCAAGGTATGTTGCAGTTCACCTGAAGGAGATGGGAAGTTCAGCTTTCTCAAATAAAAGCAGCTGAACCTCTACACTGGGAGACTAACAACAACTAACTTGTTACTAGTCTCTAGTACAACAGAGCCAACCAAGTAATGAACGGTCTTTGCTTAACATAAGGTAAATGTGAAGTTTTAGCATATTTTAAGGCAAACTTTGACCACCCAAAGACACATGCATCTACATCCACAGGCTTCAGTCCCACCTACATATGGGTATCATACCATCACAATACCAGAATGTTTTGCTCCCAGAGCCATAAGAAACCCAGGTAATATCCATGTGTACTCTTCCTGGGCCATATAATGTCTAAGCACAAGAGATGCCTTCTGCTTTAGCACTACCTCTAGCTAATGTAGTTTGCTTAGCATTTAGAAATTTTGAGCCTAGTTCTCCCCGACAAGGAAAGGCTAGAAGCTTAAAAGTGTCTTTTAGGCCCCACAACATATGGAATATTGTTATAAGAATACCATAGTTCAAAGGTGGTTTGATGATGCCATTTCTTATTGCGTTCTAACATTCATATTTACAGTAACTGAAAGTCTCCCTTAACAGGCAAACTGCAAATTCTACTAGAGAATCTTGAGAGGGTGTCCAGTGAGCTGATGCCCCTGTCCCCATAAGCTCATGAAAGGCAGGTTCATAGTGCTATTTTGAAGCCTGCCACCTTGTGAGAGCTTTAGACTACCAACAGCTTTTGAACAGATCCTACACCAGCTCATTCAGATGCATTACAGTCACTATCACCAAGACCTCATAACCACATTTTTCAGGCAGTACTCCCTCATTTTTCTTTGCCACTAAGTGCCTATCACAGCAGGCCTCTAATCTTACTTGCTTGGTCCTTGCAAAAGCTCCTGCAACAGCCACCAATAATTCTAAACATAAGAAGCTGCTGGTAAGAGAAATTAAGGAGTCAAGAGACAGATCAACTCTGTCTAAATTATTTCATGACATGTAATGATTTTTGGGATCAAACTTTCTGTACCTTGAACTGAGCCAACACAGCAATGAGACAAATAAGCTTGAGCAAGCATCAGGTGAGGCTGTAACAGCACAAGCTTCTTCCTCCTGGACAACACCGACTAGCCTCTAGCAGACTTTCAAGAAACCATTCAAATAATTTACCTAGTTTCACACTTCAGCTACTCCTTCCTGTGAGTTTCATTCCCCTTCCACTATCTTGCATCTTGGAATCAAATGAAGGTTAGCCTTCTCCCTTCTTCATCTTCCCTGCTTTCAAAGACAATCAGAATCGACACACATGAAGTCACCTAGTATGCAAACACTCATTCCTAACTCAGAATGAGAACTTCACCTGATCAAAATCATTTGTGTTGGGCAATATTTTAAAGCAAAGCTACAAAAATTACTTTTTACCAAGGTCCAGGACTGAAAGTTGGTATTTCTCTCACCTAGTTTTCTATGTCTACCATCCATCTATAATAAACAACAGGAGAATATAAAGGAACTATCAAGCCATTATAGCATAGAGGTCTGTATGAGAGAGGAATCTTAGCAATGGTATCTCTCACATGTCTGCATGGAAGACCTGTATCCTCAAGTTCATTGCTGCTATTTTTGATCCTGAAGGCAGCATACAGCAATATCCTAGTCCAGGATAGCTGGAACCAATGCCCTTCTAAAGATCTTGATAAAGTTAACTTTATAAAATTATATTAACTTGATTATTTTTTATATTATTATAAAATTGATTATTATATTAACTTGATAAAAGTTAAATTAAAAAGTGTTATTCATACTGTTTCACCAGAAAAGACATGTTACAAATCACAATTAATGTTATTTGGTTTTTACAATCTGTTACACTGTATTTTAAGACTAAACTTTTAACTACCAGACCAAATGAAAGCCATCAGAAGTTCTAAAGGAGGATGCTACCATCTGGCTATTCTGACCACCCAATCTCCATACCAAAAAAACCCCACCAAACCAACCCTAGCCTGACTTAGGTTAAGCATTTAACTTGGACAGATTTTAAATTAGTTTACTCAATATAATGCAGTAGTCTTTTCTGTAGAAAATAATTTGCTACTTCCTTGTACTAAGAAAATACAATCTGAGCATCCTTTCTGCTCCAGTTATTAATGTAATTTAGCTCTTCCTCATTAGAACACCTAGGGCAAAGAGCTGACTATTTTGCATTCTTCTTACATTACTCCACCTTTAAAAGCAAAGATAGATTAGAAATACAGGAGAATAAAATTTCAAGCAGCTAAACATTACATATACCATGTTATATTAAGTTGTAAAGGACAGAAATGTTCTCAGTGATGAACTTTACTTAGCATATACATCCAAATCCAGAGTCTTTGGGAGGCAGCGAAGTATAAGCAGCATAACATCATTGTCCCATAGGGTACAGATAAGTAACTCTGAGGAATCCAAAATAAAGTCCTTCAGCGGAGATCCTTCTCACGAGGACCCAGACCTACAAAATACCTGCATATACATCAGATACCTGCAGCAGCTCATTTCCATTCTAAGGACAAAATGATAGCCACAAATAATCACACACTTTCTGCAAACAGAAACCCCATTGAGTCTGATCTCAAAGTACAGAGCTGATGCCATCAAAAGGAATCCAGAAGCACTCCTGTGCATTTTAAGTTACCAGTTGTGTGCTACTCTACTTCATACAGAACAGTCAGTTCAAAGGAACTTTGAATTCTAATACTGCACGAAACAATCAACTTATTTTTAATTGGCTACTTTTATGACAAACATCCAAAGTCTAAGATTTGAGGCCCTTGTAAAGATCAGCCTGGACACAAATATCCTTATGAGGAAGACTCCCATCATCTTTGCTCCTCCAGATTCTCACAGGCCTGTTTCTATTGCCACCTACAGATTTTCTCAAATGGGAGATATTCCAGGAACACCAGAGACGATAATCAAGTCTTCAGACGTGTAATTGCATGAACATGCACGCAGAAGCAGGTGGAACGAAGGGAATAAGATCAAAGTCAGGCACTCCCTTTCCATCCCTGGGAAAAAAAGATAAGAGACAAAGCTACATGTTGCTCCTGCATCATAATTCTGTTGTTTCCCGCTTCAAAAAGATTTAGTCATCAAAACAGTTTTCTCCACAAACTACATCAACTTTTTTGGGATGCACTGGACTTCCACAAGACTTCTTGTGGATTAGAACAAGAGTGTTGACCTAGCTCCCAGGGTAACATACAGGACCACTGGGGTCTTGGGGGGATAGATATTTTGAGGTAGATTGTTTCATTGCTTAATTATTTTACGCTGCTGCACACACAAAAAAAAAGCAATGACTCTCTTTGCCAATGAAATGGCACATCAATAAAGTAGGTTCAGGGGATGACTAGCAGCTTAAAAATAAGTTTCACATCAATGTCCAACACATTAATAATAGGTAATTTTCTTTAAGACAATGTCCATTTTAAAGTGAACATTGTCTCCCATAAACTAAAAGAAAACACAGCATAAAAAACAAAAACATGGCACTATGATCTCCTGTGAGTAGCATATTTATGATTTATGTCTGATCTGTCAGAGACCAACACATGCACTACTCAAAGAGGGCTAAGTACCGCGTTTGTGATTGGATTCCTCATGTGTGCTCTTCCATGGAGCAAAAACAATGACACAGGTTAGGAAGCACCAGAGCAAAGGAAGTGAAAGTTTCCTGTGATTCATGTCTTGATTCTCAGGTGCCCAGATAAAAACCTTCCTTTATAAAGAATATACAGCCACCTATAACAGCTTGCCTGTGTAGATTTACTGCTATTTAACAAAGGATGAAGATTGCAGGGGAGGGGGGTCACTCTAAGGAGGTTGGACTAAATGACCTTTAAAGGTCTCTTCCAACACAAAGCATTCTATGATCTTTCCTTCAGTGAAGATATGCAGGGACATACCTGATACTCTCAGGTCTATTGTGAAAATAGACAGCTAAATTCTAGTAATGACCATGCTATGGTATCATTGCCCCTCTGACCAATTTCAAGCTAGGGTTATAAGAGTTGGCATGGTAGAAGACACACACATGTGGACTTTCCGCCAAACACTTTTGGATTGCCATCTTAGCTTAATAATAGAAACAAATATGCTCAGTGCCTTTAAAATACAACCAATCCTATTCTAGTGGCAGTCCAAACTGGTACTGGCCAGAGAGGCAGCTTTCAGGATTTGTATTTGAATGGCTTCAGCAAGCTGTTCCGAGCCTGCAAAAAGTGTTTATGCCCATAAAAATAACCTTCTACTGCTCAGCTTTTAAGTACTTTGTAGCACCAGCTCAGAAGACTTTCTGCAGGGGAAAAGGACCCTCTTAAAATTGTTAGTGTAACATCAGTGTTCTGGAAGCTCCCAAGCCTCTTTTTCCAAAATGAGAAGCCTGAGCTTTAGAGGACGACTCCTCTTTTCTTAAAAAGAGTTTTAAAGAAGTCTGGTAATGTAGGTTGAAACTTCTAAAACATGTTAGCATACCACATTACTCACAAGCTGCAAAGGATGCACATTTCTTTAATATTTTCTCTTATCAATGAAGAAGGAAACAAAACAAGGAAAGAGTGCAATCAAAGTGACAAGTGGATTCTGAAGATCACTTCAGGCTACAGCTAATAATAGAATACCCAGTTTCAAGTTAAAAGTTTGGATGAGTAGTCTTATAGCCTCAAATCCTAAAGAAACACTAGTGTGTTTCCAAAAGCTAGTCAGGGACAGAGAGCATGCCAAAATACAGGAGCAGCATGAGAATTTTCTCATGCGGAAATTGGTCTGAAGCCAGCCTTCTAGATAGACCTTTTTACTCCAACTAATGGGAATTGGGTTGCACACATATGCAACCTCCAAAAGCAAGCTTTGCTGCAGCAAGCCACGCCAAAGCACTCTCAACCTAGCTCACAAGAGGCAGCGACTGACACAGCATCATACCAGTCAGCACGTGGTGGTATCATCAGCTCCTTTTCACTGACCTTCACTTGCTGCTAGTCTTCTTAATCATTCAAATGGCCAGTAAAAGCAAAGTTTAAAGTTCACCTCACCATTTTCAGGATGTCTCCAGAATGAGCGGGTAGTTAGACATTAAAAATTCCTCCAGGAACAGCAACAACCACACTTTCCAGCCCTGCATGCCTGTTTACTGAACTTCACTGTCAGGGCAACAGCTTAAGAAATGCCTGACTCTCTCCTGTGACAGAGGGCTTGGACACCATGGGCCATTTAAAAGGTCTATCTGCTGGCTCAAAGACAACAAAGGATTTGGAGAGGGAGAACTGTTTTCTGAAAATAAAAATAGAATAAAATAAGAATAGAAAAATATTGAGATGTTTCTAAAGTAGCTACATCTGGATACTGTTTGAGGACCCTACTTCCTCATTACTGCCAAAGCTACCAAATAGCTACTTTTAATCCTTCTCAAATTCTTCCAAACCCAGATGGTTTGGAAGAGAGAAGGTGGAGCAACCCCCTCAAAACCATCTTCACAGCTTGTAGAAGGTATGTGTAAAGGACACTGTACCCATACTCCTCCCACAGACAGGCAGCTTAAGATAAGCACAAAGGGTCCAGTACTGCACACATGGTGCCAAGCACAGGAATCAGGACTAATAAATCCTACATTTATAATAAGCAGTGCTACCTTCCATAATGAAAGTTCACAGGATAAAAGCTACTGAATATGGAAGAGGTGCAGCAGCCATTGCTTGGCCATTTTAGCACAAAGAATACAAGCACATTCATGGAGTGTTTTACGACCAGGAAAGAGTCTAACACAAGCTTTTAACTGGCCTGTGGAATGGTGTTAGAAGGAGGTGGCAGAATCCATTTCCACTCACTAAAATCAAACACGTCTTCTAATCCTTTGTTTAAAATTCCCATTACCTACAGCTGCAAGCAGGAGACCAGCCGTGCTGAGTACTCTTACGTGTATTCTACTTGAAAAATGATGAAAATCTTTCATATAGTGCCTTTGGCATCTACCACTGAATAAAGACAAGCTGTAAGAAATTTTGAAACACAAAAGTATTCAAAACAAGCTTGCAACACTGTTTCCCAATACAAAGGGATTAAACAGTTATGTGCTTAATTAGAAAAATTAGGACGTAAGTTTCACCTTGTTTCTACACAGACCAGAACTAATTTCCTGCTGCGGTTTCAGATGTAGCTATGGATAACTACTTATGCAAAGATAGTAAGGAAAGCAGGTTAATTTTTCAGTTCCTACATGGTGTTGGTCTTAACAAATGAAGAAAAAGTACACATGGAAAAAGAAACTACTTTTTATAATTGAGGAGAATCCAGGTTGTATGTACTCAAATAGGGAATATTCATACGAAAACCTGAAATACTTCAGACAGAGATGAAGAAGAAATGATACCTGGTTGAGCTTCCAGTCTACCAAGAAGATTCCAAATATACAGATGAACAAGTGGGGGCAAAATAAAGTTGCAGTTAAAAATTACTCACTCTTTGGTAAGCACAGCTTGGTGACTTTTGTTATAGACACATTCAACCTGGCAATTCGACTCAGGTGATAAAAGTTTTTCTAGCACTGGGCCAAAGTTTTACATCAAAGCATCTTCACACTGCCCTAGCAGCCAAGGCAATGGTATCCATCTTGTTTGACTTTTTTATTCATAAGAAACTACTCCGGCCTTCTTTTAACCCTTTGTTTTATAGAAAGCCAGCTTTGGCCTTTACTCATGCATTGCTCCTAATGAGCTCCTACCCGCACCAGTAAGTTCACTGTGCACTCAGCACCCTCCTCCCAGCCACCCTGGACTATTTAGAGCTACAGGCAAAAACCCCACTGCTGCTTACCTGTGGGCTGGTACTCTTTCACCTTTTGATGAATATAGCCCTTTGATTACAGCCCTAAGGCAATTTCAGTCATTTGATGCTTTCCCACATTACCTTCCTCCCTTCCCCCTCAAAACATTCCCACAGTTCACTGGGAAATAAAGAGCAGCTCAGTTTACTTGGGGGGGGAACAAAAAACAAACACACACAGTCAGAAAAAAACCAAACAAACACAAAACAACAACAACCACAAACCCACACCAAAGAAACAAACCAACTATGGGAATATCAGGTGGGCAGTCCTAACAACAGGCACATGGGACTGAAATGCCTAGGTACACAATGATCCATTTGGCTTACAAGCGCTCCAGACCTGGGAGCCCAGGGTAGTCCCCCTGCTCTGCATCCAGCTGGTTTTTAGACACAGGGCTTCCAGCACACAGAAGAAACATGCTAAATGAACACCCAACTCATTCGTACACTACAAGACCACTACGCAGGGCTTGCAGAAGTCTGATTCACAAGGAAGCGCGTTCCAAAAACGAGTGAAGAGCTACACATTTACAAACCAGGAATTACAGATAGAGAATGAAGGCAGTCATGCAATTGAACTAGATGAGTATGTCCATCAACCTTGCAGCAGGATCTTAATATGAAGTACGTGTGTGACATTGGGCAAGTCATAAAGAGATTATCTCCATTTCTGACACGGAAGGAACACTGAGCTAGCCCTTAGTTCTGAATGAAGCTTTGTTCACTAACCTTTGAGCACTTGAGATGGACTGTGCTTCAGAATTAAAGCAATGTAAATATTTATCTGGGAAACAGGAATAATAGAATTGTGAGTATGAGTCAAATTAAAACTAACCTTAGTTTTAAGAATCTCTCTTCCAGTTGCTTAACTGTCCCCAACTGCACAGCCTCAAAGTTACATTAACAGGCTTCTTCCTTTTTAATTGCATATAATTTTTCTTGAGATGTCTGTTTAATGCTGGCAGTTAAATGGATCATTAGGATTGGAAATGTTCATCTCTTTGAAAATTAATGGGATGGAGCAGAGTAAGTTTCTGTTTTTAAAGCTGACATTAGCCTGCTGACAGTTTTCTTTAAGGCACCATTAGCATAGCAGCAGCCAAGATAGGCTTACATTGCTGCAAAGAAACTATTATCCAATGAGCTTAATCCTTTTTCCCTTACCTCCATGAATCTCCACAGAAATCTTTACAGGTCATGCAGTACTCTGAATGTTATTAAGATACAACCAGAAAAGTCATCAGCTCCTGTACTTCCTTTTATCGAGTGTTATCAGCCACTGCACTGCCATTAACAAACTGATAGGAACGGGTTGCATGGCTGACTTCTGGAGGAATGCTGGATCATTTACTCAGGTTCTTACCATCTTTCCTTCTTTTAACATCTCCGACCAGCCCCCAGTCCCCCATAGGGCCACAGTCCCTGCACCGAGGATCTATGCACTCTGGGCTTAACCTGCCCTCTCCTCTCCCTTCCCCTGCTCTGCCTTGCGTGGTTATTTCATCCTCAGCACTGAAAGTCTGGGGCAAGCGCTATCTTTTAGCGCATCAAACTGTTGTGATATGAGGAAAGAAATATCATTTCAGAAACTGGAATTTAAACGGGCTTTATGGCTGAACAAAGGCACTTCAAAAAATGAGTCTGCATAAATACTGTGTTAATGGAGCAACATACTTCTCATCGGGGTCACACGGTTGCTTTTGGTTAAGATAACACAGCTGGGTCCACATTAACATCTTCAAATGCTCATTCTTTGACAGGCATGTTGACATATCTCATCCCCCTACATTACAACCTGTGTTTTCCATATCCAGACCCCTCCCCACATGGCCAAGCTTCCCACATTTACCTCAATGACCTTAAGAAATACCCAGGACAAAAGACTTTTATAAGAATGCATCTTAAAGCAAGCTGCATTCACAGACAAGTCAGTTCCAGAAGCCAAACCCACTTGAGTGCCAGAGTCCCAGTCTCCAGGGGTTCCTCCATTGTCCAGGACCACACACCAGCCCCTGGGGCCATCAGCCTCTGCCCCACAGCAGGGCCAGTCTCCTAGCTCCCCACAGCCCTGCCTAGCCACAGGGCCCACTGAGCCAGATCCACATCCCAGCCTGGCCTTGTCCCAGGGAGACGCCTGGGACTGGGGCTGTCCCAGTGCTCCCGCCTGCTTCAGTCTGGGGGGTGGGACAGGCACTGACTGCCAATCCATGCCCAACACCTTGCACGGTACAGGTGCAACACAAGCACACTGGTGCCTGAGCCCCCACAGCCCCCACTCAGCACTACAAGGCCACTGCACAAAACCGACAGTGAAACACAAGATCTCTCACCAAATATCAGTTTTGCACCCCCAGCTGAGCTCAAGCAAGAAAAGTCTCACGCAGTACTGGGGAGCCAGCCACAGGGCTGCCGCTGACCTTCCTCCTTCCTCAAGGGTGCCTCAGATTCCTCCACTGCCAGACAGCCTCTACAGACACAGTTTTGGCCAGAAGTCAGCTTCAGCATTGCTGCTGCTCCACACTGAGCCTTACAAGATTGGAAAGGGAAGGGTTTAGAAATTAGGTGAGAGAAGAGATCACACTTCTTTTTCCCCAGCTTCCACTCTGTGTCTCACTTCCTGCAGCACCTCAAACACTGAGTAACGCCAAACAGGCATATCTTTGTATACATTTATTTTCCTCCTATAATACACACACACTCTGCTTGCTATTTTTCCCCTTATCCTTATCCTACAGCAAGCAAAACGTCCTCATCTACAGCAGCAGAGCTGAAAGCCAGCTTCTCTGGGCACAGCTCCTCTGCAAGCTACTTTGCTAACTCACAGATAGCATCCCTTCTTTTTGTCTTGTCTGTGTGTTTTGTCTTTGGGGGCAAGAAATTCCCAGTCTAGGTTTTAATGCAACTTTCTTCATGTTCATTTGCTAACTGACCACTTGGAGAAAAAGAAAAAACAAATAAAAGAAACCTGGATGACTGATAGAAGAAAAAAATCATACAAGGCAGAGTCAACATGAAAAACAAGCCAGTGTGGGAAGACAGTCAGACATACTCCAGCTTCACTGCTTTTATGCTTCATACTACAGCTGTGAAAATCAGAAGGGAAGAAACCTGCTTTTTCAAGGCACAGCCAGTCTGCTGCAGTGTTTCAGAAGCACATCCCTAGTGCTCCTGTTCAGCAGTGTGGAAATAATCGCACGCATAGTTCAGGTTTTGCCTTTTTGTAAAAAAATCAAACCAAAAACCAAAACCTTTAAGTCAAAAGGATGAGAAAATAGCAGTAGTCTGCAGTAACAGCAGATGTCGTGAGAGGATGAACAGGTCATTTTGAGGCTAATGTTGAAAGACCATGATTTGCTAAGACTAACTGTTTTTACCATAGCTGGAGTACTAAAATAAGTGTTAAGCTGGGCTCAGTGAGTGGAAAATTGCTTCTATTAAAAATTTGCTTCATAAGATGCCTCAGAGACAGTTCAGAACATCAACTCAAAACCGGTCTTTTTTGCTACAGCCTGTACCTCTGACACTTGGACCTGGTGGTTCCTGTTCTATGAGAGATTCCTTATAGCTGTAAATAATTTATCTTAATGAATACCCATCATCCCAGAAGAGTCTTGAGGAAAAAGACATTTACAAAGACTATTTAATCTGTTGGTGATAGGCTTGGAGTAAGCTGGCAACTGTGTAAGCATCCAAAAAGCAATCGCAAGAGAAGCAAACAAGCTACTGTCAATCTCATCGTCCCTGCAACTTGGGACTTCTGAAGTTCTTTCTTCCACTACTGTGAATATTTCTGTGTTCAACTAAGGAAAGAAAGTCAGAAGGGGACAAACTGGATCAGGGACTTGTGGACACCGAAAGAATGCAGGCTACTGAATAATTACTGATACGTATCAAATAGGCACCTCCTACCGCCCATACTCCTGCTGTTAGAAGTTAGCTAGCAGACTTTAGGCAAGAAGACAAACATCCACATACCTGGATCAGTACACACTAGTTAAAGAAATCACACAGAAAAACAGAGACAAGGCAGGCAGCCTACCACACACTTCTACCATCTCTACTTTACTTCTGCCTCTCCAGGTCCACCCAACTCTTTATTTTCTCCTCTGCTTCTCCAGTCTCTTCCTACCTTGCCCTGAGAGCCCAACACTCTCCATTGGTTCAGAGGCAGTGGATATCCTTCTACAGACTATTACAGAGTTAGACAGAAGCAAGAGGGGGAGGGAGTATTGGGTCTCCACTAGTCAAATACATGGTGTTTAGGAGAGCACAGAACTTGATCTCCTGCTGGCAGTGAAGAAGCAGGTGAAGGAAGGATGGGAAAATCCCCATCTCCTCAGATCCCTATCAACAACTGCAGCCTTTGCACTTTCTAGGACAAGGGTTTCCAAAAGACCTCCCAACCACTTCATCCTCTCAAATACTTACGTTTCAGAGCAGTTCTCAAGGCAGGATATGCATCCTCATGGTATGCATCCTAAGGAGGTAAATTACCCTAGAGCCACAGGCAGTAAAAGCAGGGAGGTAGCCAGCAGGTGGAGGTGTGGGCAAGACAAGGTGGAGCAGCAAGTTCTCTGGGATTCACGCCAATGCTACTAAATTATGGAAAACAAGCACCACAAGAAATACAAGACCAAATGCTCTGAGATTCTGAATATTGAGAACGCTATACTTGATGGTGTCCATAACTTGACATTAGAAGTCAATCCCCTGTCACGAGGGCTGCAACTCTATCATCTTTATCGTAACACAGATTAAAATAAATTGGCAAGAAAGTGTGATTATAGGTAAAATATTTTAGGGCACGAAAATACCGATAATAATACAGCACATTAGGAATAATTTAAAATAATTAAAAAACACAACAAAACACACTTCTGCTTATTATGCAGTAAAAGTATCTTGCACTCTGCAACTGCAGTGTCATCAGTAAGAGAAGGAACTGACATCCAGTCACAGCAAGGTTTATATTTCATTTAGTCTTCTTTAGTACTAACACTGGTATTTCACCACTTTCATAGCTGAACTGTCAAAACAACTTCAACTTATCCAAAAATATCCATAACATGCTGCTTAAGGAATCGTCTAATTTGTGCATCTCTACAGAAGTCTAAAGGAATCACTAGAGCGTGAAATTGCTAAATGAAGAAGAGGCATTGATCACAAATGACTCTGAGCAGAGGAAGAGAGAAGCATTCAGCACCTCCTAACCATAGCCATGACAGGGATCCAATCTCAGCAAGACATTTGTTAAAAATCAAGTGCTGCTTCCAAAGCAAATGCCTTGTGTTCTCAATATAAAAATAGGACATGCTAAGTCTATGCTTGGTTGTCACTTCTGTTAAAACACTCCAGAGCAGATAGGAAGGACACATCATGTTTTTTGTCACCATCCACTTTCACGCAGGGCAGAAACAGTTTGGTATTAGCAAATAGATGTCGTACAATAAATCACTCTTAAATAGTCATCCTTGAGATGCAGAGAAGTTAAATCACCAGGAGCTTTCCAAATGGTGGTACTTTGAGGATTAGACCAGAGGAATGACTTTCTACACAGCAGCCACACAGGACATCTCTACTTCTGCCTGATTCACAGCAGCAGGTCACTTTGCACCTCTACATAACAGAAGCCCAGTTACTGCTTCCCTGCAACTGGTACATAGTTCTGCATATGGGAGGAAAACAATAGCTAAACCCGTACTGTACTGTTGCACCACAGAGGGCAACGGCAAGCCGGAGAAGCTGAAGACAGGACTTCTTGTCTAAGAAAAAAAAACAGGTGCTTGTGAAAGCAAGCTGCACTATGTGGAAACAAAAGTCTGGATGTGCTATGAGCTCCACAGCTAGACAACACAGGAGGAACACACAGGGCATTTTGACATATGTTATATGTTACCACACCTGATCCTTGCATTTCCGTGCTAATACAGCTTTATTTGGAAAGCACATACCATGCTGGGAACTGACTTTCTAGCCTCTGGAAAGATCATTTCCCTTTCAAAAAAGGAATAAGACTCATACAGAATTACCTTAAGATTCTTAAGCGCTGACTTCACGCTTCAGAGGAGCCCCAAGATTCATCAGCAGTTTTCTCCTTCACTCACACCAAGGTGGGGCCATGCTCTCCTAGCGTGACTCCTGACAACTAGGAGCACTCCACACTAGGTCAAATTTGACAGATTGACTGCTTTCTTTTAAGAGTGGGGGTGAAAGAGACCCAAAGAATACACTTTAAGAAAACATTGTGACCAAACAGAATCAACACCAGGTCCTCTGCACTCCAGGAATTTAGGCTAAACAGCAGTGCAATTAAGTAGGTTTGCCTCTTGGGACACTTGAAGGATTAATTACTCCATCAGATCACTTGAAAGAACACAAGGAAAGAGCACATGAAATAATGAGGCCTCTAAATGTCTCTCCTCACCTCAACTTCAGCAGCCCTGTGAAAATAATCTGTTAGTCTCCAATATTGATTTTCTCTACATTGAAATGCTGTGTGTAAATTGACTTTTGCAATAAAAGTCATACAGTATGGGTACATCAAGTATCTGACACAGTCATGGTCTCCTCCACATTTTTGTCTTACTGGCCAATTAAAGTGTTATTGTTTGGAATAAGAGACAGTTTTCAAATGTCAATATTTCTTTAGTCAGAAGTATTGGGTCCTGTCAGATTTGACACAGGAGACAAAAAAATCTGCCTTCTAGAGGTGGAGGAGAAGTGGTTTATTCAGTAGTACAAAAACAAGTGCTCTCACTTCCTGGAGAACCTAGGAACAATGTAATCTTGTTGAAGAAATTTAGTCTGCAAGAGATCTGGAGAGCTTCTCATGGCTTGTAGCAAGTCATTTCTTCAAGTGGTGCCTGGGCATAGCAGTATGCTCTACACAGTGATGATTGCTAGGCCTCTCCCTCCCCCGAGCTGCTGATTTTGAACAGCAGCCAGACCAGGGACTGGCAGTCAATGCATTTTGGCTCTGGTTCACTGGTGCCAAGAAATATCAGCAGGAGTTCTAACATGCTTTAAAAACAAGCATTTCTCTTCCCCAGGGGCCAGAGACATCACTTCATCTCCATAGATAGAGTGCCTGAGGGATCCCTAAAATGACTTCGCCCAACAGCTCCAGATCTAGGAAGTGGGATCACCTGCTGTGACTATCCCACCAAGGATGACAAACTCTCAGAGAAGGGAGCTAAAGACTGGATGGGACCCCTGTTTGATTCCAGTGCTTCTCACTGTCAAGATTCCCAAAATGTATTCTGGTACACAGCCCTGCCTCCTTCCTCTTGCTACATTCACTGTCCTGCAAACTACTAACCCAAAGTAAAAGCTAACAATTCTAATATCAAACGCAGACCTTACATATTTAAGGTGAAATCCAGTATAAGCTTTAAAAAAAACCCCTTAACTATAAAACAAATTTAGGGAGTTTTGTTAACTCTAAGAAAGAAGACTAAGCAGCTTTGCGTCAGTGCACCTGAAACAGGAATAGTGTTTGACAGTAAGACTAAAATTACTACCAGCATAACAAAAAGATCGAAGAATTTACTCCAAAATAGCTAGACTTCTTTTTTGACCAAAAAAAAAAAAAAGCAATGTATGCTTCAGGTATTCTCTTTTAAAATGTAAAGCAACCAATTATATAAGCTCAAGGCACTCTTTGTGTTTAAAGTAAATGTGTCAAAATGTTATATATCAGTAACCTAAAGTAGAACAAATCATTTGTACCACACTAGAGTTAATTTAGATATCTACTTCAAAGAAGTTATCATTCAAGTGCAAGAATGTTAGGGTCTTGAGCAGCTAGCATCATTTACTTTCCAAGTACTGCTAAATTAATTCCATGAAATATTAGCAAGTACATTTCTCCCAGAGTCTGCAGACATCCACTCAGAAGACAGATTTTGTTATAAGGTAATAAGTGACCTACAGCAGAATCACCATCTTGATACTTCTGCCCCTCTACTGGGGCCACCACTTGAGCTCGATGAAGCCCAGAGTAAGGACAGAAAATCAACTGCATTTACAATCTATTTAAACTTCACCCCATAGTGAAAGTACAGACAAGCCCAGCCCAAGCAAGCATTGGTCTTTTGTCTTTCTATGTTTTCTGAAGAGAGTGGGAAAGAGCCTAGTATCTAAAAGGTTTAAAAGGTATACTTAAATCTATGAAATAATGTGGAAAGAAACATCATAACTGAGTTGCTCCATTAAAAATTTATAGCAAATGCAAAGAGCTTATCCACAAATGAGAAAGCAGGCCCTGTGACCTAGGAGATCCCTCCCAATTCTGTGTTCTGGAACGTAATCCTATTAAGACAGTCTGATAAGAGGATTTTCATTAGGCATTGATTTTGCCATCATTTGCATTTATGAAATCCCACATATAGAACCAAAGTGTGTGATCCCCTTGTTGGCAGCACACTCAGAATGGTGAATTCTTCTCAGCCGCTACTGGAAGCATAACCTGTAGACTAGCACCACTGCACAAGCTAGCCATTTACCTACTTAACCATTAGGCCACTTTTAATTAATGCTAGCTTTTGCAGTAGCTTTGTTCCACGAGTTGAAGAGTATAACATTGAATTAAACTACCAGCATTCTAAGAATTAAAGATGTATAGTAAGTGTTACGATTTTTCTCTAGGTTTAGAGCCACTAGATCTGTGCTACTGCTGACTTCTAGGGCTGTAATCTGTATGTTCTCCAAAAACAGTTTCAGAAACCATGTTGAACTGGTTTCTAGAATAGATATCATGCTCCCTAGGGGGGAAAAGGGTAACAGTTCTGCTATTCAAATGTGATCCTTAGAATTAAATACTTATCACTTCAAAGAAGATTTGATTTGTTTCAGTGTGTACCTCTACCCAAATGATTCCTTGTTCCAAGAAGATCTTTAACAGGCCAAATTTATTCTACCTTTGAAATACAGACATACTAGTGCTGCATGGACTGCATACAATTAAGACTTTATCCGCCCCTTCAACATTAATAGCTTCAAGAAATCCTGACTTTCCTAATTCCATATGTCACACAGGGGGACAGCAAAAGAAACTACCAATGTTTTATGACAGGCAGCCAAAAGTTGCAGTGACACAGATGGATGGTCATGTCTAACCTACTCAATTTGTGCTGTCAAATAGAAGTTTCTGAAGTTACATGTAGGGAATGGAAATAAAAAGGGAAGGGGAAAATGAAAACGTAGCTTTCTCACATTGCAGGCAAGACAAAAGGCTGCTGGAAGAATGGATTGATACTGCTGCTGCTGCTTTATAACTTGTGGTGACGAGAGACAAGATGACCATAATTCAGACTGAATCAGGGTAGAGACAGGATAGCTTTTTCTTCCCACACCCCCACCCTCCCCCATCAGCATCTCCTATACTCTCAAGACAACTGCTTCACACACATCATGTGCAGATATTGCACTACACAATTGTTCAGGGTTTGGTCTCACGAGAACCATAAACTATCACACTACTTGTGAAATGAAGTCTTACTTCAAGTAGAACATCTTTTTATTTAGAAGCAATACCTATTTTGAAACATTGCCCTATACCTCTTAAGAGGGGCCAGATGTGCCACAAAATACATACATAACCCTCATTTAAACAGGGTTATTTTTGTTTCAGGTGCTTGCTTCCATAGCACAGTTTAGATCTGCTAATGCAAAGCTACAAGAATAATGCAAGAGACCCCACTCTTGTCAGAGCACAGGAGTAGGAGGCACCAGCAGTACGCAAGTCAGCCCAGCACCTTCAGCAAAATGCAACAGCATAAGCAGCTCTCAGGTTCTGTGGATTGATCATCTACACGGTAGTTTAATTGCTCTACAAGTACAGACACATCCAAGCCAGACTGAAGTCCAAAAGCAAGGTAGGCGAGTTTGATGAACTTAAGTGGGAGAAAGGGGTAGATTAATGACTGATTCCCCCTCTTCAGCTGTATGTTCAACTGCATTATTTGCAGCATAGTTTACAATTACTTTTTTTAATCTACAGGTTTTCCATGGTATCCATGTTCTCCCTTCCGCTCCCTCCCCACCCTTGTTACCCTGGATAATCAAGCACTGACTATGTAAAGTACTTTCCCTAAAGGTAGAAGAGTCTTTGTAGCCACAACGGTTGGAAGCTACTGTTTAGGCAAAGTACAATTAAGAAAAAAAGTGATGTAAGCAATCATTTTGTTGCCTTGTTATAAAATAACCACACCTACCACTGCAGCAAAGAGACCAGCTGAATCTTGAAGAGAGGGAAAGGACAAAAGATTGGTTATGGAATAGCTGATGGAAGATGAAGATTTATGTTGTGAAGCTTATAATTTAGAAGTCAAGAATATTGCTGCTACTTGAGATAAAACAACAGAACACGACCAGTGCAGAAAGGAAAACCAGACTATACAAAGTTCATGTAGTGAAAAATAATTTTCCTTCAACTCCTTTGAGATGAATGCAAATTCTACATGTAAAAAGGAGAAAAGCAGCCGAATGGCTGTACATTTCCTACTAGATTAGGGTCTTTAGAACCTAAAATCGAGTTTAAGCAGTGCAGTTAGAGACAAAAGGCTCTGGCCTCACCACCATTAAGTGCTTGGCACCCTCACAGGTACTTAATCCCACTTCTCCCAAAGCAGCAGCATGCCTTTTACAAGGGTTGTTGTACAGCAACATGCATTTCATAGGCCCTTTTGGGCTTCCTATCTTCCACTCGTGGGGATTCAAATGCCTTTCTGTGGTTGCTACAGGATATAAGAAGACTTTGCTACACCAGTGTTCCCTGTGTCCTTGCTAGTGCTCTGACCACAGCAATCCTTCGACAGACATGGGTATGTTGAGCCGCATCCCTGCCCTCAGAGTGCTCCAAAGTTCATGCCATACAACATGGAGATCTGACATCTGCAATAGTTGTCCAAAAGAAGTAATACAAATACGTTTCTAAACAGTTTGATAGATGTCCGAGTACTTTACTTCAATGCATCTAGACTGTCATACTTGATTTCCTGAAGAAAGAAATCCTTTATTACACTTGCTACTGACTTGCATCCTTTTAAGGAGTGACACTGTAATTTTCAGACCCCTCTTTGTCTCTTTCCACTTCTGATCCATTTAGAAAGGTGTCCACACGCAAGTACCATTTGTGAGAACTTAGACCAAGTCAGAAGTCTATTCAAAGATCAGTTAGTCAGCAAACGTTTGTTTCTGCATAGCATTTTATTCAGAGGATTTCCTTACCAAACACCTTTCCAAGAAATGAATAATGAATTTCAAACATTACCTCACCATAGCCAGAGGAATAAGTAGTACCTGATAATACCATCATGTCCACATCACTCCATGGCAGACTCTAGCAGCATGCTGACCAGGCTGTTTTGCAAAGGACAGGATGCTTGGGGTGTGGAAGTGTTTGGCCCTGAAGTCCTTGCACCATTTTATTCAACATTCTTTCCAACCCAAAGCGAAACAGATGACTGTTAACCACAGCAACTGTCTCAGACACACAGGATTTGCAGAGCCACTCACCTCTGAGTGAGTGGGATGGAGAAGGTGGTCCCTACTGTGTAGAAGGTCAGTGCCCCATATAAATACAGTCCCAAATAGTAGATAAACAGCTGCAACCAAGTCCATCAGATGACAAGACATGTCTGTTTGGATGCAAATGCTCAGAAGAACTTATACCCTGTACAGACATACAGTTATCCAGCATACACAGCACTGCTCTTGGTAGGCCACCAATACCCATCAGTCTGCAACCACATTCAGTATGGAAAAAATATTTGGAAAATATAGTTAAGGCAGCTAATTTGTTCAGAGCTCAAGGTTAAGTGATTAGAGCCCCTCTTGCAATAAAACATCCATTTCAGAAAACCCGGCACAAGACAGACAGTTCATCTTCCCTGAAACCTCCAGCCTAGATAAGGGCCTTCTCTTTTGTCTTCTCCTGTCTAGCACCAACCAGTTCAAATTGAAATGTGTAGAGACCAACAGACTCTCTGATGCTATATTGGGAACAAGCTGTCACTGTTAGCATATCCCAGGAGCTTCAGGAAGACGGCCAAAGAGGGTGTTCTCCAGCACTGCAGGCACAGCACCCAGAGGAAGGGAGCTCAATCCTTGCAGGATCAAGTTAAATGGTTCCCTTCCCTCCCACACCCCAACAACTGTGTCTTTGCTGGTTTATTGATTTATTTTTAAACCAATGGCCACAGATTGGCCCTGCCAGCGTGAAACTCCTTACCCATTTCAGAGCTTCATGACACTCTTGTCATTGCAACACCCATATCAGGAGGTAGAAGAGAACCTTTCATATGACAATTCTCAGTCTGGCATGGCTTTGTAGTCTTAAAGGAAATGCTTGAGACACTTTTATGGGCAGCTCTTCCAGTTAAATTTTTTTGTGCACTGAACTTTTAAACAGAATTCCAGGGTGCTTTGCCCTGGAAGGGAAAAGGGGTAAGCTCGGACATAATTCCCTGTTACTTCCAGACCAACAGCATATCCTTTGCCAAACACTAATTTCCATACACAAGTAGACCTGCTCTAATAAAACAGTTGATTATCCAACTAAGCTCAGCAGTATCTCATGTTAGAAGGCAAGTCTTATATTCAACTCTTGAAGTGCAAAAATCTAAGGGCTCATTCAATTTGTACATGCTTGTTTCTACATTAAAAACTTCTCTGCAACAAACCCACAGCACAGGCAAAAGTCCTTCTTCATATTTACTAATGCTGTGCAAAAATCTGTCCCGTCCCACCCCCCCCCAGTGTACTCATTCCATCAGCAATCTGCCATCTATAGCAAATGCTGTAACAGTGAGTAGACAGGAGCCCTGAGCACAGTAATTCACCTGAACAACTGAATAGTTTCTGCGGACAAATCCAGAGGCTTTCTGTTGTTCAGTGGAGGTTTTTTTCATATATAAAGTTGTACAAGTTGGGCAGGTGCACACAACATAGTTCAAACATCTGGAAAATGAGACTATCATCGCTTTCATGCTGAACCACATGCTGCAAGCCATTAGGGAATAAAGAGTGATGATGTGAGTTGTTCTGTGCAGCATTATTTAGCTATCCTTAACCAAAAATGGACTTCACCCAAAACATGAAGCATCTGTGGAAAAACTATTTTTTAGAAACAAGATACCTAGTAAAGGTCAACACTAAAGTCAGTTCAAGTACTGCAGTTAAGGCACTGCATTTTCAATATACAAATCTATGACCACAACCTTAATTCCAGCATTCACAGAAACCAGAAGAAACAGGTTATAATATTTCACTTTTCTTTAATGGAGCAGCTCCAAGAACAAGCCACCAGACTAACACCCACCTGAAGCACTTGACCTGAGTATGTTAGCCTGACAGGCTCTAGTGCCAAACAAATCTTGCTTAAGAGTCTCTGGTCCTACTAAAGTTTTTTAGCTTGGCAACCTGACTGAATGGTAAAGTCTGCATCATGTGGAAGTAACCTTTCAAAAGCTCAGCTCTGTATCATGGATCTGTGGTCAGCATTAAAAATAGTCTCAAAGAGCTCCTTCTAAACCACTTCCCCCCAACTCCATTATCCTGCTTGGCATCCTGTGTTTAAAATTACACTGTACTGCTAAAGACAAGATCCACTAGAAAAAAAAAAAAACCACAAACAAACACGTCTCCTTATTTCCCAACCTCATGTCCTAAACTTTGTCGCCAAGCCAAGACAGGCTTCTAGCTGACTTAACTTGCAAGTACTTGAGAGACTATGAATACATGTTTAGCTTTGAACAGTCTTTCTGCAAGTATCCACTTACTGATGAATCTCAGCAGAATTTAATAGAAAACATTATTTATGTGAAAACCAGTGAGCAGACACTACATGTATGCAGTCCCACAAAGAGACACCCGGGTCTTCTTGCAGACTTTCAGAGCACTGCACTGCAAGCGCCATCTACTTATTTCTGCTCTTCCCAGGAATGCAGTGCACTGCTCCTTAGAAACAGAGCTCTGAATCAGAATAGCCATCAAACACTGACGCTGGTTAGCTCTTCCAGGATTAGCAATTTGATGGCTATTTCTGACATTATGGAAGATTTTGTTTCAGAACTTGAGTGTCACCACATCTGGAAATTACAGCAGATCTTCTACGGATGCTAAAGCAAGCAATTCCTCCCTCCCCCACCTGCCTTCAGACAGGGTTATTAACTGTCTGCATAGGTGATTAAGTTTCAGCCTGAAAGCTACATCTGTAAGCCTAAAAGTAATTCAAGCAGATTCAAGCAAAGCATCCTGCATTAAATTGCTATTGTCTTTAATCACTACACTCATCATGCATCTTCAACTTTATTCTGATAGCATATTAATTGCTTGACCTTTTCACGACTGTCATCCCTGCTGACGCTGGATAGAGTTCATTCATAACAGCAAAGAGCAGCAGAAGACGACTTAAACGTTTTGCCCTCAACCTTCAAAGCTAAAAACATTTTCATCTGCTGTGGCAAATTACCCCCCCCCCCCCCCCCCCCCCCAAGTCACCTTAGAAACCAAACTGTCAGAAAAGATCTTTTTATATAGCCATATATGGTCCCCACCTTAATGGGGAGCCCTTCTTCTAAAGCAGACCTATTTCAGTCAGAGGCAGCAACCATAATCAGGAAAAGTATGATTTTTTTTTCTTCAGCAAGCCAATTACTTGCATACTGTGAAGCACAGCAATTGAGAGCAGAGTTGCTCTAGACCTTGGTTTGATCCCATGTATCAGATCCTCTCTTAGGTACAGTGACTACACTTGTGTGTATCAAAAAACATACAGCACATGGTCCAAACAAGCCTGGTGTTTCTGAGCAAGAGTCAAAACAGAGGCAGCAGATCCAGTAGGCCAGCTATTAACGACATTGCCATCTCATGAAGACACAAAATCACCCCTTTGTGCAGTTGTAAGCACCTCTGACCTCGGAAAAATCCTTGCAGTCTACAGACCATGTGGCTGTAACACATGATGAGACTGGAGAGGCAAGCCACACCAAGATGAAGAGTAACAACTGCTTACTTTTAACCAGTTTCCATTTCTATCTTTATTTCCCTTAGTTTGTGGATATGAACAGTTTAAGGAGGTTTAACTTGCCCTCGTAAAAAAAAAAACGTGCATGTGACAAGTCCTTCTGACAAGTTTGCTGATAAACTGGTTTGAGATGAAAGGAAGTTCCGTTGATCATTTGTATTATGTATGTGCTAGATAGCCAGGTATGGTTATTTAGGCCTTCGCATCCACTTGAGATACCTACACCTCAGGGACTGTCAGCTCTTGCCTTCCCAGCTCTAGAATACCCAGGAGCCCTGGAGTAAGATGTTAGCTGCAAAATTCACATTCGGCTTCAAAAAATCTCAATTCAAAAGTCTCTAATAAAAATGAATCAGACTATTGATGGGAAATGTATGTGAGAACCTCAGTTTAGACTTAATATTTTGATCCTTTATAACAGTAAATACCCAAAGTGGCAGGGAGGTAGGATCCTCTGCAGACTAGAAGGTCTACATTTCTAATGAAGCTTTGACAAAACCAAGTACCGATGCTTCCTTTACTTACACCATTGTCACCTCTATATGGAGGAGAACAGTTTCTTGTACTCCTCTGAATAATCTTGAAAAATCCTCCTGTTCACCTACCTGTCCTCTACAAAAGAGGATGAATACTGGCAGCACTCACTTTTTGCCCAGAGTAACAGAAAAACAAGTTTGATACCTACAAATCAGACAGCAGACCTACGTATTTCCAGTATATATACTTTTTTTTATACTTTTTTTT
>JANVCC010000020.1:549957-991823 GCA_025345505.1 Todiramphus chloris collaris
GGGGGGGTTAAGTATCCCCTCAGTATTTTCGATTCTCATCCTAACGATCTTCTAACTGCTCATTGAAATGTTCTGGCCAGTATCCACCCCGCTCCTGGAGACCGGGGTAACACAAAACCACAGTCTAGCGGGTACCGTACCCGCACCGGATTCCGTCCTCCACGACGGCCGCCTCCGCACAGCCCCCGCCGCCGCCTCCTCCTCCTCCTCCCCCCGGCTCCGCAGCACACACCGCTCTCCCCTCCGGCCCGGCGGCCACCCGGGCGCACGCTCAGCTTGCGTCCAAGAGGGACCGAGACCCTCCAGGCCGGGGAAGAAGCCTCTGCGCCCCGGCCCGCCCTGCCCTGGGGGGGTGCAGGGACAGCGGCTCCTGGCCAAACACCGCCCCGGGGCGCACAGCCGCGGGAACCCGGCACTCCCGGACCTGCCTCAGCCGTCGGCTCACCCCCGAGAGGAGAGGGGCTGCTGTGTGTGTGCTTGTCCCCATAGGGCGGTCCCCTCTCATTCACCTCGGGGGAAGGGGGACACCCTTTCTGCGGGATAGGGGACACCCTCCCCCGCCTTCACCAAGGAGCGGCGGCAGGGAGGGAGCGGCGGCAGGGAGGGGGCGGCGGGCCGGGAATGTCATTTGGAGGTGGCGGTGACAGCTCTCCCCTGCTCGCAGCCGAAACGCGGCTCGGGGCGGGGGCGAGGAAGGCAGCGGCGAGCGAGGAAGACTGCGGCGGCAGCCGCGCCGGGGACCCCACCACCCCGGCCCCGCACCTCACAGCCGTAGAGCTGCCCCAGCTGCTCCACGATCCACTCCTCCAGCACCAGCCGCTTCCGCAGCTCCTTCCGATCGTATTTCACCGTCACTTTCCCCTGCTGATGGCGCCGCTGCTGGACCTGCACCACCGCCGCTGCCGCCGACACCGAGTCTTCCCGGGAGGCGCCGCCGGAGGAGCCGCCGCTCCCGCCGCCGCCGCGGGGGCTCTGGAAGAAAACGCGGTTCCCGCCGCCGCCGCCCGCTGCTGCCGCCGCCGCCGCCGCCTCGCTGCCCCCGGTCGCCACCGACATGCTCTGCTCCGCTCCGCCGCGGCTCCCACTGAGCCAAAAGGCGCCCGCCGCTACCGCCGGGCCGCAGCAGCCGCCGGTTGCGCGTGTGCTCCGCTCCTCCGCACCTGCCGTTTAAAGCCTCTCATGGCACTGCGCCGCAGCCGGCCCCACCGCCGGGAGGGCTGGGCCCAAACCGGCGGGAGGCGGGGACAGCCGAGAGGCGGCACGGCACGGCACGGCACGGCACGGCACGGCATGGCACGGCACGGCACGGCACGGCACGGCACGGCACGCCCGCCGCCGGCCTGGCCCGCCCCTCCGCGCCGACCCCGTGTCGGGGCCCCGTAGCCACGCGGAGCGTGGAATCCCCCGAGGGAGCGGCGGTGCCGGCGGCGGAGCCTCCGGGCCGGCCCGGTGCCAGCGCGGTGAAGGCGGCTCCTCCTCGCCGTCTTCAGAGCCGGAGCGGCGCGTGCCCGCGGCAGGGCGCTTCCCGGAGGCTCCCCCGGGACTTGGGCTGCTGGGTGGTTTATGGATGTTTGTTTGTTTGTTTGTTTCTTTCTTTCTTTGTTTTTGAAGGAAATCCAGTATTGCCCCATCGCGCACACGACATTGATCGATACTGTGTATCTGCAGCATTGAAACACTGAACGCAATCGTTTTCTTTGGGGGAGGGATGCATGATTTCACACAATCACAGGGTTGTAGGCGTTGGAAGGCACCTCAAAATATCATCTAGTCCAACCCCGCTGCCAGAGCAGGATCACCTAGATTGGGTCACAACATTTCAGGGCCGTGAACCCAAACAGAAAGCAAGTATTTCGAGCTGTCAGCAGTTAGCGTAACAATGAACCATTTGGAGATGTCTGGCTTCCTCAAAGACACCAGTTAGCATTAGTGTTGTCAGGAGCTTGGAATCTCAGGAGGCACGGAGTGAAATCACCAATGGTCCATTACATGCACCAAAATGTACCTCTGACTGCAAGGAAGCAATGTAACAAGCAGCATAATACAGGTGCCGATGAGGGTCTTTGGACCATCCCTGTTAGCAAAGGGGTTTGCCTGTGACAGGGGGCAGAAGCCGACTGTGCGTGTTGGCCTGGGATTGGAAATGTCCCGTGTCCCAAAGCTCGGGTACAGCTGTGGGCACCACCTCCTGCACACACTGACCTGCAGGAAGATGTCTTAAGTTGGCAAGGGGTAGAGGAGAAAGGAGCATGGATCACTGGCTATAATTATCTGGGCGTATCTGCCTCGGTCAAATTTTTGTTGCTGTTTGGCATGCCTGTGTGGTAGCCTTGCCATTTCAGCCTCTTCTGCTCTCTGCATTTGACACACCACTGAACAAGAGGCTAGCATGAAGCATTTGAACCTCATGCTATTTAGGTAACGCTCAGCTTGTGCCGCTAAAGAGATCATAATACAATATGATCAAGAGATAAAATCTTATTATTGGTCTTAAATGCTATGATAGCTTTTAGATTTTGATCTAAAAAAGCAGAAGTTCTTCACAGCAAAACATGAAGTTAAGCTTATCTGTGCATAGGGACTGATTTTCAGAGATATTGTGCAACTGCAACTAGCCATCAGCGCAGATCACACTTGAAGCTTGGGCTGCAGGCAGAGCTTAGAGAAAGTCACATCCCGCAAGTCAGAGTTTATGCAAGGAGGCCAGTCCTGTCCCCTGGACAGTCTTCTCTGCCATTACCCAAGCAATTCTTGACTTCCAGCTGCAGCTGGGTACTGCTGCCTGCCTGGCTTTTATCAGGCTGGGCTTGGATAAATACAGTAGGAAAATACCATTGTCAACAATGTGTTCTTAAGAAACCAAAAGATGCAGAGGAGTTTTTAAAAGAGGGCAGTGGCTGTCTTTTTAAACTTTTTGTTTGGAGTGGCCTGTAATTTGGGTCTTCAGCTCTGTATGTCATGTTGGAAGTCTGGTGCTGACGTTCTCCACCACAAAACTTGAAACTTTCCTGTTCAGAGCAGGAACATTTTCATCTTCTTAGACTGGTTTTGGTTGATGAGAAAAAAGAAATTGATTAATCCAAAAGAACATAAATATTTCACAAGACGCTTTTGAAAGCCATACTAAGCATCATACTTGCTGTTCCAAGGGATATAAAGCAGGAGTACCCAAGTAGTCACCATAATAGGATATTTTCCAGACCCAAAGGAATGCTGAGGTGTTCCACACACACTGGGCCTAAGCTGGCTGGAAAACACTGAGGTTGTTGTTCCCTGCTGCAGCAAATATCAGGTGTAGAGGTGGCTAAAATGTTCTCATTGACTCCGAGTGTCAGAATCCAGAAAGTCTCAGCTGAAGACTTTTTCAATACTATTATTAGTCGGATATTATAATCACTGCAGACATTTAAAAGCTGGCACCCGCTATTCAAACAGTGCTTCCACAACACTCTTGAAGTAGAAAATGAGGTACAGGGGACTAACATGCATATCCTCAGAGGCTATCATTTCAAAGTCACAATCCTAACATAATGCATAGTGGTTGGTAAATGTGGGTGGCTGAGAAACTGGTAGAACTGCCAGCATTGTCATAAGGCAGTTTTATATGCCATTGGCTTTTCATTCAGTTTTTAAAGCAACTGCATTCCTCTGTAAGCCAGGGCAAAAAGCGCTGCCAAGAATCTTTCCTGCAACGATTTTGCTTCATTTGTAAGAAAGATCCAGTTGTTTAAAAGTCAAAGTTGAGCAAAAACGTTTAGATCTGCTAACATCCTGGGAATGAGCAATACAGCCCTGTGTGGGCACAATCTCTGCTTTACTCCTGAGTGGCTGGAGGCGTATGAGAGCATTTCTTGGAGTGAGAAGTTTCCTCGCAAATACTTCTCCATACCACAACGGAACCATTAATGGTTACACCCATAACAAAGACAAACGTTAATGTGGCAGAGGGAGGAACAATCCTTCCCAACTCTTTAGCCCCAGATTCAGACCTACCTTGAGGAATGAATTCAGGACAAAAGAGATTAAGCTTCATAGGCGAGGGTCAAATCAAAACAGCTAAATCAAAATCACAGTGCTGCAATTCATCTGAAGCTAATGGTTGATCCATAAAACCAAAGGGGAGATAAAATACAACATCACTGAAATACTGTGCTCTCTCAGTGTGATCATGTCCAAGTGTCTCTCACAAGAACATTGTATCATGTGACGGGATAAGTAAAGAACAGACAACATGAATTGGGAAACAGCAAAGGCACAGGAACACTTGCATCTGCTGCACTTCCCTGTCTTTCTTTCTCAACCAGTATATGTGGGAATATTGTGAATGTAAGCAGCATGAAGCTGTATCCACTTCTCATGCATGTATTGCGTGGTCCTGTCCTGTTTTCCAGTCAAAAAATGGAGCTAAAAAAGAAAAAAATTAAAGAGCTTCTGGACTATTTTTTTCAGCATGCTTATGCAGTGACCCTTGAGGGCTCAATCTCTTGAGTATTAATTGGCTGTTCACCTATAGTAGCCTTGTTTGACAGCAGGTATATTGTCTGCCTAAACAATTGACACTTCTGTTAATGCTGGCCACAAATGTCAGTACTGGCTCTTTTCTGTGGCTAAAGGGTTCTTCTCTTGCTATTTAGGAAACAAAGTTTAGGCTTGTTATCTTCAGTGATAGGCTAAATCCCCATTTTCCTATACTACACTGGCCAAAGCCAAGGCATCTTTTTATGCTGCTGTCCACAAGTTTTCCTTCCCCAGGGGCTGCTCAAAGGAAGGACCCCTGCAGCTTGCCTCTTCTCCATGACTTTCTGTTGGTTTATAGCAGATTGTCTTAGATGTGTCCATGCTTGTTTCCAAACAACTTTGGAAATAAGAAGTTGCTGAACTCGGAAGTAAAGCAGTATGTGTCAGGAAATTTCATTCAGTTCAGTATCTGTTATTTTCTTGAGGCATATGCTCTTTAAGGGATTCATGTGTATGTAATTTTGGTGGTTTCTACTTCACATGACGATATGCTCAGGAAGAAATTAGAGTCAAATGGAAGGCATAGATGGAGATTTTCAGCAACCCAGAGTTGTTTGAAACTGCAAAGTGCACATCAGTTGGTGATTTTATTTCCATACTGGAATACACATCAGCCTTTACATGTTCTCAGAATCATAGGAGTCATTTCATCCTTGTATTCCTTGGCTTGCTAATAAAATACTTGAGTTAGGAGTTGCCAGGGAATCTCCTGCATGTGTAATGATAGACTCCATTATTTTTGCAATAATAGAGAATCTTTGTCTACCATCTACCCAGCCATTCAAGAGCTATGCATGGCACCTTGTTGAGCTGTGAGACTTCACTCCAGGCACACTAGCAAAGTTCAGTGTTTCAGGGCTTCTCTTTTGCACGATTATTAGAAACTTACATCAACCAGATAGGCTGGCTTGTGCCTTATGACTTCATCTGAGGAGTCTGAAGACACTGTCCTGAGTTATTTAATGTTATTTATGTGTGAGAAAAGTGTTTTATCAATACGGAGCCTTGAAACCTCACTCAGCTGAGAGGAGGTTTCACCCCTGTGGTGTGGGTGCTGGGGTCAAACTTGTGCATTGTCTTCTCTGGATCAGCGTTGCTGTTTTCCCCATCAATAAACAAAAAGCAGTTAGAGGGATGCTGCCATAGTTCATAAACCTCTGCAGAACTAGGCTTTGCTTTCATTACAGCAGTAGCCCATGTGTGTCAGACAGGGTATAAGTGTCATTTTTGTGTCCCCTATTTGAATTTTGCTTGGAGCTATGAGATGTTAATGGGTTTTGTGTCTCTAAGTGATTTTCTACTTTGCATGTCCTAATTAATGCCCCTCCCTCTGACTGGTAAATTCCTTGTCTCCCCAGAGGTATTATGCTTTTGTTTTCATTTTCAGTTGCTTTTCAGCTGTGATATTGATCTTCTATACTCCAAAAACACTGTGGTTTTGTCAATCTCTAATGCTCAGCACTGCTTTTTGTTGTTGCAACCATCCTTTTGATGCTTCAACCCCCTACTTTTTTAGTTTGTTTTGCCTTTACTAAAGAACGCCTCAGAGTCTGGCTCTTACAAATGTTTGTTACTGAGGACTGTTTTTTCCTCTTTGTCCTTTCTTGTGCAGGAGAGACTTCTGACTCATTGCTCAACCCCCTGCTGTAATACCTGTGGTCAAAGCAGCCATTCTAATACTAGTTGTATAAAAGAATCATAGAATCATAGAGTGATTTGGGTTGGAAGGAACCTTAAAGATCATCTAGTTCCAACCCCGCTGCCATGGGCAGGGACACCTCCACTAGACCAGGTTGCTCAGAGCCCCATCCAGCCTGGCCTTGAACACTTCCAGGGAGGTGGCATCCACAACCTCTCTGGGCAGTCTGTTCCAGTGCCTCACCACCCTCAGAGTGAAGAACTTCTTCCTTACACATAGTCTAAAAGTACTCTTCTTTCTTACAGAAGGGAGACACTCTTCCTTTAACTACTGAAAGGCCACAAGAATATGTACCCAGAGCCTTCTCTTCCCCAAGCTGAACAACCACAACTTTCTCAGCCTGTCCTCAAAGGGGAAGTGCTCCAGCCCCCTGATCATCTTTGTGACCTTCCTCTGAACTTGCTCCTACATGACCCAAAGCAAATATTTTTTACATCAGAATGTTTGCTCTGGACCCTCTTGCTTATGGTATGATCTCTCTATATCTTGAGACTCTGATAATGAAACTTTGTAAGACTTACACTTCCAGAGGAGATCATTGGAGACTTGTGAGTTAACATAGGCCGAACTACATTCAGGTATGTGATAAATGCTACATGAGAGGGAGTGGAAAAAAAAATTGTACTCATGCACCCAGTATTTCCTACAAACTAAGTGTGCACAATTACAACCTCTTCCTTTGGAGCAGAGATCCATTCATGAGATGTGACTGCAGCTTCATTTCTCTCCTATACCAGTAGTGGCTGGAGACTGCAATGCCCTGATGTCCACCAGCCATGTCCGTTCCTCTCTGGTGGCATTCCTCCAGACTGCCACCTTACACACATACTGTAGGTACTCACGATACATCTATGTAGCTGCTTCTAGGCAAAAAGGTTAATTAGGACCCCTGTATATTAGATGTCCATAGGAGCCCCCTCTCCTTCCCTCAGTCCTGCCTATGCCTGTCCAGCTGGTGTCTGCGCAGGGAGAAACCTGCCCTTTGGGATGCTCCTGTGCACATCTTGGCAGTTTGCATGGGACTCAGGCACCATTTGGCTCCGGCTCTCCCATCTGCTCTTGCAGCAGCAGTGGTGAGAGAGGATGCCAGGTCCTTTAGAGAAGGAGGTTTCTCTGGTAGAGCTCCAGTTTGCAAAGGTAGATATTCTGAGTGCCCACTATTGGGTCTCAGAAAGCAGCCAGAAATTTGGAGCACTCCCAAATATCAAGTACAACATCTCTGACCATCTCTGGGTGCATGATGTTCAATCATGCTAGGATACACAGGCTGTGCTGTCATGGTACTTTGTTTTGAGGATAGGTAGCAACTAAAGAAGAAGTAAGTAACCTCCGATTACTTGCACTTGCCCTCAATAACATCAGCAATTCCTGGTACAAATAACCTATGATTGTTCATCTGAGCTACCACTCAAGCTGTCACTTTTATTTAGAAAGATGTGGACAGCCTACCTTTTTTTTTTTCCTTTTTTTTTTTTTTTTTGCTTTCTGGAAAGGATTAGTGGGGAGGTAGGGAATCAATAAAGGACAAGATTTGGAAAAAAAAAAGAAAAAACAAAAACAACAGCAAAACAAACCATGAAGCAGGGCTGGACAATTAACATCCCACAGCCTCTAGTAATATTGATTGTTGTTTTGCCCTTGAATCCCACTCTGCTTACAGAGAAGTATTAACACTTAAATAAAATACAAAGGGAGAAAATGAGTGATACAGATAAAATATTCATAGTATTAGTCCATAAAAAGACATAAACAAAAATATAAAAAGAAATATGGGTTAGAGAGTAAGACACACTATCTAGATTAATAATTTTCTGGACCTGTCATCTCCCAGACTGGTACCTGTCACCTCTCCTATACAATCCATTTCACCTACACTCCAGAAATAATGAAGAATGATAAGTTATTCTGCTTAGCTTAGCCAGCCTGTAGGGGAGGAACACAATGCATTTTTCCCATTTTGCTAGGCAATTAGTGGTGAGTGACGGCACTCAGGTGCTTGGATCTGGGGTAAAAAACCTGAAAAAAATTAAAGCTAGACAGAAAGCAATCGCTTAGCAATTTGGTTGACTATAGTCCTGTTTCGCCTCATGTCCCCTCATCCCTGCTCCTCAAAGCATTTTTGCAGAAGAATGTATGCAGAGTGAGCCCAAGACTGTATAAAAACTGGCATGTATGTGTAGCTAAAACCTGGCACTGTTCTTAGTTGCTGTACAAGAAAGATATGCTAAACTTCCTAAGTCCTTAGTTACCTCCTTTGGGAAAGCAGGAACCATACTGGACTGTTTGGCATGGAGAAAGCCTGTGTTCTCTCTGGCTATAACAAGAGATGTCAAGATCACAGAATTGTTAAAAGTACTAAGTAAATGGTGCCATGCCAGTGCATGTTCTTTCAAGCTGAAAGCAATCTTGGTGCAGGAAGAATAAACAATCAAGAGGGCTAGTTGGTGAAAGTTATCAGCTATGGTTCAACCAGAGAACAAAATGAGGAACAAAAGTGGAACAAGCTCTACTAGTCAGGTGCCTTTCTGGAAGATTTTTACAAGAGCTTGAACACACTTTTTAAACCTTAAGGATATTCCAAGCTGCCACTCAAAATCTAGTAAAAGCGTGAAGGTCGCAGGTATTGAAGACAAGGAGATAAGCAAAATGTAGAACAGCAACAAAACTAGTTCATCAATTTTATATGTATATCACAAGATGCAATTCAATGAAAGAAATGCAAACACTCCACATTCATCTGGAGTAGTCAGCTGCACAAATACATGATTGGAAAATGTGAATTTGACAGCAGATCTACCAACAAGGACCAAGAGGATCTGAATCACAGGCTGAACATGAGTCAGAAACATACTGTGGTGAAAAAAGCTGCATCTCAGTGGGATGTATAAAGAAGTGTGTCATGCATGTGAGACATGAAGTAACCATACTCTGTGAGATTCTGTGGGCAAGGCTCCTATTAAGAGTGTGAAACTCCAGAAGAGATTGCACCAGTTTGGCAGAAATTGGAAAGAAACAACTGGAATGATTTGAGGTCTAAAAGACAAGCCCTTTCTGTAATAGCCTACAGGGAAAGACTAAAGGAAACAGAAATATTTCGTTTATAAAATACAGAAGTGTCAATAAAACTGAGGGAACTAGTGTGCTCTTGATCTCCTGTGGTGAGAGCAGGGAACAATGAGCTCAAACTGAAGCAAAGGAGATTTTGATTAAACATGATGCAAAAATTTCTAGCAGTATGGGTAGAAAAATGGCAAAATATGCTGCCTAGAGAGGCAGTGGAATACACATCTTCAGAGGTTTAACAGAAAGAAAAAGGCAAATATTTGTTGTTTATTTATTTCTCTACAGGGATAGTTAATCCAGCCTGAAGGCAAGGCAATGAACAAGGAGTCTCTCAATGTACACCTGTCCCTCTAAACTCTCCAGAGAGGAGAGCAGCCTTAAGCACTGGTACCAAACTACTTGCTAAGATACCAGTGACATCCCCATTTGAGCTCAGCCCTGCACTGGTCACCGTCCTGGGGCTGGACTTCAAAGATTGTCCTGAACAACCACTGTGGACAAGGCTATCAAATTCAGGGGGAAAAGTATTCAACTGCACCATGGTAGTTGCCCTCAGGGCTAAAGAAAAGGTAGGTCATGGCCCTGTTTCTTGTAAAGACATAACCTAAAAGTGCCCTCCGGTCCTCATTTCTGTGGGTATTTCTGTACCAAGCTATTTTTAACAAGGAGAATCCAAAAGCCCTCTCTAAATATGTGCAATTTAAATGAATAAGCTTTTATGTATACAACCATCCAGCTCTGGGGCATTCATGTAATTTTGCTGCACTTAGCAGCTCTGTATAAATAACGTATGAAAAGAATTATTCCATGTGCAAGCATAAGATATTCATAAATACAGAATAGTTATAATCATTAATCTCAATATTGCCAAGATAAAAGTCCCATCTTCCCAAGTAGTTCTACAAATCTGTAGCAAGAGACTCTCCCTGTCCCAAACTTTGCATGGTATGGTTTGAGACAACAGAGCAGAGGTTAAAAACACGTGGTCATGTAAGGTATGCGGTTATATAAGCAACATTTTCTAAAGTGTAAAAATGAGACTGTAGTCATTTTCAGAGTAAGGCATAGTTTAGCGTTTCGTCCCCAACTCAGGCTTAAGTCATTTTCTAGGAGGTTCAGCTCAGTTTCTTACAATGACTGTTTCAAAATTCAGTTTTCTTGTACAGATATATATATTGGTTAATCTGTTAAATGCCTGTCTAGATTGCCTCCATTTAACAAGCTTCAAAGAACTAGTACAGAGATGATTTAGGAGCTTTTACCTACAGGTATTGTCCTATATTTAACTGTCTATTTGAAATGGGAGGAGCGTGGAACACTGTCAGGTCCAATAAACACAATTTACACTTTTGAACTGTAGTCAACTTTAAAGCTATTCTGTCATTCTGGCCTTGCACATTTCTAAGCACCTCTGAAAGTCTGGGTATCAGCACTTCATAAAACTGTTTCATAAAGTGAAATTCAGAGAAGTGTTGCAAAATGGACCCATATATTTCTTGCAGTAGTGAAAATACCATCTACAACAGGGTTATTTTCTTTTCCTTTCAAATCATCATAAGAAAAACACCACAGGCATCAGCTAGTTAGGAACCTCTTAGTGCACTGACCTGTTTGCTGTTCACAGGAGGGTTAGTCAATACATTAGCCTTAGATAGAGTACCATTAGTAGTTTATGCCTGAATTTTACTACATAGTTCAATTTTCATCTGCCCCACAGCTTGCAAATGTCCCTCCATCGCACACTACTACCTAAAAAGTGAGTTATGAAAAAAAAGTTATTAATTCTGTTTATATTTTGTTCCTATGCTATGTGAAAGGCGTGGTATTGAGGTATGTTTTTAATATTTTGCATTTTAAAAGTGGTAGCATGTTACTACCTTTAAATATGGCATCCTAACTAATGTTAAATTAATCATTTACGGCATTTCTAATGTTTCTTATTCCTAAACCCCTCTGTACTGATTCTCTAAAACTCACTAGATTGACCTTCAAAAAGAACCCTTGGTATTTGTAGAAATCACATGTAGATATATTCTAGCTTCTGTGAGTTAGTACATTAGTAATTCATCTTCAAAGAACAGATAATAAAATGTCCCTGGTATGTTTTAAATGGGTAAAGATTGCAATCTGCCATGGATCATCTTGAGAATGGGAGAAGGAGCTTAATGAATCAAAAAAAAAAAACCCAGACAGAAATTACACCTGCAAAATGATGTGCTTTCTGATGATGAGTCTGGATCTACAGCAGCTGTTCTAGAAAATGTAAGGTGACTCTGAAAAAAATAGAGAGGCAGAGCACATGGAAAAGATTGAACCCATGTTTGACACTCTGTGAAATGGTCCTTCAGCTCAGGCATGCTGTTGTTGAATTATCTATGCATATTTTTTTGATACATAAGTGCACTTCACATTGATATTTTTTCTAGCAACGGTGCATTTGTATTCATCTGTCTAAATTATTCCTGGAATAATGTATAGTACAGCTCTGTAGCACTAGGAAATGAGGCAATTATAGGTTAGTAAATCCACTTTGCTGACCTCCCCTTTCAGAGATGAATCCCAAGCCCGTGGTTAGGTAGCTACGTTTTCTACAGCGCAGGAGGCACCTCAGAAGAGCAATCCAAAAAACCTCCTGCTTTTACAGAAGATGCCCAAATTCATCCCAAAGTGGTGAGCCTCATTCAGAATTGCCTTGGCTGATTCTGAACAAGAGCAAGAAGCCGTGTAGCAGCACCATTGCAGTACTTTAGGTTTATATACCACACTTCTCACAGCGTGACTTCAGCAGAGGCTGTGGGGGCTGCACTGGAGGGCACTGGGGTAGCTATAGCAGCCTCCAGAGGCAGGCAATTTTTTTAGGCGACCATAGAATCAACACCTCCAGCTTTCTACACAAGTCCTCTAACCACAAGGTTGCTATTTAGACATTGGAAAACAAACATTTACTCACTACATCTCCCTAGCAGTCAGTACACCCCATCACACCCTAAAACACTTCTGCCATCAATTATCTTGAAAAATACTATTCAACAGCCTTTCTACAGGTTTTGAAGTGAACAGAAGTATTGCACTCTTTCATGGCTGGAGCCAGTGTCTCCTGACAGGCTTTCTGAACTCTCCTCCCATAGGATTTGGCCATATGATTTTGACCTGTGGCCCATTAGTGAAAATATAAAAAAAACCAGACGCTTCCATGAAAAGATACATGCCTGGCTTATTCTCTAGTCTGGCATACCTGCTAGCAGAAGCACATTCCTCCACCATTCAAAAAAGAAGGCAGCACGGTTCTCATCTGAGTTTTATTTTTAGGAATCCCTTTTAAAAAAAGAAAAGAAGAAAAATGAGATGTTCCTTACTGGCTGAATGGAGGTGGAGAAATTAGTTCTGAATTTATTCTGAATTGATAGTACTCTAAATTGCACCATGCCTGGATGAATATATTACACTGTACAATATTATTATTATAAGTGATAGGATGTTAATAGCAGTAACTATTTTACTATTAAGTAGTTGTTTAATAGTATTTTTACCCTGCTGACCTCCATCTTTCCTATATTAGCTATGGGATATGTGAATCCTCTAGGTTCATAGATTAATATCATATATTTCTTTTCATGTCAAGGAAGTATGTTTACAGCATGTTTATCAAAATTAATAGAAGGTTTTAAATAAGCCTCTCTCCTCATAGCATGGTTAGGTTTGTTTATTTCTAATTTTCTTATGAATACTGTGACTGCATTTTGTTTCTCACAGAGGAGTCCTCTATATTTTCAGTGAAGTCGGCTGAAGTGTTATCTCCTTTAGTATGCCCATTAGCCACAACAAATCTTTTGCTCTCGGTGCATGCTCTGACTGTCATTTCAACACTGACTCATGACTGAGAAGAAATTAAGATTTTGACTCGACAGGTTATAATCCTCTGCCTGCAACGGGAACGTCTGCTGCCTACAGAGAGAAGCAGAGTTCTGATACCTTACAACTGACAGTCCATGCCTAAGGAGGCATGATGGCCACATCTGATGTAATTCAGCTTCTCCTGGTTAGATAGGGAGGGGGGAAAATACACACATACCAAATTGAAGCATGGGAATTATCTTGTTGGGTTACTAATGCACTTGGAAAATCTATGGTAACATTTATTAAATAAGTGTTTGGTCACATGTGTAACCCAGTTCACTTCATTACACAGGATGAAGGTTGGAAACTGCATCCTGTGAAGTGGTTGGAGCTTTTCTTCATTGCTTAACGTGCAGCATGTTTCATGTTCTTTCCAAATCATCCTTGTGATTCACAATGATCTCTCTCTCTCTCTTTCTGAAGCTTTTTATTATTACACCAATGCTAAGAATGGCAGCTGTTCTCCAAAGCATTGCCAGCACTTTAATATATATTCCAGTATATTTCATACATTGAAAAAACCTTATCTTAACTAAAATGTAGTGATACAGCAGCACAAAACACACCTCATATTTTCTCATGTGCTTAGTTTCCTACCATCTGCTCTGCACATAATACTCATGCTTGTGGGGCAGCTTCCAGGATTTGGGTGTTTCTATTGCAGATGCCACGCTTCTTCCCTGTTGTAATGCCAAGCTTTTCTTTAATGTGAAAAACAACAAACACGGGTTATACAATAGTTGACAAAGCTGAAATGTTGTAATTGAAGAATAATGATTTCTGTTGGAAACAGCTTAAAAAGCCTGCTAGGGATGCATCATATCAAGTTGGCAGATACTAATTCTCAATTTATATTTACCTGTCATTAATTGCCATACTGAGGTAATGTACCCATCCAACTTGGAAAAATGCCAGAAAAGTCCTGAGGATCATTATAAAAGCCTGGTTTTCATTAATACACTTCGGAGTGTAGAACTGTATGCTGTGGTTTTCTTCCCAGAGGGCATCAGAGGGGCAAGACAAAAGCAGATTTATGGCATTGTTACAACAGGAGGACCCTGCCTGGTGCCAGGGGACTCCCTAAAGCCACCCTATGACCCAGGCCACACTGGGTGCAGGGCATGGGCCGTGTCATCTCTCAGTACAACAGCTATGGAGCTGCGTCTCTGGTCCAGGTTGGTGGTATTTCAGTAAATACAGCAAAGCATTATTACCATTATTACTCTCATTATTGTTAATATTTTCTAATTTTACCTCCTGAGTGGGCAAATCCTTATTTCATAATTTCTGTGATTATTCCTATGAGTTCTTCTCCCAGACCCCTCTCTCCACATGGAAGTTTTATGTTTCTGAGCCTTTCGCAGTATGAACCAATTCAGGGAACTACAGAGTTATCTTTATTTAGCAGGGAACTTTGAATTAAGCAATTAAACCAGGTTTCAGTGGTTTGCCTTGCAAACCAGCCATTTTTTCTTGTTATTTCTCTTTTTTTCTGCAACCTCTTTGTTAATTTTGTGCCTGAAGATCTGCACTGTTGATCCATGTTTGTGCTTGCCACCTGCTTTTTCATCGAACAGTACAATTCTGCTTCCTGGAAAGTTTTTTTCCTGGTCTTCCCCTCAGCAGAGGGGACCTTACTGCATAGAGGGGAAAGGCTGAATCATTGCCTGTTTGACCTGGAGGTTGCCCAAAGCTGGGCCTGGGGAGAACAAGGTGAAAAGTTGAGCTAAAGAAAAGGAAAGGAAAAGTGAAAGGAAAAAATCACCAACCCAAAACTCAAAATAGACACTGAAATTATGGGAACTAATCAAGGACAGGTCTGTTTATAACTCATTCCTGACTTGTTTCTGCAGATGTCCAAAAGGACCTGCTCTCCCAGCACAGACATGGGATGTCCAGAGTGGAGCCATGCCAGGGGGCCAGTTAGGGCAGGTCATGTTGGTGTCATCTGCAGAGCTACATGGTAGTTCTGAATGTGCAAAGCACCACTATTTCTCTGCAATGCTGCACCCATGCCCAATGCATGCTGGCATGCCCAGAGGACGCAGAGGCCTGAGCAGGCCACTGCATGGCTAGTAGAAGTCTCCCCACTGCCTGTTCTTCACATGTCTGTCCTAACCCAACTTCTCCTCTCCATGTCAAGTACAGAGCCTCAGGATGAAAGTCAGTGCCACTGAAGTCAAAAGCAAAACTCCATTTGTGCAGATCAAGTTCATCCAGTGCCTGGAGCCACATAGTAGGTCTCATTCTTAAAACAATGTTCCAGCCTTAGCATCTGTGCTAGAAACAGAAGAAAAAAATTATTCTTTTTGATGTGATGCATCTTAGTGGGAGGGGCTTGCAATATCTGGATACCTGCACAGTACCTAAGAGCTACTTTCACAATGGGCTGACTCTAATCTAAGTCTATGCCTCCAGGTCTTTGGCTGCATATTCTAGTTACCACTGGCATCAACACGAGCACTCCTGAAGATGCACAGTCATCCAGACCAGGGATCTGATCCACCAGAAAACATCCCTGCCTTCAGTGACATAGAGAAGGAGATAGGTGTTGACCCCAACACAGCTGATGTGTTTGCATAAATACCCAGGAGGTACCAAGTAGAGACATTTGGGCAGGGGCAGGAAAAGGTGAGATAGCCCATTCTGAAAGTAGCTAGTGCTTAAGTCAACATAAAATGATGGTTAAGTCATGGCACTCAGGTAGCATAGTGTGTGCACCCATTGTGTTTTCAGAGTATAAACCCGGATCTCAAAAAAAAGATGTTATAGATCAGACTGTAATATATCATTAGCCAGCACAATATCAATTCCAGTACTCACATACAAGATTCACTATGAAATTCATAAGGGTAATAAGACACTCGAATTGATTGCTGCAAAGGAGTGGAGCATCTCCCTTTTTGGCTATTTAAGAACAGGACAAACATAGACGAGGTGCCTCCCTGCTTCCCAGATACCCTTTTCTGAGATTTCACCCAAAAAAAAAAATGTCAAGGTATTCTGAAACCATTTCAAAACCCAAATGCATTCAAATATGTCAACATGTGTCTCAGCTAATGAAAGCATCAAAGCCATCAATATGTTCTTCAATA
The DNA here is from genome assembly GCA_025345505.1 of Todiramphus chloris collaris. Lineage (NCBI taxonomy): Eukaryota > Metazoa > Chordata > Aves > Coraciiformes > Alcedinidae > Todiramphus > Todiramphus chloris. Next base: position 566,230 of record JANVCC010000020.1, read on the forward strand.
GCTACAACTTCATCCCCATGTTTCACTGGGGACATCCTACCTATTTGAGGCCTCACTAGGAATGAACACTGTGTAGAGTCAAACCAGCTACCTAGTCAAAGATCCAGGAAAATCCTTTAAATTGTTGCTCCTTCCTCTCTTGAACACTTAACATTCACTGAAATCTGTAACTGAGATCCAAGTTCAAGGACTGCTTTAGGTTCAATACAGGTTGACAGATTTTTTTGGTGGGGAAGTTCATCACAGGTCCTCCATTTGTGGCAGTATAGTCCCTTGGTGAGGCCTTTGGCATGTCAGTCACTCACATCTTCCCATGCCCACCACAACCTCTGACAAACACTGGAAATAGATACTTCAATTTCTGTAACACTTGTTCACATCTCAGGTCCTATCCATCTGCCCCCATTAAAAGTGGTACGGGTTTGATTTAAGCAAATTTAGCCTTTATAACTAGATAGAGGAAGTATCAGGTCTTTATCAATTGGCCTTTTGAGATTTTTTTTTTTCCCCTGTTTATTTATTTGGGATCCATTTTACACATGTAGGGCTTTTCTTACACTTACTGGGAACTGAAATCAATCAGAGTGCAGGAAACAAAAATCTTGATGGTTCATCAATATTTCAGGCCCCATCAACAACGCATTCAATTTTATTCAGAAAGGGATTGGAAATTTTGCTCAATTTGTGGCTTTGGAGCAAATCCAGTCGCACTCAGCAAAATCAAAGCCTTGAGTAGATAACGGTGCCAGGTCATCGCTGCCCCTCACTGCCACCCATCCCAGCAGCTCCACACACAATGCCACGCCTGTGACAACAGAAGGCTGTAGAGCAACAAAGGTTTCACAATATTTATTTGTTTCTCCTGCACTTCATGTGGCAAAGGGCCCTGCCATTGTGGCAGGACAAAGGGAGGAGATTTCAGCCTCTTTGGGTCAAAGATCTTGCCCTTCTGCCTTCACCCTGCTTACAGATAGCACTGACCATTGTGGGAGAAAAACTCAGTCTTTACTGGGAATCCCTCCTTTCCTCAGGGCAGGCTTTTACGCTGCGGATTTATTTTTTACCTCAAAAACAACAAACCATTATCCGGAAAAACAGACTTAATTTTCAGAAAAGACAAAGGCAGCAGTAAGTCAGGCATAACAGACTTAGAGACATTTAGAAAGATAAGAAAACTTATTTCTTTGCAAGCGTGCTACAGATCTCAGTTCTTTCTTTTTCTTTTTGGTTCTTTTCTTTGAAAGATTATTGCAGCTTTATCTTTGCTTAATAAATGGTGGGCGTTTCTGTGGCTTGGACTACAGTGGCATTTGAGGGCCTCTAAGGCAGAGCCCAACAGGATCATATCTTCTCCTCGTATTTTCCTCCCAGCTGAAGTTTAAATTTCTAAAACTAAGCTTCCCGGTTTCTCTCTGTATTTTCTGTGTGACTGTTTTATTTAAGGCTCAACAGCCTTCTACTTGTTGAAAGTGCACCCAATTGACTAATGGAACAAGCATCACGATTTTGGAGAAGTATTTCCAAAGCATGTATGTTCTTGTCTGGCTCACGGTGTTTCTCTCAGAGGGAGAGTGACTATGCTTAGATGAACATGTTATGTACCGGTTTGTCAGGTACCTTGGTGATTACATGTAGCTTTTTAAAGGAACATTGTGCTTTTTTGTGTAGTTCTGACTTGTTTTTCTGTACTTTGTTGGACGCTTACTCTTTCTACCTTTTTTTTTTTTTCCCCAAAAAGCATCATTGTTTTCAAGAGTCTTTGAAAATCAGATATAAATGTTTTGATTTTATTCTTCCTGTTCAATAATTATACACTTTCCTCTCTATTTTTGTTTTCCTCCCATTCCAGCATGATTCATGTACAGCAACACAAAAATAAATCTTGCAATTACTGAAAACGCAGCTCAGAGCTACAGTTACCAGAGATCAAAAAAAAGAGAATAACCCTCAAAGAAATGGAGGTTTGATTTTTACTTTCTGTCAGGCAAGGCAACACACAGAATAAAGCATGTAGTTAGGATCTAGCTAAGATGGTAAGCCACAGACCTCAAGAAGAGGCTGCATGGACTTGTACTGCCCAGCAAAAGCCTGGGGAGGGATGCTTCCCAAGGTGACCACAGGGAAACCCTGGACTCTGCTGTGCTGTTAAAGGCAGGACACAACATATATTTTTTCCACTGTGACCATTTTACATGGGTGGGCAGGGGTGCACCCTCTTTCCTCTCTTTCTACATGCCTGGTGTGATTTTTGTCTTCCTGGGGCTGCACTGGGAATCCACTCTGCCAGCTGCGGGAGGTGGGCTTGGCAGTGACCCTGCACCGTGGCTCCCACTGTCCTGCCTCACTCAGGCACAGCCTGGCCTCCAACGCCTGGAAAGCTGAGGATGCTGGAAAAGCCTTTTGCACTTTTTTGCCTTCCTTGGACTAAACAAGGATCCTGAACTGTGGGCAAGCTGCCCAGAAAGGCAGGCAGGACAGCTTGGAAAGGGAGACTAGGGCTTTGTCTTTAACACTTCCCAAGTAAAAAAAAAAAAAAAAAAAAAAAGATGTTTTCTTTACTTTGGAGCAAATGATGGGTGTGTGATAAATCTGCAGGAGAGACTGGGCATGACAGTTGCACTGCAAGAAAAATTCAGTGAGGTAAAGCACTAAACACTGTCTCTTTCTCTTCTCTCCAAAGACCCATTCAGTCTAAACTCATTTATTCTGTACTAAAGCTGCAGGGTATTATCCATGCATTGTTTTTGAGTTTTTAACTTCAGGAGAGTTCATTCATGTGAGGTACCCCAAAGTGTAACATAACCCACTTTTAAGCAAAAAAAAAAACCCACAAAAAACAAACAAGCCTGGTGCTGAACTGGGTGTTGTTCATTTTAAATTCTTCCACTCCAGAGTACTCTTGTTTTCCGTGAAGTCTGCATGCCAAAAAACACTCCTTCCCTCCTTTGGATCATGAAATTCTGAGGAGTAAGTAATATACAGCTGCTGTGTAAGTTGGGATTTGGGAAGAATTAGCAGTTAGCAAGGAACATCACAGGACAAAAGTAGCAGGAAGACTCTGAAGGGTAAGCTTCTTAGGGTCAGAGAAGAGCCTGGGGATATGGAGAGGGCCTAAGTTTCCCCATTTGCAATATCACTTGGGAGACCACTAGGGGGTTGAGGCAATTATAGGTGAGGACAAAGAGAAAGACCCACCAGGGAATGCAGAATGTATTTTACATTACATGTATTACGTAACATATGGAGGTAGTTACACCGACTTTTGAGGGTTAACTCCACACCCTGAAATTCCCTTATAATAACAGTAAGTATCACACGCAGATAAAATCTGCTGTGCTACATCATTCTTTCCATCCCCCCCGGGAAGAGAGTATGAAAGCTGTCAGGGCTGGCATCCATGCAGTCAGAAGGCTGGCTGGTTCCCCCTTCCACATCCCCAGGCTCAGCGTGCACACACCTCCCTAATGGACTAGAATCGGCTTAATTTGATCTTGACAAAATAAAATTAAGTAAGCACAAAACCACTGAAGTTATTATAGGGAATGTCTTTCTGAATCATCTTTAGCTTCATGCCATGCCAGGAGATAATCTCCAGCTAAATCCAGCCTGAACCGAAAAGAAATATGGAACATATTCTGCTCAGTCTACTTCAGATCTCAACAGTGCAGTAGCTACATCTGCTAATGACTTCTTTAAAGTTTCCTCCTTTCCCCTGTTATTTTAGGAAGCTAATCTGGATGATCACCTTCAAAACTGATTTCAAATTGCAGGTGCAGTTGATGTATTAAATTCAAAGAAATATGTTTTTCAGAGGTGTCTTACCTACCATAGGTTTAGATTACCTAAAGATGACTATCCAGCCATGTTTAGACTGCCTGTTCAACTGCCTGTTCCCATGCTTTCCCAGTTTGTTCACGTTGGTCACACAGAGATGGAAAAGAGTTGTATCTTTGTTGCAGAACAATAAGATGAGGGTATTCAATGGACAGCAGTTGTGATTAAATTGTGATTAAAATAAATTCACATTCACATGTCAGATCAAATCCCAAGTAAGTGCAAAATCATTATATCCCTGTTGGATTCATTGAATTTCTGCCGATTTTCATCAGCTGAGGCTCTGACTAGAGCTTGATTCTTCAGAGTAATCTTCATCTCTCTATTACTAACAAAATTAATAACTTGCCTTTCCAAACAACTTGCAGTGTTTCTATCCACTCTTTTAAGTAAAGTTCCTCTTCAGTGTTTCTTGTAGCTTGAACATGAAGCAGGGATCCTGCACCAATTCTTGCTGAATCAGTGCTCAGTGCATATACTACCAATCACTTTTCTCACAGGGGTGCTTAAAATAGCAGCTTCAGCCCATCCTAGCTCACTGGGAAATCTGTCAGCAAATTTCACATTTCTATTATTACAGGACCAATTTTAGAACCTGGAAAAAAAAAAAAAAAAAAATCATAGCAATGATAAAGCTCCAGAGCGTTTTAAAGGAATCCAGGTGGAGATGGGTCAGCACCGCAAATGCTTTCACAACAAAGTACCAAAATTTCAGGGTGAATGCACTTTTAACATATTCATATCATCTTGAATTGGCTTTCCACAAAACATTTGGGAGATTAAAATATTGATTGACAGCAGTGTTTACACTTCATTTCTTATGAAGCTGCATAGGCAAGTATTCATGGTTAATGAGTTTTGCATTAGCATTAGCAATTACTCTCGCTAGAAATGCTCACACATTTCTGAATTTAGGAAAGCCAGGTAGGTGTCCACCTAGAACCACTCTTACTGTGAACTGTGTGCTTACTTCTCAAAGAGTTCCTCCAGGCACAGCTCTAAATGCATCTGTTGACATTGCGGGACCTCAGAATTGAAGCTGTAATGAGCCTGAGGGAGGTGGAGACTGGGTGCCGTATGACTTACTGACAAGTAAGCTTAAATAGCTGACACCTTCCCATTGCCCAGAAACTTTTAAAAAAACATAAACATGAGTGGCTGAAAAAATTCTAATAATACATCCTGAAAGAAATCACAAGTGCCTGTACATGTCCTATAATTAAGGATCATCCATTATTTAGTCACATCTGTCAAACATCACTTCAAAATTAGACCAGTCTAGCACGTGGGTTTCTTTTAATCTGATCAAGCCCTTTCAGACCAGAATGCAGGCACCCTGGTTGATAGCAGAAGATAAAGGACTTCTGACACACTGCTAAAAAAGAAGAGTGGATAAAATTCTGTGAGCCCTGCGTAGTAATAAAAAACTAGGTAACTACTAATGCCTTGGCTAGTTGCTCTGTTGAAGGGAAAGACTGATTTAAATGCACACACCCACCTCCTAGAGTAAGCTGTCTGGGCTCTGTAGTCCTATTTCAACCACATTCTGAAAGGTGTCTTAAAGTTCATCCCAGTGCAGCACAACACTGAGATGGTCACAGCAGTGCTACTGCATCGACTCACTCTCGAGAGGTCAGTGTGAAACCAGCCAGTATCTGAAAAAAATTTAAATAATGTGGAGAAGTGGCTGATTTCAGCTGGGAACTGAAGTGAAAAATAGAACTGAACTCTAATAACTTGTTGCGCCTTCAAAATTTGAAGTCTGAACCATGCATTGCAGACATGTCATTATGAAATATGACCTTACGGTTCTTCATGCATGTGTCCCTCAAGGACCAAAACCAACTCTGCATAGATTGTTTCACATTTGGTTGACTTTGAACAAACCTATAAAATCTATTACTGTTACCACAGTCAGTGGGAAATACAGATCATGAAGAATGTATTTAAATCCTTATTACCCTCCTCTGTTGTTTTGGTTTTTTTTTTTCCAGGCTGTCAAGGATGAAGATGATAAAGAACAGGGTGGTTTACATTTACAGGTAGGTTTTGTGGTGTAATTTTGTGTTTCAGCCCTAGGGACAGACATCAGAACACAGGTGTATACATCATCATTTCAGAGTACTAATAATAAACACACAGAAATTATTTTTTAAATGCAACAGTAATTGGGAACCTGAAAACTGCATGCTCTTATAAAAGAAACAACCTCTTCTAGGCCATAAATAAATCTTCATCGCTATGCTTGTTCAAAGAAAATGGGATTTGTAGTCCATAGGTATTGCTTTGAAAAACTGATTGTCAATAAATGAGTAAGGCCTGAAGATAGCAAAGATTCAGAAAGAAAAATAAAGAAAAAAAAACCCAACCTAACCATTCTGGCTGGAATCTGAATGTTCTGCTAATAAGTAAAAGAACTGCTAACTGGTGCTTCTGACTTGTGCTGTTCCTGCTGCATCTGCCACCATATTATTACTATTTTGCCTCAAGCACTGCTGTGGAGCTCACTTTAGCTAATGATCATGCAAACTAACAGTCTGTCAGCTTTAGTATCTGCGGGAAACAAAATGGAATTTGTCCCTATACTATTAGCCATGCTTTCTAAACACACTTCCTTTGGCCATATGTATTGAACATTACATGTAATGGCTGCTCTACTATATGTCTACTGGATATATGCAATAAAGACAAATATAGGGCAGTAAGTAGAAGTCTACATAAACTTCCTTGGCATACCCTTGCAATACAAAAACACTTAGATCATTGTTCAGTTTTCGGAGTAAACACAAGAGATGAAAAGCAGCGGGTCAGTAGACTGGCAGCCAATAACAATGCCAGTTTATTGTAAGACTCAGTTATTGCCTGAGGTCATCTAATTACATGAATTGTAACCACAATGAGATGTAACACAGGGGCAATTAAAGCTTCCATTTTGAGGAGGCAGAAAAGCCTAACTCCAATGTGAATCAAAGGGGAGTACAGCTGTACAGCCAGCTGGGGTAAAATCAGAAAGGGTTCCCAAGCTGTGAGATATTTAAACACACAGAGAGACTAATGTCTTTAGCAACAGCCACCTTAGCTGCTGCTGTCCCCAAAGCAATGGGTACCGAGCTGCGTCAGGAGAAAAGTTGGCTGCCCGACGGTGCCCAGAACAAGCTGGGAAGGCTCAGAAACATGAGTCCTCACTCTGCTCTGCTGCATTTGCTACAGTGCTGCTGAGATGACCCATATGCTGTGGCGCTGCTGAGATGACCCTTTTCATATGGCATTGGACTAATCTGTGAACAGTCAGGAAAGCACAAGAGAAGGGAATGGGGGAAAGAAAGCAGTGGATTCCTTTCAGGCTAACTATTGCTGCATCAGAGTTTGTCCTTCTAGACTATGTTTCCCAGTTCCACAAATACCTTTTCATTAAAGAAATCAGGAAAAGTGAAATGGCTACATCTTGCTTTTATCACTGTTTTTCCCTTTCTGAACGCCCTTATCACTCTCTCTGGTCATTGGTTTGATTGCTGAAATTTCGCCCCCTTGACTAAGAAGGTAAGTATTTAAGATTTACTGGTTCTTTTCAGTCATTCAGTAACAGATAGAGGAATCTGCCCTCATGACTGTTCAGACTTAAGTTTAGGACTTCCTATTGTACATCCAAATGCAGTGCCAGGAAGTATTTGAACTCATGGGGATCTCCACTTTAAAACATGGCACAAGGAGGAAGCAATTGCTGCAAGGCAATGTAAGGCTTCTTTTCACCTCAGCTCTGCTACTTTCCAGCAACCAAGGTCCTATGTATTTAGATATTCCCACTATGAAGAAAGTGAAAATACCACCAATGCATTATTTTGTTTCTAATAAGACTAAAGAATTTAATTCTTCATGCTGTAGGGCGTAGTTGCTAGAAGTGCTCTGAAAGGGTTGAGTACTAACTAAGTAGGCATATTAATTCTCCAAGTCCTTTATTTAGCTTTGTTTCCCTTTCCAGATCAGATTCTACTTCCTTATATCTGCCCTAGGGTCTTAGAAAACACATTATAACTCTTCCCCCATGCTGCCGTATTTTGCTCAGTACCACCAAAGCTGGTTTGTACATTTCACTTTTCCTATACACATCATCCATTCCTGTACATCTCACCAGTTACCAACAGTTTTGTTTAAGGAAGACCTCAGATGTGTATCTACATTCCCCTTAAAAAATCACCCTAAAAAAACCCCAAACCTACAGAAAAGATTCCTACAGAACATTACTATGCTGTCCTATATATTTTTTTTTATGTATTCCATATTATGCCATTTAAATAAGTACTTTTCAGATGTAGCTTCAGAGCTGAGTATCTCAGGAATAAAGACAGTCTCATGGAGACAGGGGTGGTGTATATAAGCACTCAACGGGAGCACTGTGCACAGCTGTGCATAGCATGCATTAGGAAACATGGAGATCATCTGGAGAAAGTCTAGGGAAAGCAAGAGGAGAAGTTGGGGGAAAAACAGGAAAATGGAGTTTGTTAGTCTAGAAAATGGGGGATGTGAGAAATCTTTCAATATTCAAAGCATTATTGCAAAATAATGAATTAATTTCCATGTGAATTAATTTCCATGTGACTGAAGACAGGGGGAAAAAGTTTATGCTACAGTATGAGAGATTTAAGATGACTTAGTCTGCCTAGGGAAGTGGTTGAATCATCATCCCTGACGTATTTAAAAGCCATCTAGATATGGTGCTCAGGGATATGGTGTAGTAGTGGCCCTGGTAGAGTTAGACAGTGGTTGGACTTAATGATCTTCAAGGCCTTTTCCAACCATAGCAATTCTGTGATTCTGTGAAAACCTTTGTAATGGTTAATAGTAGTTAAACACTAGAATATTCACTGGGGAGGGAGTGGAGTACTCAGCTGAAGTAATAGGGGATAAATCCACCTCTTTTACAGTGGTCTTGACATAAGATTATTAAAAATTTAAACATGTTTCTGTAGAACATCCATCTCTCGCCACTCAGGAAGGTAACTGGCTGTAGATGGCAACATCCTAGGGAGAAGCAGGAGCACATCGTCAGCATAGCGAAATGCTGGTACTGTAGTCTGCTTCGCTGCCACACATGAGGCTGTCTTTCCATCTACTGGTTGATAAAAATCCTGTGCAACAAAACTATAAGCCCTTCACTCTCTCTTAAGTGGAAAAACAATCATTCTAGTATTCAGGTGGCAAGTGACTTGTTCAGCTGGTTAGTAAACCCTGCTAATTACGCTGTGGTTTTGAAGTCTTGAAACCATAAATTCGCACTGTTATGCTTGAGACACCACAACAGAGGCTTGAGGAAATTAAAAATGAAAAGCAAGCTTTTGCTTTATAAATCACATGCAAAATCGTCAGAGTCTTCAGAAGTCTTCTTGGGTTTTCAGAGAAGTTATCTCAAATTAGATCTTTATCTTCAAGAGTTTTATAAAAATTGAAATAAGAAAAAAGTTTAATGTAATAACCAATCTGGCAGAGCACCCAAGATTTATACTATCTGAATGCTCTCCTTGGTCCCAAACCACCTGTGTCAACTTCATAGAGATCTGATGCACTATAGTCTTTTTATTCATTAAAAAAAAAAATCCTTTAGCTTAAACAACACATTAGGTTACAGGGGTCACCTGGAAGTAAAAACATTCAGCATTTCTACACTAGAAAACTCAAGAGTAGCAAAAGGTGTAGGAGCCAATCCTGCCGCAGTGGAAAACCAGGGGGGGAGCATTTTGGTCAATGAGGGAAGGTCCTGGAGAAAGCTTCATTGCCTACAAGCTGTAGGAGACATGGATGAAATCAATTTCAAACAGTAAATGGCAAACTAAGCATGAGATTAAATATAGGGTCTTGTACATAATTACATTTGTGACTTTATATTTACATTATAAAAATATAATTATTACTACATTGTGTCCATCTTTGTTACTATACAAATTTGAGTGAATAATGTATTATTCTCACAGGTGGTTAGGTTCTACATGCACACACTTCTATTGTAGCAAAAATTGCTGTTTTCCTTTCCATCAGTTGTTAGGATTATGTGTTTGCACATCCTTTTTTTCCTGGAAAATTATCTGTGAGCGGCAAACATACACATTTTGACACTGACCAAAATCTGCTTAAGCTTAGTAAAGAATCTCCATTGTACAGGCAAGAATGCACATCTACATATTATGACAAGAGCAATGTGGAAAAAATCCATTTGCATTTTACAGGGATGGTGAGTACTTTTTAGGAAACAGGGGGAATTTGAGTCTGCTCAATATTTTTTTCTTTGTGGTAACTGCGCTGTATGGGTAGTTTTCCCAAACATAAACCAAACAGCATTTATAGTGGAATAGGGTACTCAGAACGTGAAAGAACATTACATTCTTGCTCTTTATTTCACTTTTTTAGAAACATAGAGTTTAAAACAAAGAGGTCCTACCTGAATTTCATATTCAAAGCAAATAGGACTTAAAAGTTAGCTGTGGGTGAATATTGATTAATACTGTAAATAAAAGAGTTAAATTTTCTCCTGCTCAGAAGTGAGTAGGTATATTCTTTCTGGCATTCTCTAGGCATCTCACTGGTCCCTGCTATGCTCTGACTTATATTCAGTATAATTAATGGAGCAATCCATATCTCCATTTTTATGACAAAATGACATCTTGAGTCCAAATGAAAGGTTTCAAAGCATCTGTGTCAGCACGGCAGTAATCAGATTGCTTGGTTGCTCTGTATTGTGAGTAGGCAAGGCATCACAGGAATAGAAACAGTCACACAGAGGTGTAATCTGCTAGTCAGGGAATAGCCATAGTAACAGGCCTATGTGAAATATATACTGTTCAATTTTCTGCTTCCAGGGACCCAGTTAGTTTAGTATACTTAGATGCTCAGCACCTCTACTTGTGGTCAAACTACCGTCTGCTCCCACTCACTGTAAGCCCTTCCAGGTTGCCAATGCACTACCACCTATCTTCAAGTCCCTTCTACTTCAACGAGTTTGAGACAACCTCTGCCCCTTTCCCTCCTGCTTTCAGCATGTCCCAGGTCCACGCTATGCAGTCTGAGAAGCGCTGGCCTGTTACAAGGTTATGACTACATTCTAGTTGAAAGACAGATGCAAGTTCGCTTCAAGCTGGTAGGAAGCAAGGCAGTTTGGATGCAGAAGCCATGTGACTGCATTATCAGCACAGTGCTGAGCTTGATGCAATAACCCTGATGAAGAAAAGGAATATATTAGCTGAGCTTCAGACAGTGCAGAGCACAGGCAAAGCAAGCTTACATCTGTCTGCAGTCTGTCAGGGAGGTCCATATTGTGCCTGAATTGTGTAATTCCCCCTTCGTTCTTATTAGCCCACACACAAACTAAAGAAGGGACAGAAAGCTCTTCTGTTTGCTTCCTACCAAGGAAATGCTAATACTGGCCTTCTGTCAGGGACAACACACCTGCAGGGAGGGATTTCAGCTCTCCTCTGCTGTGCCTCCATTTCTGTCACAGGTACCAGGTCTACATTTTCCATAAACTCTCTATATTCCACATCTACTTTTACATTTGTTCAGCTTACCAGCAAGAGATTATTTTCTGCACTGCTACCTGTTTCCACCCACTCAGAAACAGCTTGCAGAACCCTGAGACATTTATTACAGTGAAAAATTTGCAATTCTCTTTCCGTTTTTGTCTGTCCAAAACTACAAGAGCTGTGATAATCTAAGACTTGCAAAAGTACTGCTTACTTTCATTGGTCTAGAATCACTTAGAATGAAACCCACAGTTAGCCATTTTGAAGCACATAAACCTTATTAGGCAACAAAGAGACTTTATTAACCCTTAGGACCATATAGTCCTGCTAGATTTTTACATTACATTTACAAGGTCCATTTTCAATGTCACATTTATTAAACATAAAGGCTTCATTCTTTTATGAGGCCAGCTACCAGATGATCTGGCTACTAAGGGCCCTTCTTTAATAAAACTTTGAGGACCTCTGGCTTAGAGTTCTCTGTCCACAGTCATTTTCTCCTGCCTCCCACCCCTAAGGATTCCTGATATTTAAAATGTCTTCTTCAAGGAGGCACATACCTACATTGCCTGCAGCAATGTGGATCAGCTCCCTGAAGTGACTGCCTAAGGCTTAGGTTGTAGCCTTGATTGTTAAGACAGCCTTGATCTCTTTTCACACATTGTTCTCCAACATGTCTATAAATTCCTCTCTCAAATCACAGAATTCTTGGTGGAGAGATACTCACCAGCCAAGCTGTTTTCTTCTATATGAAGTGAGGGTGTTATTCAACAAAAAGTGTCTAGCTTCTCAGTGGGGCAATAGAGATTACTAGCTCCTAAGTGGCATCCAAATTCAATGAAATTAAGAAAACGAGAAGATGCAAACAGGTTTCCAAGAACAAGTTCCCATTGTAAAATCTTACATACAGGTTTTCACCCTTCACCATGCTCCCAGAAATATACAGTGACAGTTGGTCCAGGCTAGAGCAAACCGAATGACTGTCTCCAGGCTAAACGAGAGTTTGACAGGACCAGCATGTCCACAGCTCAGCGGTACTCAGTTCTCTTCTGTGAATCCTGACCTCATTTATCCCTGCAACACAGGATTCATCACCTCTCTTGCAGGCACATGCATCTGGTTTGACTGAATTTCCACTGCATCAATCTGCTTCTCAAATCCTTTCAGCCAGAGAGGAACACTGGTGATACCTGAGCAAGAATAGACAAAGATGACAAAAATAGCTCAGGGCCATTTTGCAGTGGGAAATTATTTCATACTGTGTTTCACTCAGAAAGGTCAGGCAAAAAGTCTACCCCAAGAAACTGCCTGCTGTCTTACATAGCTTTCTACCTAACGAAAGGCACACAAATACTTCAAGTGTGAAAAATTTGCAAATATTTTTGTTCAAGAGGTTTTATTCAGTCTTATATGAAAGACTTGGACATCCGAATGCCTGGGGTTTTTCTGACAAAAAATTCTGTTCAGTCTAATATTTGGACTGGAGACAGCCAGCTGTTAGATTGCTCTTGAAGTATCATCCTGTGACTGTAGTCCAGTGTCCTGCAGTCAGCTCCTCAGGCTGGAGCACTGTGTCTGCACTGGTTATCCCAGATCCATAGGCTCTAGGAGAGCTCTGTGGCTTTGCCTGCACAACATAAGGATATCAGGGATGGCTGCTTATCCTTTCAGCTCTTGGAGTCGCCAGCACTGACAAGCTACGAGCTGTGGTGGGGAGGAGAGCAGGAAGGGTTCTTCTCAGAGTCAACAAGGAGATGAGACACACAGGTGCTGCCATATGCTTTAATGCTGGAAGGAATCAACTCAAGGTTTATTTGCTTAGCCCAAAACCTCATCTATCTCCTGCTTGAGAAACGTGACATAGGCAACAAATCACCACTGCCATGGTTGCAATGCCCAGGTGCTACAAAACTGGTCTCCTGGCCGTGGGTGGAGTGTGCTGAGACAGATGCTTGACTAGAAGTGAATCTTACTTCAGCAAACTCTTGGCCAGGAGACCTACAGAGGTCAGGTGGAACAGGGCCTGGTAGCCAGGCCCATCTGAACCCAAGCCACTCATAGACAGCTGGGAGCACCAGGGCAACCCCAGCCCAAGGGATGGGAAAAGGATATGGACCCACAAGTGACCCAGCTTGGTGGCACCCTTGGCTGGGCAAGTCTGTGGGGAGCTGGAGACTGGCCCAGCTGCAGCATTGCTGGGGCAGAGGCTGATGGCCTCAGGGGCTGACATGGAGTTCTGGGCTGTGGGGGAACCCCAGGGGACCAGGAAGGGACAGTCACGGCTGGTGGTGACCCTGAGGCCCTCTCACCACCTCACCACTTTTTTTATTATTTTTTTTTTTTAAATCAAATTGCTGTTTTCAGAGACATTTCTTTCATCTGGACATGTTGATGTTTCTTTGCTGCAACTCCCTCAGCACTCCCTGACCATGCTTGGTCATAGTTGCTTACTGTGGGTCACACTCAGTCACTAGAGGCACTAAAGCAGCCATGTCTCCGAGACACAGACGTTTTACTCTCTTACTGCACAGCTACCCAGGCCTGCTGTCAGAGAGGTCAGGGAGCAGTGAGGAGGTTCACTGCACCACACCCACATGCAGCTCCAGTAATAGGCATTTCCACCTTTCCCCCTCCGGATTCCAGCTTCCTTCTGACTACCTCCCTTGTCACCCACAGACTGTCTGAATCAAATCCCCATTTCCCCAGGCTCAGAAGGAGTAGTCACTGCTCTGGCTCTTAGAGCTGCACCCGAGGGATGATTTCTTTGTCTCCTCATCTACTCCACAGTGAACTCGGCGACAGCTCTGGGAGGCTATTTCACACCCATGCCATGGCTCCCTGTCTCTGCTTTACAACCCACCTTTCAGCCATCAAGTTGGATTTGAAGCTTTCTACTAGAGGTTACAACAGTGTCTGCAGACACCTGCTCATTTACAAGTAATGGGTTAGGCTTCACTTGCCTTACTCACTGTTAACCCTCCCTAACTCACACCTCAGTTCAAGGAGTTCAACCCTGTTATGGTCCGGTGACACTTTATTTTAAAAGCATCAATATTTTCAGTGGAATGACCTACTTTTAAGTTAGACATAAAGAGAGGTGGAACTAAGGTTCTTCCCTGAAAAAAGGCCAACTTTGATAAATGGAGGGAACTAGGAGATGAAAGCCATTCAGCTGAGGATCTCTAAGAATTGCATCCTCACAACGCTCCATGGTTTTTAAAAGTGAAAGCTTATATAGACCTTTTTTTCTCAAGTAAAGATTAAAAAAAAAAAAAAAAAAAAGCCACCAGAAAGGGATATAGACTTTAGTGGATGAACAAGCATATCAAAAAAGATATTAGTCCTAGGCAGGGAGACACAGGGGACAGACAGGAATAATCACTAGAGAAATCTGTTTCTCAACATCATTGGCAGAGTTAAGAAGACAGATCTGTCAGAAGCAAGATGATTTAGTCCACACTAAATCTGAGCTGTGATTAAATCATCAGCTCAGCAATATCTTGTTAAAATCAGTCCTATGTGACAGTTACACGTTTACCCTTTAGTTTCACAATTCAGTATTTTTAAATATCTTTTGTTGCTATTAGTTTGAGTTCCCCTAACATTAAATCACTGCTGCTCTGGCATTCAGTGTAGAACTGCCTTGTGAAATGTCTCACCCAGTAATTACCTTCACTGCCCTTTCTTCCCAAAGCCAGCATTACTCTTTTCCTCCCAGGTTTACAAAACTGCCAGCAGCTCTCACAGTTGTCTCCCAACCACACGTTTCAGTGACCTCACCTCTGCAGGCCACAGTCTCCCTCACGCTTGACATCAACTCAGATCGACAAATCCACTCCCCAAAGCACAGCTAATTATATTCCTCTATTGCCAGAAAGCTCCAGTATGTCCCTGTGAATCCCAAATCAAACACGGAGCAAACCTAGATCTCTGCAAACAGGTATGCTCTTTGTTGATGTAGATGTCTGTGTGCATCTTCAGTTTGAGTATGGGTATCTTTGGGGTGTACTTGTGCAGCAGCAGTTTGTCTCAGGCATCATTTCATGATCATAGAGAGAGATGGAATTTTTTGAGTGATAAAAAGAGTCAGTTTGGTCCTATCTCCATAGCATTCCAGACAGTTGCTTTAGTACAACCCGTGATCAAATTGCTCTCATGGTCACCAAGCTGCATTTTCAGTGGGATGAAGCTAAGCTCAAGCTAAAGAATCTGCAATGGGATAAAAATAAGGTACTTTCATGAAAAAGAAATGGTTATAAGATAGGACATAAATGATAAAAGCCAGTTTTCTCGGTAAAGGAAGATCACCAGTGGAGTCCCACGGGAATATATTCTGATTGATCCAGTCCTAAGTGACCTGGAAAGTGGGACAAGACGAAGTAACCAAGTTTGCTGACAATACTAAGTTATTCAAAGATGTAAATTTAAAACCAACTGCTAAGAGCTGCAGAGGGATGTCATAATAGAGAATGGCTTGGAAACAAAAAGGCAGCTGAATTCAATATTGATAAATGTAAAGTAATGCACATGGGAGAAAAAAAGCCCAACTATACACATGCAATGATAGGCTCCGAAATAGCTGTTACTGCTGTGGAAAGCAATCTCGAGGTTATTATAGAGAGGTCTATGAAAATGTCAACTCAGTGCTCAGTAGCATTTTAAAAAGTAAACCAAATGTTAGGAAAGAAATCATAGAACCATAGAATCATTAAGATTGGAAAAGACCTCCAAGATCATAAAGTCCAACCTTCAACCCAACAACTCCATGACCACTAGACCATGTCCCAAAGTGCCTCATCTACATGTTTTTTGAACACCTCCAGGGATGGTGACTCTACCACTTCCCTGGGCAGCCTGTTCCAATGCTTAACTACTCCTTTTGTAATGAAATTCTTCCTAATATCTAATCTGAACTTCCCCTTATGAAACTTGTGGCCATTTCCTCTTGTCCTGTTGTTAGTTACTAGGCAGAAGATGCCAACACTGGTCTCAGTGCAACCTCCTTTCAGGTAGTTGTAGAGGGCAATAAGGTATCTTCTCTTCTTCAGGCTTAACAATCCCAGCTCCCTTGGAGTCTCCCCATAAGACATGTTCTCCAATCTCCTCACCAGCTTCGTTGCCCTCTCTGTACCTGCTCCAGTACCTCAATGTCTTTCTTGTACTGTGCTGACCAAAACTGAACACAGTACTTGAGGTGCAGTCTCACCAGTGCTGAGTATAGAGGCACAACCACTTCCTTCCTCCTGCTGGCCACGCTATTTCTGATACAAGCCAGGATGACATAGGCTTTCTTGGCCACCTGGGAACACTGATGGCTTATGTTCAGCTGACTGTCAACCAACACCCTCAGGTCCTTTTATGACGGGCAGGTTTCCAGCCACTCTTCCCCAAGCCTGTAGCATTGTTGTGACCGAAGTGCAGGACCCAGCCTTTGGTCTTATTAAACCTCATACAGTTGACCTTAGCCCATTGATCCAGCCTGTCCAGATCCCTCTGCAGAGCCTTCCTGCCCTGAAGCAGATCAACACTCCCACTTAATTTTGTGTCATCTGCAAACCTACTGAGGGTGCACGTAATCCCCTCATCCAAATCACTGATAAAGATGTTAAACAGGACTAGCCCCAGCACTGAGCCCTGGGGGACACCACTTGTGACTGCTCACCAACTGTATTTAATTCCGTTTACCACAGCTCTCTGGGCTTGGCCGTTCAGTCAGTTTTTAACCCATCCATTATTGCCCAGTGCTGATAAACTGTAGTGGGACCTGTGACAAAAGTTCATAGAATCATAGAATGTTTTGGGTTGGAAGGAACCTTTAAATGTCATCTAGTCCAACTGCCCTGCAGTGAGCAGGGACATCTTTACGTTCTGGTGTTTTAAGGTTGTTCCCTTAAGGGATCAGAGTCAGCCCCAGAGATCATCCTTTCCTCCTCAGAAGTGAGTGAGGCAAACTTAGCTCTGATGTCTATTTTATGCTGCAATAAAATATAGTTTGGTCTAAGTCAGAAGGGAGGTGTAAGCTGTGTGACTCGGATTAATTTGGCATTCAGTGGGTGTGCGAATGATGACAAACCCACCAATGGAACAGATGGTCTGGGCAGAAGAAAAAATAACTAGATATCTATAAAATAAAGCAAACTCCCTCCAGGCAACTTCTGATCTTGATTTCACCAGGATAAACACGAAACATTTCCATTGAAGGGACTGAGCTGTTTACCTCTTTCACTTGAGGTGTATCTTAGGTTTTTTCATAATTTGGCCTCTTTCTGAACTCTACTTGCTGGAAGTTCATCTCCTTCCTCCAAGCTGAATTTGGCTTTTATGTTATTAACTCTCTTGTTGAATCTCTTATACACTGTCTGTGGAGCAGCATGTAGACTGATCTCCAGAAAGGTGAAATCACTTTTACATATACCTCTCCTCAGCCCTGTCCATCTTTGGGTGGTAGCTGGGGTGAAGAGGTCCTGAGGCCAACAGGGCAAGAGTGATACTCATGTCACTGCAGTCATTTCTAAGCACCATGGGTAAGCAAAACACACTGAAACCTCTTTCACTTGAGTTAAGTGACCCCTGAATTTATTACAAGACAACTAAGGTATCAGTCCTTAAATAAAACCACAACCCTAGATTGTGGTAAAAATATGCCCCTAGCAGATGCATCCACTGTCCCTCCTTTTCTTTTCTTGCCCTTTCCACAGACCCTATGTGGTTCTTTGTGCTGTGGCTGCTTTGATGTCAGAGGCAGTGACAGGGAGCAGGAGCAGTATTACACAAGGTATTTATCATATAGCTCCGAAAGCAAAAATCTTCTTACATGCTTTAAAGTGACAGCAAGATAAACAACAATAATATGATAAGCAAAAGTATTCAGATTTTAAACTTAATACTAAAATGGTGAGCTCGGTGACTGGGCTTTATCCTGGAATAGTATTTTCTACATTTTACAATGCTGTTTTCTCTATACTTTTGGTATATTTTTGATAAACAGAGTTTCTGTTATCCTAAGCATGAATGTTTGTCAATACCAACTTGAAGCAATAAGAGGCAGATTTGGTTTCAGGAAAAAATAGAATGACTCATCCAGCTGCACATAAAGCCCTGCATTCCTGTAAATTTATCCTATATATCTGTATACTTAAGCCTAAGATATGATGATGCTATATTGTTTCCAAGTAGAAACAGTATCCAGATCTCTGTGTGGGTGGATAGGCAGTGGGTGGATATGATAAAAACCTCTATGATGTATTGTACATATCCCTCTGTTGTTTTCAAATATGGTTCTGAATTATTAATACCTAAAAATGGAATTGTCCAGGTCTGCCCTTATGCATCATTGTTTACTTCAATAAACCTAAATTTAGCAGGAAATGCTGAATATTTAATTGTTCAGTATAAGTAAAGAAGACTCCCAACCATTCTGGAAAGTCCCTGTTTCAGAGATGGCAACAGTCTTAGAGTGAAGTGCTGAATTTTATTTTTTATTGCTGTTATTTGCTGCTGAAGTCTTCTGATTCATGACTCAGATGCTTGAGATTCTGTGGTAAACTCCTCACTTTCACAAACCAGGGGGAGAAGAAAACAGAGGGGTCTCTGATTTCATCCTTCATATCCAGGGCATCATTTACCAAGTGGATGTGAACAAATACCCACCTGCATCAGGCATCCTTATTTAACTTTGCCTTACCTTTTCCTTTGGGACCCACTAGTGGAAGATGCCGAGTCTTCTGCTCATCATTTCCTTGGCTGTATTTTGCAAACTAGACCTCGGTGCCTGCCCCATCTGTGCTTTTCCCTTTGAGTGCTGCCTAGAAGGAAATCCATGTGTTTGTCCATGTGGGAGGCCCTGGGCATTTTTGCCTATCACCCTGCATGGTGGAGGCACACCTTCCTGTGCTGGGGAAGCACCCTTAGAGCTGGCCACAAAGTGCCTGAGGTGGTCTGTAGAGCAGGAACTACCCAGGTCGTGATGGCAGGTACAGATGGGAGATGCATGGACAGAGATGATGTTGATCTCCTTCTGGTTTTGTCTGTACTTCTTACACAGGTTTTTTTCCTCTTTGTTTTGGCACTGGCACATGTCTACTGCCTCTCCATCTCTGCCTTTGATCTAAACCTGAGCTTTGCAGCTATGAAAAGTCTGTGGTTAAGGCATAATTGGGCTGTTTCCTTACTCCAGACCTGGAGAACGTCCATGGCCACTTCAAAAATCCAAGGGGGATTCATAGCACTGGATAACTCAATAAAAATGTACAAACAAGGCACATCTTGCTGTAGGCCAGAATACAAATGTACAGATGTACGCCGTGGGGCTGTGCTGGGGCCAATTGCATTTGTTAAAATAACAGAAGTGTCCTGGAGGAGTTGCTAAGCACCTCCAGCAAGCTCTGCTCTTCCCTGCCCCACAGCAGCCCTACCCATCCCTAACACAAGGGTGTTCTGGGCGAGTTGGAGGCTGAGCAGTCCCTTTCTGTCCTCACATGCACCCCTTAAAACATCAGGATTCCTTGCCACCTGCTCAGCCAGGAACCAGTACTGTGCCTGCCCACTCAGTGCCCACAGCCTACATCCCCCCTTCACACACTCAGGCCCTCCTCCCCCTGTACACACACACAGCTTGTGGGGACAGTGCCACCTAATCCCACACAATCGTGGGTACCCATTTAAATAAAGCAGGAAGCAGAAGCCAGCCTCAGATCCCAGCATGCCATTTCCCAGTCTGGAATACTAAATGAACTCTGCATTTTGTGGGTCTGAGGAGATCCATCCCTACCTATGACAGGTCTTCACTGCTCATCTGCTCCCTATTCTGTGTATACCCTCATTTACCTTCCTGACTTTAGCCCTTCTTTATTCGCTACCATACAGCTTTTCTTCACTAGCAATGGACAGACAGAAACAGAGAAAACAGGATACGTACTAGTCTGTTTTACCAAACTGCCCATGTGTCATTGTCCTAGTCATCTGTCTCACTCTGGCTGCAACCTCCCCTTCCCAAAAGCTGTCAGCCATGGGGCAGCACGCAGCTTGGCCACACACTTGCATAGGGCTTATGAGCACAGCATGGGGTTTTGGGGAGGTAGTGTCAGGAAAAGGATTCTACAGAAGGCTAGATAATCAGATACAAAGGCATGCTGCGTGTTTCTTACACACCAGATTGTGTCTTAATTCCTACCAACGCTGAGTATCTAGGCAATTGTGAAACTTCCCCACGGTAGCAGAGCTTTCTGCATATCATTTCTCACTAGAACTTCAGAGATGTACAGATGCTACCTTTTGATTTTTACGCACTTGTCCAAAACACAGTATACAAAATACCTAGAAGTAAAAATATTTCTAAAGCATATTTCTTAAGCATAAAAGAAAAAAACCCTACCTATTGATTATTTCTCATTACACTTGCACCCACTTTTATATGTCCTTCCAAATGCAAATTATGAATCCTGTAATTTCACACTTGTGTTTGTAAGTAATTATTAGCAATTTCAACATTATAGTTAGTTCACACAGTCTGGGTCAAACCTGCAGCTTCATCTCCAGTGGAGATAAAAGTGTTACATGTATGTATTGTATCACAGAATCATATGCACATAATATACCTTTCAGTGGGACTGGATTGAAAGCCGTGCCCAAGTCATGAGTTATGAAAAGGTCATGAAAAAAAAAGTTATGAAAAGTTATGAAAAGGAAAGTGTGATCACAGAACTAGAGGTGACAAAGAAAAGAGCTGGAAAGGAATAGCTATTAATATCACAAGATGCAGGCACTACTATACGATTTGGAATGCACTTTCTAGGATCTGTTCAATCTTTCTCAGTAAAAAGAAATGGAGCAGGGAGTGCTTGCTAACCTGATAACAAGGCATATTATTGTGCTGAAGAACTGTGAAGCAACAATAAATTAAACTCGCTTAAATTATTCTTTCTGAGCTCACTAAGGAATGAGCAGTCACAGGGGCAATACAGGGTTTGGTAAAGAAGGTTTACAGCAGTACATTGCAATTACAGACCACGCAGTTATTGGGTAAAAAGAAAGACTTTAAATTCTTTACTTAAAGATGCTGCACTAGGTGCTGCATGAGTAAGTTGCCAAGTCTACAAATAGTTTGGATGCTCTGCACTCATTTATAATACGTAGTTTTGGTCTCATAAAGGTTATTTACAATGTATGAGGGTAGATAGGAAACAATTCTTTTGAAATATCACAGTAATCTTTTCTCACTCTTAAGTAGCTTACACTTCAAATGCAAACCTGCCTTGTTTTTTAGGAGCTCATTCAACTGGCTGTTGAAGTCAAAAGTCAGCCTACGAATGGAACTATATGATAATTTTTTGATCACTGGCAGCATTCCATCTGATGATGGTTATCAAGAGCCTAGACTTTTAAACAATAATTCTGTGGTTTTTTGATTATTCTTTAAAACCAAGTGGGAGGGATAGCATAGTTTCTCATGCATTTGTGTAAGACATAAACACTGCAGTTCACAGCTGCATTCCTGAGAAAAAGTGACAATTTCCACTGTGAGGGTAAAGCCCACTTATTAATATAATTTTCAGAACAGAGCCTGAGGATAAAGAATGAACTCTTGCAGCCACCAAGAACCACCTTAAATACTACCATCTCCACCTTTCAAAAAAGACATCCCTCTTGAGCATTGCCTTCTCTAAAAAAAAAAAAAAAGTACATTTACATAGATTTATGCAAGCAAATATAGGTATGTTTGGTTTGTATACACATAAAACAAAACCCAAAACAAGACCCTATTAAAAGAAAAAATAAACCCTGTTAAAAAAACCCCACACTACTCCACATGCACAATTTTCCCCAAGAGAGTGATGAGGCTGAGCTGCTAGTGGCAAACAGCAGATCTATCACTTCAGGCTTGTGCTTGGCTGTTACTATGAAGAAAGTGAAATGAAAGGCCACATCAAGCATAATGGAGCACTCGCTCTCTGTCTGCCAGAACCACTGGCTGTGAAGAAGAGGACACTCTCATAAGAAGTAGGAGGCTGGCACAGCTCTGAGCTAAACTTCCAGGCTGCTTGCAGGCTTCAGGTAACCATGCTCTGGGGTAACGATCATGAGGTGCTTAACCCTGTCCCAAACATGTAGGGTTTTGGCTGCACCCAAACTGAAGAGGAAGCAATAGGACCACAAGATTTTACTCACCACTACAAAGTCCACGTATTTCCTTCATCTTTAGAGTACAGAAGGGCAGCTTCTCTCAGTGTCTCTAATCAGGCCCTATACCTGCCCTTCTCCCAGCAAGAACCTGATTGCTTTGAAATTTCACATTCACATCCAACCTTCAAACCCAGCTCTGCTTTAACTCATGCCAACACAACTGTGTGTACAGACAACCTTTGTGATGCCCCAGCTCTTGGAATGTTTTGGCTGCCTGGAGGACTGGGTGGCTTTGTGTGGAGGTAGTGCTAGGTGGCATCTGGGGGACACTGCACAGGTTTCCGTGTAAAAGTTTGCTGGTGGGGATGTGCATGCTCTTAGGGGATTGTGAAGTGCACACTAAGGGGCAGAGCTGGGGTAACCTGTGTGGTGCAAACGAGTTTGTGCAAAAAAGTGCACAAACAAATTGTAGTGCAAAGACTCAAGACTTGGCAAGCTGGTTCAGCCCCTTTCCTTCAGCTTGACTGAAGTCTTTTCAAGCACCTCATCACACCTGACCCACATACAATTCAGGAGAAGGGATGCAGAAAACTCTGGTCTCAATCTATAATGTCTGTTAAGAAGATTGTTAAGTTCCTCTCCAGAGCAGACCAAGATAAAAGTGCTGTGTTGTCCTTCCCCAAATGAGCCACAAGGTTTATTTCAGTAGAACGTATCACAGATTTTCAAATAAAATTGCTACATTCTTATCCCATTAATGTGATCAAAGTTCAGAAAGGTGCAGGAACTTTTCTTAGCAAAACAGGAAGTAGTGCAATGCCCCTGGAATCTTGGTGGGGAAACAAGTTAAAAAGCAGCCCTTTCAGGATATTGCTGAATATGTTAATGTACCCCCTTACCTACCACTGTTCTGTATATAATAAAGGCTCTACATTCAGAAAGTGTCTCTTCTCTCTTTACATAACCAGAATAAATACAATCAGTTAAAAAAAAAAAAAATAAAATAAAATCAGAATTAGAATTAAACCCAGATTGCATTTAGCTGGGAGAAAGGCACAGGCTTCAAAGGGGGAGCAGAGGCACAGAAGTATGGTGGTTTAGTTGGGAGAGCTGGTGCCAATGTGCAGGGGAAGGCAGAGGAAAAGGGGCACAACAGCTCCGTTCTTTTTGGGAGAGGTGGCATGTGCTGTGGGAGATAATGGAAGGGTGAGCAAGGTGAAAAGGGAATAAAATGGTTGTGTCCTGCTCTGGAGAGGTGAGCTGTGATATTGCCTGGGTGAGGGAAGCAGGCAAGATACAGAAGGGTTGTGTCCTGTTTAAGAGAGACCGTGCAACTAGTGAGGGGGGAAAGAGCACAACAATTGTCCAATATGCAGACTTGGGGCATAGGGAATGAAAATTTATTTCTAATACAGATTAAAGCTACATCTTGAAGAGCAGGGCAAACTGATCCGGCTCCACTTATCACACTGTCCTGATCTGGAACTGGGATATCCTAGGGTAATAATTGCAACTACACTGAGGATTTCCTTCAGGATGTGAAAGGTACCTAGGAATTCACTTAGGAAAAAAGTCATACCACTAAACTGTTGAATGTTGAAATTGTTTAAGCAGAAGTTTCCTTTATGCTTATTGTCAACCAAGTACAAAAAAGTATAATTGGGAAAAACAAAACAAAACAAAACAAAACCAACACAAACCTCACATATAAATAAACGAAAAACAAGTTTGCTATTTCTCAAATTCTGAGGCTGAAGGGTAGTGCAGGCATATTTCCAGTGGCTCTGACTCTGAACACAGAACCTGGATTATCATGGCTGGCTGGATGTTGAAAAGCCATGAGGTAGCTGGGGCACTGCAGGGTGACAGTTGGGCAATCTACTGCAAGGATTTGGCAGCTTTGTTACAGAAGGAAATTATACTGGGTATTCGTGCAGGCTATTGCTAAGCTGTTTAAAGTAATACTCAGATTAATAAATAATTGAAATAGCTTCAAGGAATAGGATAAATTTATTGTAATCAAGTAACAAATGATGCAAAATATGGCAGGATCCCAAACTCCACTAAGAATAGGTGTGTAACTAAGTGGTATCTTGATCAAATGCAATGCCACCTACAGATAGGTGTGTTATATTCACCAGACAGCCTACGGATGCCGAAGCAGTAATTAAATGTATAATATATCTGCCATTCCCTTTGCTGTCAGACCACTGGAAAGACAAAGGGCAAATATCCAGGGTCTCACAGGAGGTCATGGAAGACCCAGACATCATGGAGTCAAATACCAGATTTTAGAGTCTTTACCTTGAGATGCTCTTGCATCTCAGGACATACTGAATAGCAAGTAATACCATGGAAATCATCCTCAGACTTGAAATTTCAACAACAGCTCTGGAAGAGTGAGTAAGCAAAGCTGAAATGCCCTGTTAATATCACAGGTGACAAAAAAGCGTAAAGTCTTTCCCTCCTAGTTGTGCATGCTGTAACTAAACCATGAACTGGCTAATGGCATTATTCTTGAAAAAATACTTCATTAATATTTTCCAGAAGGATGCCCACTCATAAAAATGGTATTTCCACTAAGAAGAGAAGAGTTTTACTGCAGGGGCTGAGACAATTTCCTACGAAGTATGAAAAATACCTTAATATTTATATTATACCTATATATAAAATATAGCCTAAAATACCTCAGTATTTTATTCCTGAAAATAGGAGCTGAGAAGAGTTGTACATTATAGTTAAATTACTAATTCTTCTAAGCGTTAAGGTACATGATCCTTCTGACCCTCTTCTTGGAAGAATGCACATTTGTGCCTCCTCTGGATTAAAAATTTGCTGGCAGAAATGAAAAAGGTAAAGAATGAGAGGAGAGATTTTTTTTTTTAACAACATTAAACAAAGTACATAAGCTTTACTGAGATCTGTTCAAAGATACCAGAAAACCCTATAGCACATACCATTACCACTTTAATCTACCTCTCATGTAAACTGTCAATCCCACACACTATGCAAACTTTCCATACCATCTGGCAGGATGTTTACACAGAACCTGAGAAAATTCCTCTGATTCCAGTCTGCATGGACCTAACAGTATAATTTGTGATGTTGATCTAACTACACAATCAATGTGGGTATACAATACATTTGGATACTTGTCCCAGGCATAGTAAAATTTTTTGGCCCTTGGACAAGGCATTCTGGTTTTGTTGAGAGAAGGGAGAATGGAAAACAAAAAGTATGCATTCAAGTAGTTATTCAGGTATTAGGAACCTGAACACTTGTAGACATCTTCAGGGAGCAAGAGATTGAAGTCTGGCCCTGCGGGCAGAGATCCACCAAGATCTCTTCTACAAGACTTACTTAGATTACAAGAACAAATAAATTCAGTAGTTTTATTGAAATGAGCTGTATGCATGCTTTATAATCAAGCAATAACAATGATAATGTTCTACAATCAAGTAGCTCTGTAATATCCTATAGCAACACATCAGTAACTCTCCTCAATATGAAGTGTGACTTCCAGTCAGTAATATGAGTTACCAGCCACACACATCTCACTCAGAGAGCTAATTAATTAGACTGGTGATATGGTCTTAGGACTAATCCTTTGTTTTTTCTGTAGCTGCTGGAGATGTAAAAATATGGGCAGGCTTTCAACTCCAGACGTACCAAGCAAGCACATATCATAGAATCATAGAGCCATTTAGGTTGAAAAAGACCTCTAAGATCATTGAGTCCAACTGTTAACACAACACTGCCAGGCCACCACTAAACCATGTCCCTGAGCACCACATCTACACAAGTACCTCCAGGGATGGTAACTCAACCACTTCTCTGGGCAGCCTGTTCCAGTGTTTGACAGCCCTTTCGGTGAAGACATTTTTCCAAATGCCCAATATAAACCTCCTCTGGCATGCTACACAATAACCTGACCATGCAGGGAAAGCCTTTTAAAATGGCTTCATGATACAAATCAAATACACACTCCCTGTGAATTACACTGTTTCTAATCAGTTTCCTGGTTTCACATATAAATAACTTCTGTGCAGTATTAGCAACAAGAGAACCTCCCGAGTGAAAAGTACACTGAATAATGCACATAAACTGCGTTTGTTCACAACCCCTTGAACTGACTGAAGGACTATTTGATTATGTAGGAATATAGTATCTTGATCAAATATATATATATATATGTCTCTATTGTTCAAGTCCAGATATTTTCTTTCTCTGTCTAAAAGTGTCACAGTTTAGGGTCAGGGCAGCCTGCTAGACCAATAACAGACACTCTCTGTTAACCCCCCTCCCTACCCAAAGGGGAAGAGAAAGGGAATAATGGAAAGAAACTTAGCCATTAGAAAAGGAAACTAGAACAGCTTTAATGAAAATGAAATTAATAATAATAAAAATGGAAAATATACAAACATATACAAAACCAGTATCAAACCCAACCCCCCTGATGGTAATTACATCACCATCACCACTGATGCTGTGGAGCAGGCACCGGGGCAGTCCCAGACTGGGCCCAGTGGCAGACAGGAACTGTGTTCAGGAGCTGGATTTTGGTACTGGATTCAGGAACAACACAGACCGGGACTGAAGGCAGAATGGACAAAGACTGCCTTGGATGCCAGCCATTGAAGAAGCAAGCAAGAAGCTGGAAAAAGACCTGAGCCGAGCTGGACTTGACCCTTCTGATCCCTCAGCTTTATACTGAATATGATGTCTATGGGCTGGAATCCCTCGTTGGTCAGTTTGGGGTCACCCCCCCTGCCCACACCTCCCTGCAGGTGCAGCCTTTCACTTTCTGCACCCCCCAGTGTGGTACACAAGACCCAGCAGTGGCCTTGGTCTGCACACCAGTCCTTGGTGCTAACTCTGACCATGGGGTGTTAGCACTGCTGGAAGCAGACAATGTCTGTGAGAACAGGCTGCTAACTTCAGACAGTGCAGTTAGAAGAACTGAGCTGAAAAGTAAAATCACTGAACAGAATCCTGTTCTCACTCAAACCAGGACAAAGAGAAACACAAGAAGGGACAAACTGGTTTGGTCAAGCCACGAACCTGCCTGAATCTTCTCTATCTGACATAACTAAGCTTCAGAGGTGTTTCTTTTGAGGGTCTGAAATATTTTTTTGCTACTAGTTTCCAGATCAGTCCAGGTAAGAAGTGCAGAAATACCAATAAAATGGTTGTTATCACAGTACTTCCAGGTCACATTTGAAGCAAGAAAACAGTAACTCTTTATTTTAAAAGTATTTTTCAATAATATTACCAACCACTTCAGGAAATTCTTAACATGCAATAGCTCAGATATGTATTCAAACTCTGTGTGCTTATTAAATAACAATGCAATCTGAAGTGTTGGGGAAGATTGGAAACAGACTCCCTGAGAGAAAGTCCATATCACATTCAGGACCTTTTTTGGTCAATGCAACCACTGCATCTTCATTACAAGGTTACCCTTGGTAATCCATATTTGAGCCTGACCAAAATCCAGATATCCTCACATTACAATTTATATACCGTGACAGTATTTAAATTATAGGCGACTGACACACAATGGCTGCAGTTTTTTATACTGACACCCATTGTGGTATTTGCTTAGAGAAGTTTGTCACCTGGGAGGAAACATATGCGACCTCTGAGATGCATATGGGAGAACACTGTGAAGAACATTGAAGGATTATCTGCATTCAAGTCATTTTGCCTCAAGCTTCACTACAAAATGTGTGATTTGCAGCCCAATTTAAAGAAAATCCGACTTTCTCATCCGTCTAAGTTAATTTAACAGCCCTCCTGCTTTGAAGTCCAGAACAATTTTTTTTAATGACTATAGAAGTAAAATGCTTGGAATAAAACTCATCTAACAGCTCAAACTAACAGGCCAGTTGTGACACACCTAAAACACCTTTCTCCAACATCAGAAAATCAGGAACATCACTAAACCGTACCACTGATTTCACCTGGAGAAATTGATGTGTGTCACCTACTATGCAAGAGTGACAGCAGATCTAATAGATCAGTGGCCAGAAATACAGTGGAACTGCTAGAACTGTACAGTCAGAGTGCTTGAAAAAACCCACAAACGCAAATATAATAATTCAAGGCAAAACCAGTCAGCTTAACATGCAGAAGATCAAATGGATTGTGTTGAATGAAAACCAGAGAAGACTATTTTTAATTGCATCATTTAATTATTCAATGCAATGATCTCGAGCTGTGTTATTAACGTGAATTAATTTTTCTATTGCAGCTCTTCTTTTGTAGACATCTATTAGCAACTGCATTTTGCAAGTAAGACATGTTGATTTATGAATATAACCCAAAGGCTCCTACAGACAGAAGTCTTTTCTCAAAGCTGAGAGGGCAAGCTATCTGATCTGCTCTGCAATACAGAGAGGATCTACTGATCTTGTTTGTATACCTTCAGATTAGGAAAAAAAATTTGTGTTCATTTTTTATGCTCACAACAGAAATCACACATCATGCCCTACTTTGTCAAAATAATATGGCAAACCAATATGGCAAACCAATATGGCAAGGCCGTAACCTATCGCTTCTATTCTTAAAAATTATATGAAGATCTAAGAACAGTCTTTGGCTATTTTTGAACATTGAGGTTCAGAACTAAAACAATCCTTTATGTGCATTTTATTGTATTTCCATCTAATCATGCCTACACTCACTTAAGACAGCAGAAGACTGTGAAAGCAGCAACTAAGGCTGCTGAATTTAACTGTATATTTTCACTGTTCTAATTGATTTATTAAATTAGACAGTTAAGAGCTAGCATTAAGATCAAAGCTTTATCCAAGAAATCACTTTTGAAAAATCATTGGGAGAGCTATCAGCTGTAACACAATGGGTTAAAATTATCAGTAACAGTTGCTATACTAATTTCTACTGTTTAACATCCCCAGGGAAAAAAAAAAAAACAAAACAAAACAAAAAAACAACTGAAGCATTTGGGAAGAACATGGAAGTAGGTTTGAGTTTGCAATGAGTTTTGAATTTTGCAGTGGAGGCTAAAAGGAAGCCTTAAAAAGGAACAGAGCGAAGGCAGCTGACATCTTCCACTGCAGAACAAGCTGTCCAGTCAGCTCATTATTTCTACTGTTGCCATTATGTTAAGCGTTATCATCATTGCATTGCTGTTTGCCTGTACAATCAATAAAGACTCTCTTGAAAGCACTCCTGAAGCTCTAGATTTTCTTCCAAAAAGGAAGTGCCAAAAAGTTCAAAATCATTCATTTAAGGTGCTAAATTCAGGGTGTGTAAAGGGAGTATGCTGAATTGAAAGTGTGTAAAGGAAGAATTCTATATAAAATTGCCCCCAGTGATCAACAATTGGCTGTTTCCTGTCGTTTGTATGAAAAATCGGGAGTCAGTAACACAAAAAGGAGTGTTGGTGGTCACATTCAGTAGATTCACTAATTCAGCAGCATCTGCAGAGCCTGCTATTATTTTGTAACCTGTTACAAAATCTTGACATTATTGATCAACATAACAGCTTCCATTGACTCACTATTCATGAGCTTATTACCCGATTGATTTTTATCATCATACCATACCGCAAAAAGATGCATGGCTGAAATAGCAATGAGTCAATTTTTCAGCTAGGTATCTTCCTTCTGGGAAGCAATCCTTTGTAGTTTTATGCATATCAAAGCTTTGTGTATTTCAAAAAACCCTGAGTATAAAGGGTTTAGGCTGTCTGTTACGTACTTTCAGCTGGTACATGAAACAGTTTTCCATATTTTCAATATGCAGGAGGCAATTTTTTTTCATTGACTGGTGGACACAGATTATACAAATCTTTGCATAGTTAACACCTTAGAGCACAGGTTGTTATGCTCCAGTAGAAAGATAGGGAGAGTCAGTGTCTCGAGGTCTATACGCTGACTGTAAAATAATGCATAGTATTGACCCATCTTCATTCTCTCAACAATTCCCCCGTTAATGGTGCTGTTTACAAGCTAATATACTTTTTCTACTCCTAGCTTAACCTGGGCTCTGGCTGTTAAATTAGGTTTCTACCGTTTGTAAATCAGTGGTAACTTATCTCAACAAAACTGATTGAAATTCCAGCTACAAACCTACTGCTCTCATATTGCCTTTCCCAGAAAAGTATTTTAATGTTGGGGGGTTTTTTTGTTTGGTTGGTTTGGTTTTGGTTTTGGTTTTTTTAAGATAAAATCACAACTATCATTCACCTCTCAGACTGCAGTTTTACAGCCTTTGTGCCCGAAGAAGCAGTTGCCAGTGCTATTGCACTGACCAGAAGGATGCTGAAAGAGCATTTGATGGATTCCAAGTTGAAAAGAATTGTGACTTTCCAAGATCCACCTAAGAAATATGGTAAGAATGGTACTATTCTGTCAACAACATTAAGATTTCTTTGCCTAGCTTTACCCTACTTCTTTTTTTCCCCTGCTCACCTCCATGTATGCTTTCAGTTTTGATGACACAGTTCACCCTAGTAGTGCCTATACCTTCGCAGCAATGAGCACGATCACTATGTGACCTCTCCTCTCACAGTGAATTTCATCTTATCCCATGTAATAAACACAATTAATAAACTCACTTTACAGAAATGGCTCCCCCCTTTTCATCCCTATCCATCCTTGTTCTTTACAAGGAGGTTGTGTTTTTTTCAAAGATTGATCTCAATACCAGAGCTTCAGTTCTTTTCCCATCTGAGTATCTGTGCTCATACCACGTGGTGCCTGGCTAATGCTGTGCAGTCAATTATGCAGTATCCGGGCAGAGAAGCAATCATGGCATGTATGAATGTAACGTTAAAGCAATCACCTGATCTCCCTTTCTTAGCCCAATCCTTACTACTGCTACTAGTGGGAAAAGATCTCTGAAAAACAATTGCATGCCTTTTTTTTCATTGTCTGTCTCCTTTCCTGTTTTAGTAAAATACTTGTTTTGTGTTAGGCACAATTACAGTCAGGCATATAGAAAAGAGGGCAGTTTGTTAATAATATTCCACTTTATCAACTAGTAGACCTCTCACTTTTTGTACACTGATGTTTAATATAGCAGTAGAAAGACAAGCACAATTACACACACCCACACAAACACACATTGCCAAGACTGGGGCTGGCTATTTTTCTCTTATTAAAGAAGGCAAGGAAAATTGTTTACCATACCTGGGCTAAAACCATCTCAAGCTGTAACTGGTTGTACCTTTTAAAATTCCATCACCGTGGGATGTACATATAATCAATATGATATGAAACATTTTCATAGTTATATTTTTAAGAGTTTGAAAAATGATTCCTCCTGCTGTTTTCCTAACACTGGTACCATAGCATTACACAATTTTGCTTGCGAGAGACAAGAAATATTGAACAATTAGAAAACACAAAATCTGAGTTATATACCTGTAATTCCTCTGCTCCCACTGCTAATGTTTACCACCCTACCCTCTGTAATTTCTGCTGAACGCCTCGGCTCTCGCTCTCACAGACAGACTTGAATCTTCAAGCTGCAAAGAAAAGGTTATCACTTCAATTCATTCGTAGGCAAATTGGTTAAATTCAGCTGTCAATCAATGGTCCACTCCAGCATCCGAACTGATTTGTATCTATCACAGGTGTTTACTTGACAAGATTCTCACAAGCAAGCTGGAGCAGAGAAAATGTGTTTCATGACAGCATCATGATGATGACACATTTTCTGCAGATAGCATTTGCATTATGTGTTTACTGTTTGCAGAGCATCTGGAAGACATCAGATGAAAAGGAAGACATACTTCTTTTACTGAGCACATATTCCGACAAAAAAAAGAAAACATGAGTCCATAGGAAAGCCCTTCAGATGGGGAAGCCTGTGTGTAAATTTGCCTTTTCTCCTTGCTCCCTTTCTACCTTCTCCATTTCTTTCCATCCTGCTCCGTTACCTTTCTGTCCTCTGCTTTCTTTATCCCTATTCTTCTCTTACTTTGGAAAAAATATACCTAAAGGAAGAGACAAGCAGTTGCACGCTTATCTTACTCCCATAGTCTCAGTGATGTATGAATTTTGAATGTGACTAGAGATTGAAACTAATCAACAGATGGTTGGAAACATGAATATTCATGCATTCCGAATCCCTGTATTACTCTGCCAGGTATTGTTGAGATGTAAAAAAATATATGTGCTGTCTAATCACTGCTTTTGAAAAGGAAAGCTAGCAGTGTCTTTACCTGTCCCATGTCTTACAAAGTGCACGTTTTGCACAATAAACTGTGGCACGTGTGTGTATCCTTTGAAAAGGGAAAAAGAACTAAAACCTGACAGATATATTTATGAATTTCTGATGTCCTCTGCTTGAAAATCTAACTGTCCCAAAATTTCACTGTGATGATAGGCAGAAGTAAAATATCTTAAGTATTATTATAAACTAAATATTAATTTTGATGGGCAATTCCTCAACCTAAAGAAAATCTAAGGCACTCACAACAATGAACCAATAAAGAAATATGAAATTAAGTACAAAAATTTGCTTTTATGAAGACATTAATATCTAGCAGCAATCTATTTTATATAAGCAATAAGCTTCTGCCACCTACTGAACAAAGTTTAGCATGACAAAAAATGTCATCTTTCTCACAAGGCCAAAGAAACAAGATAGGCATTCTGTGCCAAGAAAACTAGGCCACAAAAGTTCTGCTCCAGCATAAATAATAAAAACCCACATCTCTGCCCTTGCATATTCTTGCTCAAGAGGCTGTGCTGAGGGTGGTCTCAATGCTCCCAAGCTCATCATCCTCATCGCAATTCAGGAAAACAATTTAACATCTACTGTCAAACAGGGAAAAGTGACGCTGGAGCAACCTGACAGTACAGTTACTTTTCTTTAGCCATACCCTTCTTTAACTCTTTAATGCCCACTTGCTTGATGAAGAGTCTACTCTCCTTGGCGACACATTTAAACCACAGCTGCCTCATTATAAAGCAACAGAAAGTCATGGAATCATATACTAAAAATCATTTTGTTCCTACCTCTATGCCATAGGCAGGGATACCTTCCACTAGATCAGGTTGCTCAAAGCCCCGGAGTTGGGGCATCCACAGCCTCTCTGGGCAACCTGTCCAGTGTCTTACCACCCTGACAGTAAAAATGTATTCCTTATAACTAATGTAAATCTACCCTCTTTTGGTTTAAAACCGTTACCCCTTGTCCTATCACTACACTCCTGACAAAGAGTCCTCCCCATCATCTTTCCTGTAGGTCCCCTTCAAGTACTGGAAGGCTGCTATAAGGTCTTCCCATAGCCTTCTCTTCCCCAAGCTAAACAACCCCAGCTCTCTCAGCCTGTACTCGCATGGGAGGTGGTTCAGCACCCTCATCACCTTCATGGCCCTAAGAACAGCCTGCCTCTCCAGAGGTGCTGTCACCATTGCTGCCAAGTGACCGGTGGCACAAGTAGCATCAGAGGGTACAGCAGCATAGTAGCAGACAAGTGCCACCACTGGCAGATCAGTGCTTTCACAGTCAGTACCTCAGATTGGTCACCTCTTCATAATTTTCCTAAAAAAGATAAAATGGTGACATTTTAGCCTGATTGTCAAAGCTAATGAGGATTATATGATCTTACTGTCTAGCTGCTCCATCCTCCTATAACATTTGAATGCATTGACCAGTTTCAACTAATTTTGATAGGAAAATTCTAGAAATGTAGAGAACTCATAGAGCACGTAGACAGAGAAAAGCAATCGTCAACGGCTGCACTGCTGACGGGCCAACCCACTTCAAAGAATCATTAAATAGAGTCCCGTGACTCGAAGAAGGAGGAGGAGGAGGGAAAATCGTAATTCAAACTATAAGCTGCATGTGAATTTCCTGGGCAACACCTAAGGACCCATGATGGCAGAATATTAAAGTAGATTTGTTCTAATTTGTTCCAATTCTGAGTTACGCTGGGAACATGGCCTAAACCAAGCCAAAACTAGGAAGTAAAAAGCTGTCTTTAAACCATCCTACTATACCTTTTTTTTTTTTTTCCCACCAGTTCAAAACACCCCGCCATAATGATCATTTTTTTGAGTTAAGCAGCTAATTTTAAGCTATTAAGACTTCTCCAGTAATTCAAGAAAGGTATGAATCTGTGATTGAAGATGTTTGCAAGAATGAAACGAAGCAATGTGGAAACAGCTGCCACCTGACCACTTATTACACTCCTTTGTATGCTCTGCAAGGTCCACCACCATCTCTATACATTTATTGGCATGTGTACATTTCTTAACGCGAGTAGATAGCCCTCAATGTGCCACTCCAGTGCTCTGAGGCCCCATCCATCTGATGAAAAAAAAACCTGTGACAGCTGTTTCAGGATTGTTGCTTTTCAAGGAGGTCATACTGGTATTAATTGGTGTCACAGCATCAGACTTAATTTAAAGATTAAATTAAACCAAAAGTTTTTACAGATGTAAAACCTGATGAGTTTTGATGGGAAGCATTTCTCTTCACTTAGCTTTTACTTCAAAACTTTACGTGGGGAATTCTTTGCCGCCATCTTTGGATGGTTAAGAACAGCCGAGAGAGCTGGGGTCGTTCAGCCTGGAGAAAAGGAGGCTCTGGGGAGACCTTTATTGTGTCCTTTCGGTAATTAAGAAGAGGGCCTATAAGAAAGATGAGGACAGAGTTTTTAGCAGGGCCTGCTGTGACAGGTCATGGCTTTAAACCAAGAAAGATTTAGACTAGATATAAAGAAGACATTTTTTTACAATGAGGGTGGAACAGGTTGCCCTGAAAGGTGGTCAGTGCCTCATCCCTGGAAACATTCAAGGTCAGGCTGGATGGGACTCGGAGCTCCCTGATCTGGTTGAGGATGTCCCTGCTGACTGCAGGGGGCTTGGTCTAAATGACCTTTAAACCTCCCCTCCAACCTAACCCATTCTGCGGTTCTGTGACTCTGCTCTACACCCGGTGGCTTGTGCAAGTGGCAGCTGAGGTTGGCAGGAGTTCCCCTGACGCGTTTGCCAAGAGAGCGGCGTTTCCTTACAGCACGTTTACACAGAGGCCCGCCTCTTTCAGCCGCCGGGAAGAGCCGGCGGGGAGCGGACGGGCGCCCGCCGCCCGCCTCACTCCTGGCGGGGGAGGAGCCAAGGGCGGGGCGTCGGGAGGGGGGGGCGGGGGGGGGCGGGGGGAGGGGGCAGGGCGGGGCGTCCCGTCCCCGCACGGCGGAGCTGTTCAGGGCGGCGGGTGCTGAGCGCCACCGCGCCGCCTTGTGCAGCCGGGCGGGGCCGGCGCCTCCCCGCGCCGCGCTCGCGGGTGCCGGCGGGGGGAGCCGCTCCCGCCGCTCCCGCTCCAGCCTGCGCGCCGCCGCCGCCGCCGCCTGGGGCCATGGCGGCGCTGATGCTGGTGCTGCTGGCGGCACTGGGCGGGGGGTCCGTGCTGCCCGGCGGGCGGTGCGCGGCGCCGCTGGCCGATCTGCGCTCGCAGATCTCGGGAGTGGAGTCGCTACTGGAGGAGTTTCGCCGGCAGCTGCAGCAGGAGGAGCCGAGACCGCCGGCGACGGCGACGGACGGCGACGGCGGGGAGCGGTGCGGCGGCAGCAGCAGCTTCTCCGCCAGGCCCGACTCCATCATCCGTACCAAGGACTCCATCGCGGCCGGCGCCACCTTCCTGCGGGCCCCCGCCGGCGTGGCGGGCTGGCGGCAGTGCCTGGACGCCTGCTGCGCCGAGCCGCGCTGTACGCTGGCCGTGGTGCAGGGGCCCGGCCGGCCGCGGGGGGCGGCGGCGGAGCTGGGCTGCTACCTCTTCAACTGCACGCACCGCGGCCGCCCCGTCTGCCGCTTCGCCCCGCACCGCGGCTACAGCACCTACAGCCGCCGGCCCGCCGCGCCGCCGGGTAAGGGCAGCCGCGGGCGGCTGGGCGCGGGGTCCGGCCCAAGATGGCTTCGCGTGGCGAGGGCGGCGCCCGTCGCAGCCGCGCCGGGCCCGGGGAGCGGCGGCCCCCCCGGCGGGAGGGAAATGGCGGCAGGCGAGCCTCGGCGAGGGGGCGGGCAAGGACGGCGGCGGGGGCTCTCGGAGAGGCGCCGCCGCCGCCGCCATTTGTCGCTTTGCTCCCTGGGGCCGCTGGCGAGGAGGGGGGGAACCGTCCGTGAGGCTTCCCCGGCGCCGGGAAGGCGAGGCATCGCCCGCGGGAGGAGGAGGAGGACGGGGGGGGCGGGGGGGGCAACGCCGAGCCTTTCGGCGGCCACCCCCTGAGGCCGGAGAGACGGCCCGGCCGTGCCCGAGGGTGCGAGGGTTTTGCGGGGTGTGCGAGTTTGGAAAAGCCGGGCCCTGGCGCTCCTGCCTGTGCGGAGCCCTTGGGAGTGACCGTGCCGGCTGCCGGTAGCTGGGAGGCGGTCGGTGGGATGAGCATGTTCACGGGCCCAGCCCCCACTCGGGGTCGGGGGGACCGCGGAGGTCCCGGCCGCACGGGTACGGTTCCCCAGAGGAACCGGGGGTGCTGGGCACCCTGGAGAGTGTGAAGTGCTGGTGGTACGCCAGAGCCTGGGGTGGTAGCGTGAGAGCAATCAATCACATGCCCTTCTTCTTGGCGGTGCTGTCCACATAGCATCACCCGAGCACGTTTCTCACTCCATTCGGAATTTTTCCTGCTTAAGGACTCGAGAGGTAGACTGAAGAATACACGGTCATCTCGCCAGTAGTGCAGAGGCAGCATGGAGATGCTGTGTAACTGCCACTGCAGTCTGGGCCACATCAAAAGCAGCAGTTTGTTCAACACTGAAATGTACTTAAGAACAACATAATCCAGAGCAAGCAGCTGTAGATGTGAACAAGTCTGGATTTCTAAATTTGGAGTCTGTTTTCTAGCATCTGATCCAAAGAACACACTTGCACTCCTGTTGTTAAACAGTTGCATCCTAATTCATTTTGTCTTAATTTCATTACCTTCTATTGACAGTACTTTCCTAAATGTCCTCTTCTTCAGTGGTGTATCTTAACTGAAGTAAACTAGTCACTGCATGGAAGATAAAGAAAACTTGGTGGTGTGAATGAAAACTCTGTGTCCAGGTGGCAGCAGCTATTACTGCTTCCTTGGCAGGAGACACCTCAGCCTTGAGGTCTGACCAGTCCTGCCTGTTTATGAAAATGCCAGCAGGAATCCCCTCGAAACAGAGAAACCAGAGACTCAATTGTTAGTGGAGTCACGATGCTTGAATGTATTTTTGCTAAGTGCATGGACAGGTAAACAGGAGAACCATAAGGAGGAATTTATGGTAGTAAAGATGAAGCAAGCTTAATGTAACAGAGAAACCCAAGTATGATTTTGACATTTTCAACAGGGAAAGTGTTAGTTCTGCAGTATTATTTATGTACCAGCTTTTGGGTAATTGTGTTTTATAACCTTGCATGCACTTGCAAGACAGAAGGCTCAAGACTAGGTTTTACATCAAAATCACTTCTTTGAAAACCTTTGAAAATATCTTTGTCCTTCGTCATTTTGAACTACCTTGATTCTGTTAAAACCTGGCCCTAATGTAGAGTGCAGTTATGGCACGATATAAAGAATACTACTGTTCAAATGATACTTTACCTATTAGAAATCTTGTTCTTGAATTCCTTGAGTTCTGGAATTCTTGAATGCCTGTCCTTTTTGTCAGCTTTCACACCTGTCAGCACTAGGCTTGCAAGGCAATTTCAGTTCCTAATCAGTAAATTGCTCTGTGTCCTGTTGGGTTTATTTAAGTCTGCGTCGTGGGCAACAGTGGTATCGGAAACAGGGGATTATGACTTCTTAATGCAATTACACTGGAGCTGAAGCAGAGCCATGAAGGAGAATGAACTTTTATTCAAACATCTGTCAGCCGTGACATAGACCAGGAGAGATAACATAAAGATTGAATCATTTTGCTCTCTGATGTTATGTTACCACTGCATTCTTGAATTGCACTGAAATATTCATCTGGACAGCAGGGCATCATCACAGGATGATGAGGGCATATCTGTTTTCCCTTATGTCACCCCATGGTCGAATTTAGGAGATTTAGAAAGAGCTTTTAATTTCACAATCTTCTTTCATGAGGGGATCACATTTTACCTGTTCTTCTGGGTTTTTCAGTGTTGCTGAGACTTCTGCTGTTTTCTTTTTGATAATCCCAAACCAACATTTAACCAAAGTATTTCTCAGCATTAGTGTACAGTGATCTCTAGAGTGTTGGGGTTTCATTTACGTTAAGGATCTTCAGTAAACCAAAAATGATTGCTTATTTAATTGTGGGAGCAATTAATGATAGATCTGTATTTCTCAGATCAAGTGTATCTCTCTGTACTTCCAGAACAGAGAAGTGGTGACGTGAGGCGAGGTTTTGAGACTGAACAATTCAGTGCAAATCCAGGTCCAAACTTTACACCTTGTTTGTGCTGGTTTGGTTGTGGGTTTGCTTTGCACTTCCAGGCGGTTTGTGCTGTGTCAACAATGAAGCCTCATATGCCTGTACTGAAATAAGAGGGAATTGGTTTTGCTTTGTTAGGCAAATTTTTGACAAAGAAAGAAAGAGGACTTGAGTGCTTCACCAGAAATGTCTGCCTTTCCTTCTGTGCTGCTCACTAGCGGTGAGCAACAGGAGTATTCAGCACTGAGGTAAACTAATACCAGAGACATTCAGGAAGTGACCTTTGATAATAAAGCCTCCATTCAGGCAACTACCTGGCAGCTTCATTATGGGCAGGCCAAGTCCGCATAAAGGATGGAGAAAGCAGAATAAATTAAGCCTGTCGTGTTCCCTCCCCCTCAAAAAAGTGTTACTTATAAAGTTGCAGCCCTTTTTCTAGTTTGCTAAGGATAATGCATTCCAGTGCTGAAAACTTTGCTGTGGAAAAAGAAACTTTAGCTCAATAGGCTGGCTCCTCCCAGTCTAGATGTCTCTCTCGGGCCTATTTTTTCTTTAGTAGAGCAAAAGATGAGCTGGTTTGCCATTGATTTACCTTTCTGAAGATGTTCTGGTGGCTTAAAAACAAAGGCATGTTGCCTCCATCCTTTGGGACCAGAGGCCCAAGTGTGGTCCCTCGCTCACCTTTGGCAAAGAGCTGTCATGAATTTCTGTGACTTCCCCAAGGTGAAGTTAGTCTGGGAAGAGAATATCCTATTGCTTAGGGCCCAGAGGAAGTGCGGCTAGTCTCTGACCCTGTAGAACACTGATCGAGTCGTATTAAAGCAGACAGGTGACAGGAAACCACTTTCCAAATGAGAAGTGGAAAAATGGGCTGTGCTGTTTCAGGCCCAGGTCAGTCGCCTTTTGACGGTGATCAGTAAAGTAGCTCTGTGAAGACTGGACGTAACTCATACATACCAAATAAAAGTTGCCCTGGCACAATAATGATGGTGTTTGTTAACAATGAGGGGTTTTTTTGGCACCTAAATGTTGCTTTTTAAACAAAGTTGATTTTAAGAGCTGAGTGTATACGAACCAGGCAAAACTTCCTATGCCAGCTGGATGAGCAAGAACTGTTTCAGTTTTCAGTTAGTTGTATGTTTCCCTAACTTAAGCCATTTGCCTTTAAGTTTTCCCTGCCTTACCTACTGACAAAAACAAGAAATAAAAAGTTTGGTGTTCAGTCAGTGATAAGAAGAATTGTCCCACTGCTCCAGGGAGCTCCATGCCTTTGAGCAAGTTCTTGAAACTGGAGAGGAACAGGCTCACAGGAGAATCCCTACACTGATGAGATCGTGCAGCTCTGCCCCCTGGCACTTCACAGTGCCAGGAACATCCCATGCCCTGACAAGGAATGCAACTTGAGCAGGGAACTGCGGAAAGATACAGTCTTGTGGCTGAAGTTGTCAAATGCTGACTTGTGGAGTGAGGTTTTATCCTCCTCTCTCCCCTGCGCTTCCTGAAGGTTGCAGAGCAAATGACATAAACCACTTCTTACAGCCTACGTCACTTATTGGATCATGGGGTTTGTGAGTCTAACCTGAAAAACCTGTGGTCTGATTGGCAAAAGTACTCAGTACTCAGAATTTTAATCAGTAAGAATTGTACTTTGAATATAGCATAATGCTACAAATCCTAAACAGTCTGAACACCAAGCTTTGAGTGTCTTAAATTGGGCACTTAAAATCAGTGGTCGTTTCTGATGATGTTTAATTATGTGCACTGCTTCACCAGGATGCCAGCTTGTGTTAAATAAGCCTTTCACTCTTGTAATTATGGCATTGTCATGATGCATTATAAAAAGAGACTAAAAGCCTATTAAGTTACGTGGAGTGCTATAACAGGTGTGCGGTATCTGCCGTCGGAGTATGTGTGTAATTCCTATTGAAATTCATTTTCCTTAGTTCAGATTAAAAAACTGCACTGATGCTAACAATCCTGATTGTTGTGTCAGTGAAACATCCATGTATGTTGAGAGGTTTTCTATGCCATGTGCTTCTAATGTCGCAGTTATTTCCTGAAGACATGACTGAATATGAAACAATTAACTAAAATTCACGTAGGTACTACTTGTCTTAACGAAATGTGCCCGAGTGAACACATCCTGTCTTTTGAGAGGCTGCACAGTGCTGGATCAATACCTTACCCAATACAAAAAATTGTGGTTTATATAAATAATCACTCGGCTTCCCCAGGTAAATAACTGAGCTTCTCTTTTTTATCGAAGAAGATGACGACTATGATGAGCCACCACAGTGCAAGGCGGGACAGGATATTGTGCTGCAGTCACCTGTTGACTGGGTGCTTTTGGACGGCCGAGAAAGTTCAGATGACCATGGAATTGTGCAGTACGAGTGGACGCTGCTGCAAGGTGACTCATCAGTTGAAATGAAGGTACACGTGCAACGTTGCACATGGCCACTTACTTGCAGATTGTTGTGTTCATACAGTTTTAAATGTAGAGCTAAAAATATTAATGTATTGGAATAGATATGGCTACCAGACACCAAAACTGGGATGACTGTAAAGCTTGAGCATTTATTTCGTAGAAATACAGAGCAGCCCAGGTTGGAAGGGACCTCAAAAGATCATCTGGTCCAACTTTTTGTGAGACATGGAGCCTAGATGAGATTATCTCATCTGTCCAATCACATCTTGAAAACCTCCAGTGATGGGGACTATACCATGTCCCTGGGGAGTTTGTTCAGTGACTATTTCTAGCAGTTGATACAATTCATCTCTATCCAGGATGGCATGAGACAGTCACCAGTGAACAAGCAATGCCAGTACTCTACTGTATTTCAGCTCTGCTGTCATTCACCGTTGTTTGTGCTCACCAAACTTGGTTTTTGGCTTCTGTGATCCAGTTTAGAGACAGATCGGGAATTCAGTTACTGAAAATAAGAAGGTATTTTCACCAGCATTTTTCTGCCAATGCTTATGGAGAAACTGCAAAGAAATGTGTGTGGTGGCGACCTTACGAGATATCATGAGATATTATTTTATTATAGCCATACAATTTTTGCTGCAATTTGTTTTTAACTTAAAATTAACCACCAAGAGAGGGATTCTCCATCCTGCCCTTCTTTGTGAATGCTCTAGGAGCAGCAGAAAAGGAAAGGAAAAATGTCTCAAACCCATAGAATATACTCACTGTCTGTTCACAGCCCACAATATTCAGGGCACACTGGGAGCTCCACCTAGAGTGGGAGGGACATGTAAAGGGGAGACGGTCTGGACCATGGACCTTACTGTTGCTGAGATGCTGCTAATGGAAGAGTTTAAACAGGGAAGAATCAGCAACAGGAACAGTCCAAAACCCAAGAGGCCATGTCTGCCAGTGCCACTGTGAGCAGTACCTGACAGTTGCTGCTCAGTCAATGTCAAAGACAAAATATCCCTGTGAGCAAAGTTACTCAAGATATTTAAGGATGGAACAAACTAGAGTTCTGCCTAACACAAATAGCTACTTAAATGCATTGAAACCTAAAATTGTCATCCATGGAAAAAACCCAACTGGTTATTCCTTAGTCTCCTGGAGGGCAGTGTAGGTAGTGTATAGGTAATTGAAGGTCACCATGTCACAGGAAACATGCTGCTGGATGAACCCAAAGAAGATGGTTAGGTGTCTCTGGTGAATAGTTACTGCAATGTATGCACAAGTAATTCTTTACAAATATACTGCACATAGGAACCACATCAGGGCTATTCAAAAGTATTAGTTAAGGAAGTCCTGTGTCTTTTCAAAGTTCTGTCTTCTGCTGCAAGATCCACATCACTGGAAGGGTGACTACAGCCAGCCAGTTCTGCATGACTGGAGGCTGTATTGCAATTTGAAACTGTCATGCCAAAGACCCCTGTGAATTCGTTTATCTTCATTTATTATTTTATTGGCTTAAAATTTAAAAGGTCAAAAGACTTTGACAAGGGGTGTGAACAGCATAATACACAGAAGAGACTTGAGTGAAACTTCTAAGAGTAGTTGCTAGATATCTGGATAAAATGAACATTTTACTATCTAACATTTTATTAATCTGACCCTTTGCAGCACTGTTTTCTGTAAATAATCTTGAGATTAATCTGTGATGTAGTAATGTATCTAGAGTAAGAACAAAATTAAAGATTAATTAAAAAAAATTGAAGTTCCTGTTTTTACTTCTACTCAAAGTCACTCCATTAAATAGAGATGAGTCTTATATCCACTGAAACTTGCCAAATTCATGTTAATCTTGGTGGTTTGTTTATATTTGATAATGAAAACAAATTTGACACACATTTATACTTAAATAAATACTTCTCCATTAATTTTCTCCATACATGTTCAAACGAGCAGAGATGTCTCCTACAGATACGGTGAATTAATAATCATGGTGTTTTTCTTACAGTCTTCAGTTGCTGTCTTTAGTGCTCTGGTTGCTGTCCTGAAGTTACTGAATTTCAATGTCATTTATTCTTAGAAAACGATATACAAATCTGTAGCTACAAAGGAGAATGGGGCTGTGTTTAAATAAGATAAAAGGCAGCTGTCGCATTTCACTGATGTACCAAAGAATAAGCAGAAGGCAGAGGAGGGGGAAGGACTGATGCAATAGTAGAAGGAAGTCAGTGGAAATTTTTTTTTGTGTTGTGACTGTTTCTTCTTAGACAATTTACTTCTCAGCTTGCTACTCACATGCTGTAGCTGCACAGCTCTATGATACTTAGGGGCAATTATGGGTTGTTTTTCTTAAAATATTGATTATCTGGAAACTTACTGTCCAGTTTGAGACAGAGTTTGTAAAAAAGCAGGTACAGTTGGTTGTTCTTCAGGGCAGGATTGAGAAAAAAAGGAAAGCACAGAGGTCGCCGGGAGGCATGCCATGGAAATTCAGCATGCACCAAGGAAAAAGTCAGTCCAGCAGTTTTTAAAAGCTGTGTAAGACTACATCAAATATCATACTGGACAGAGGTGGGGAGTCTTATTAATAAAGCAGTGCTATCAGTCACCATAAATCAATATATTGCAAAACTAACTTCTGTGGATACATGTGTATTGCCTACAGACTGACTCAATAGGGAGCAGAATACTATAATATTTTAGTGCCTACCCACTCAAATTACATTACTAGTTAGTGAAAAACTGAGTTAAATGTATCTTTGCATTTTTTCTCCAGTGCTAAGATCCACAGCTCCAGGTAACACATTACGTGTTGATACACATGCTTGAGTGGGCTGACTTAAGAGAAGTATTTAATCCGCTTGGAAAGGATTGTAGAGAAATGAGCTCTCTCTTCCTAGGAGTTTATGAATGGATCCTTTATACCAAAATGGTTTTTTTTCACTGTGTTTCTTTAATCAGGTACCACAACCAGGAACACTGAAACTGTCTCACATTCAGGAAGGCGAGTATATTTTCCAGCTAACTGTGACAGACACTGCAGGCCAGCGGAGCTCTGACAACGTCTCTGTGACCGTCCTGCCCATGGTTCATTCTGCAGTAGGTGAGAAAATCACTGGAGCCATTGCCTGTACGGACCCAGGGTAGGGTATTCAGA
This sequence comes from Todiramphus chloris collaris, assembly GCA_025345505.1. NCBI lineage: Eukaryota > Metazoa > Chordata > Aves > Coraciiformes > Alcedinidae > Todiramphus > Todiramphus chloris. Next base: position 610,606 of record JANVCC010000020.1, read on the forward strand.
GCAAGAGTCTTGATGAAGACAGAAATATTGCTCTCCATTTCGAATGTTTTATTTTGCCCTTATTCATTTCATAGTGACATCTCTTTCAGCTTTGAATGGCTGATTCAAAGTGAGGAAGAGAGCAAACATCACTTGTTTGTTAGAGCAGTAATACTTCCAAGCATTTAAATATTCATCCTTAACATTGCTACTAAGCATGCAGGGTTGGAAAAATGAAATGCATTTAAGCTTTTTTGGTAACGATTGTTATCGAAGCCTTAAGTTACTGGGGGAACTGAAACTGGAGCTGACCCATCATTTTTAAACTCTGAGCTCAAGAAACATGTAAAAAGCATATTGTCAATTCTACACTCTTTAATAACTTCTAATTATGTTGTAATTGGCAAGTTGCTAATACAGACCTGCTGCTCTGGCACGAAGTAAAAGTTAAATAGCATCGTCATTATGTTCAGCTGAACCAGGGAAAACTGCTCTGCACCACTGTCATGTCTCTACGTGGGAGGGTAGCACCCGTGGCAAGAAATCGGTATTACAAAAAACCAATTATGAATCTGCTTAATAATGCCTGTATTCCAGTAATGGATGATAGAGTTGTATTCATTAATGTTTCATGCAGCTAAAGCAGCCAGAGAGGTTTGCTGGTTTGTTTATTTGCTGCTGTGGGTATCTGTGGTATCTCTTGGACGGAGCACATTGAGGATTTGCTGCCTTTTTTCTTGTTCTAATTCCCCAAGTACATTTGCAATTCAAGTGCTACTGCTGTAGTTAAACCAGTGCCTGGTGCCTTAATGCATGCAAGACCTGTGCTATTATTGGTGCTGAATTTTAGGAGGTGCATTTTCTAAGTATGATTTTAGAGGGGTTAAGCAGGCGCCTGTGTGTCTGCCATACGTCCCTTAGCATCATGTCGCTTTTTGGTACATAGCAGGAAACCAGCCAAAGGCTGTGACTTCCTCACACAAATCAATTTGCTGTTACAACATCAACCAAAAACATTTGGTATAAAGCAATGAACTACACTGTTGTTGGAAAGACAAAAAGCATGGATGTAAATACTTGAGAATTATATGGTCAGAATGGGTCTCGGGAGAGTTTTGAGAATGCAAAATGAAATCTCCAGGGACACTCTCCGTTTCCAGGGGACTCTAAATACTAAAGCAGGCAGCAGGCAGTTCTTGCTGGTGTAGGTCGCTTGTGAGACCTTTTGCTTAGTCCTGTTCTCACACGTGCTGTACTGGAGTAGATGGATTGACGACGTAAATAAATGATGAGCATTCTTGTAGTATTTTAATAAGGTTGCAGACAACAGGCCATTAAAGCTCCCGTGCAGTCCATAAGTATGCATGTACAATAACATATCGTCAGAAATAGAAAGTTCTTATGTAGTACAAATTATATGTTGGAGAGATGCAGTTACAGTCATAGACATTTAATTTTTCATTTTCAGGACTGTCTTGGATCTTTTAAGCCTGGAAAGGTATCCTTTCAGATTAGGCCAGTATATTTTGAAGTGCTGTAGGGGTGTTGCACAAGGTATAAGGCACAGCAGCCTCCGGGTTGAGCGTTCCTGTAGCAAAGAGATTGCTACAATAGTGACAAGGGTGCCAGGAACACCTATTAGATCTATCAGCTTCTGTGTCAATAGCTGAGCCTGATCTTTCTTCACCTTCCTGCCTTGTTCTTGGTCCTTCTTGACACAGTGTGGTTTTGCTTTTTCCTCAGCACTGCAGATTTTAGTATTGACTCAATATTTATTGCTTGGATTTCTCTTTTGGTCATTTGTGAATTGTTTCTCAACAGCCTGTGTCGGGGTCTGCTCTCGCTACCAGTTTATCTGCGATGATGGCTGCTGTATTGACATCACATTTGCTTGCGATGGCGTGAAACAGTGCCCTGATGGATCAGATGAAACGTTCTGCCAGAACTGTAAGTGTGCCAGGACACAGTGTCGATTGTGAAAGTAATCCTAGTCTGACTGACAAAAGTGGGAATTGTGCCCCTTCTCTTGCCTCTCTCCCGGTGAGCAAGCAGCTTGCCCCCACCATAGCACCTTTGACTGAAAGTGGCACATGGGAAGGTTCAATGTCCCCATATACCACAGGTGCTCAAACTCCCTTTTCTTCAAAGCATATCAAAACTGTCAAAGGTCTCCAAGTGACAGATTATGTGTAAAGAGTTCTCAATGTCTGAAAGATCACTTCTTTACTTGCATGATAAGCCTGGAAACAAGGACCCTGGTCTTGACTTGAAAGGGTGTCTCAGAGGTATCCCTTAAAGTGCAGGTACACACCTTGCAAGAATCTGAAACACTGGAAATGTGAGCGTGTAGGGGAACTAGTTGATTCACCATCTTGCTTTCATTAGTCATCTTCGTTAGGTGGCCAGGCTCAGCAAAGTGAAGAAGAATCATCAGAGGGTGAATTGGCACGATGCCTAACCGACCACTCTTTCACTGGTATTTCAGTGACTGGATTTCTCTGTAAAGGTCATGAATATACTCTTACTGATAGCAGGCAATCGGTAACTTGCTGTGTATCCGGAACTCACATTTCATCATATGTCTGAACCTGAGGAAGTTGTTCAGCCTGCCTAAAGTCCCACGTTGGAGGGTCTTCCATCAGTACGTTCCCGTTCCCTTCGAATCTGTACAAAAATTACAGTGTTTATTTCTGTTACCACAGTCAGCCCAGGTCGGAAGACAGTGACACATGCAGCTCTTGGCACTACCCAGCAAAGGACTGTAGGACTGAGTGAAAACATGAATGAAAACTCTGCAGAAAACACCCTGAAAGCCACTGCCAGAAATCAACCACTTCTCTCAGTGGATGCAGACATCTCTAACCAATCGCTTTCTCAGGGACCAAAGAAACAAATCAGTGGATTTGTGCCAGGTAAAAATTGAGACAAATCCATTTCAATAAATCATTCTCTTTAAAGAAAGAAAATGTCTTGCACCTTAAAGTTATTTAAATTGTCTTTTGGTGCCTGCCTACGAGTAAAAATCTGCAACTGTAAGAAATAAAAAAGAAGCTTGTAATATTTAACTTACAAGTAGGTATTGCTTTGTAATTGTCAAGTCTGGTTCTTACCAGGTGCAAAAAGAAAGTTAAAATGTTGGAATTCTAGGAAAAGAATACAGCCTAAGGAACAGAATGTGCTTTAAGCTAAATGCAAATTCTGCCACAGGTTCAGCTCTGTAAGCTGATGTGTAATGGCTCTTTAAATCTGTAGTAGAGTACCTAAAGGAGAACATAACAAAGTACTGTTCAACTCAGGTGAGAGTAATTGCTTTTCTCCTGGTGCTAACTGATGGGTATTTTTTTCCCCCATGAGGTAATAGCTTGATTACTATGGGCACTTTTTTTCTGAAGTGTGTCTCCAGGGCAGCAGAAATCTTTCATCGCTATAGAGAAGGCTCAGTCTTTGGTAATGAGCAACCCCAGGTCCCTAGCAGTGTTCTTCGTAGTGGCTGCAAGCCTGTTGTCAGTCAGTGTGTAGGGATGTTACAGGCAGAGTCACCACCCCTTGCCTTGGTAAAGCTCCAGAGGCTGCAATAAATTGATGATGTGCCTTTTAAGGTTCCTGCTGGTGAATTCAAACGATCTGAAATGGCAACCGAATGAAAGCAAAACTCTGCGCACAGAGACCAAAATGAGTACAAGACCTCCCACTTTTATTTCTTCATGGTTTAGACTGATGCTTGTTTGCCAAGATGCAGCTGTTTATAAACGGCTTTATTTTCTTGTTGCAACAGAGCAGCGCTCAGTGCCCTCTGCTGCTGACTCCTGTAAAGGGCAGTTCCCTGGTTGGCACTGATGTTTCTTCAGATAGTTGTACTTCATCTGTGGAGGCTGCAAAAGGGAGTGAAAACAATGTTCTTCAGGATTTTGACTACCTCGGTGAATGTGTAGGAACTGAGAGCAAAATCCTCTCCCAGATGTTTCACCCTTTTCTGGCAGTGGAGATGACCTTGGTGCTCCATATTGGAATGACTTACATTTCTGAAGTCTGCCCCAAACCCTTCTCACTCGCATAGTCCTGAGCGACACCTGATAGGTGGCCACCTGAACTAAACCTCAAATTGACAAAGGGAAATGCAGGCTCCAATGGAAAGTTGGCTGCTAAGTAGGTCTCCAAAACCTCTGGGCTTGTGAATCCAGGCATAAACCCAGAACTGAAGTCACCAACCCCAGCAACCTATAATCAGAGGTTATAACTGGAAGTGCAGGCACTTTTGCATAGTCATTTTCTGTGCTTACCCATTGCACCGTGACTTGCACCGTTTTTGCTCTCAAGGTAGCCTTTTGCATAGCAGTGGAGAATAAAAGAAAAAAAATTATGGTTAAAACTAAAAAATAAAGGTGATAGGGCTTCAGTGATTAGTGTACTACCAGAAGGTGTTGTAATATTTTTAATTTTAAATAGGCAGTATTTACAGCTGACCATGCCTGGTTTTACTAATTCTTGTGGTTTTACTGTTGACAAGGCTCTTTTGGCAAGGCCCAGTCAGAACTTAATTTCAGTTAAATGATACTTAAGGATTTCCTTTTAGAGCAGAAGGACCCAATCCTTACTGACCCAGGAGACCAATATTCTTAATGGAGAAGCAGAAAACAGCTCAGTGAGTGTTTAAAGTTCCAAAGAGGATGCATGTGGTGGGACACAAAGAGGTGCTAGGTACTCAGGTCGAAAGGGCAGCTGTCAAAATCTGCTCTGAGTTACTGTTTTCTCATGCAGACACTCAAACACCATAGGAGTCACCTGCTGTACATTAATGATTCCCAGAGCTACAGAGAGTTTCAAGTCCTGTCCCACTGGCAAGCACCACAGTCTTTATGGAGTTGAGGAGACAGACATCTAACCTATTCCTAAAAATCCACCCAGCTCCATTAATTAGATTTCTCTCCATCACTGCCATCTCAAGGAGATTACAGAGAAAATCTAGTAATTAGGTGCTACACAATTGAGAGACACAGAAACACTGTGAGCAGCTCCATGAAGCCCATCTGGAAAAAGTGTTCAGGAGGGCAGTAATTGCTAGATGCATTTTTGCTTGTTGGCCTAGAGTTGACTTTGCAAGCGTCCAGGCTCTTGATATAGTATTATAAATAAATGAAAAAAACCCCCAAAACTTCAATGGTTTTAATGTCAACATGATGAAAAGCTGCCTACTTAAGATATATATTAAGGGATATGGCTTTACAGCAGCGGTACAGGTTTCAGCTTCTTACTGTAGACTGCTCCATTCAGGGCTACATTTGTCTTATTTCTTAGCTGATGTTTGTAGATCATCATGGAATTGCAAGCCAGGAAGGAACATGTGATCACTCTTAGATCCACTGACTGAAAGGCAGAGCAAAAGAGAAGGTCTTAAGGGTAATTTACCCGCTGGAGACAGCACATGGCACATTTTAGGTGGCTGCCAGACGTGATGCTTGATACAGGAGCTTTCAGATGACTTTTCAAGAGCAGTAGTTTTTCCCAAGAAGCTGCAGGATGGGGGAGTTGCTTTGTTTTCTTTTTTACATTTGTTTTTATTACAGTGGTGGTTATAGTACCAATAAAGACAGGTGCCTTTTGCTATTTACCTTCCCATAAGCATCTTTCATCACTTAAGAATCAAATAAAGATGTCCAATAAAGGGACTTCTTGCCAGGAACCACCATATTAGCCTTCTCTCTGTTTAAGAAGGAGCGGGGCTAAGCTGTAATATTTTGGGCTGTGAAATAGTTCTTCACAGCAGGAATGTGAGCTTTCTGCCTGTGAGGGAAACATTAGGGGAAATTTGTCCCAGAATCCATTTTCTCCTAATAGTTACTCTGTTTCAAATTTCCCCTAGCCTGCTTTCTTTAATCTGGTAGCCCCTCGTGTTTGGTTCTGAGTTGCTACAAGCTTTTTAGGGATTTATGATAAAGTATGAAAATGTGAAAATATGCAAGTCCCAGTTAAGGACTGTTTAAAGCTTTTACCTGACCTATCAGGAGATCTGTTCACAGTAAAGAGAAGAAAAAAAACCCCAACCAAACCACACAAAACAGAACAAACCCCAGAAGTCATTCATTGTTGACAATGGGTGAATCTTGTTCTGCGCTCCTGTCTTTGCAGTGGGATTCCTCCACAGCAGGGTGGCTCCAGGGGAACACCAAGTCCAACTTAGAGATACCCTCCTCGGGCACTCAGGACATGGAGTCTTCTGCAACAGAGTCATGGTTTACTTTTGCCCAAGCTGGAAGGCCAAATGTTTTATCTGGTAGTTGGGAGCAGATTCAGGAAGAGGCATTTGCCATCAGTAGAGGAGTCCTTTCCCTGTGCAGAGATACCTCCATAGTGACATAACCCAGAACGCATCTCCTCCAAAGGCCAGCACAGCATTTCTGCCTGGCTGCCCCCAGAGTGCCGCCGTGGCCTTTTCCAGGGAGACTCTCAAGGCCAGCTACATATTCTGGCACTGCTGCACTTGTAAATGAATATAGCAAACATAAGAGTTCCCACAAAGCACGCTGGAGCCAGCGATGGGCTGGTTTCTAAGCAGCCATAGCTGCTCCAGCAAACACGGTCATGCAGACGGGTTGAGTTCACAAGCAGCCTGAGCATTTGCACTGCCCAGCACCGCCAACTCAAGTGTGTAAATCACCGTAACAGCTTTGCATTCCCCTGGCACGGGATCTCTGCCCACGCCAGCTGTTGTGCAGTCCTCTCAGGGCTGGGATTACAATGTTTGACTGAGTGCCCAAGGCTTAGTCATGTTTTTGCTGCGGAGACATCGAGAGCAGTAGTCATAACTTAGATGTCTAATTTAGGGTAACTGGAAAGGGCTATAAATTGCAACTTCATAGGCACAGACTAGAAAATGAAGAGGAAAAACCCACATAACATTCTTTATGTCAGGCTGCTAAACCTCTTTGGGGAAATCTTTGTTTTCTAGTTGATAACAGATAGATGTTGAGCAGCATTGATGCTGATAGCCCCTCTAGTCCTGTAAGAACAGTCACAAGTCTTAACAGAACCGTGTAAACTTTACTGCAAGGATTCTCTTACTCTTCTACCCTTCCAAAATTTTCCTGCTAAATTTCTCTCCATATTCAGATATATTTACCAAATTTCTTTACAAGCAGTTGGCTTGAGTATTGTGGATTCCTTTACTCAAATGTCAGGGAAAGAAATTCTTAAAACGGGCTTTCCGTTCTAGGCTTGCCATACAGGCCGGAGCAGCTCTACGAACAGACAACGTCTTTTGAGCATTTCCAAAATAAAAATCATCCTTTAATTTAATTTAGGGAAGACAGAAGCAGAGAACAGCTGCTGGTTTTGGTTTCAGTTACATTCAGGTTATTTTTCACAGCTCTGATACCATACAGGTACCGTAAAGCCAGTATTGTTTACGCTTAGGATTTCCTTAACTCCTCTCCATGTGCCAGTACAACTTAAAGAGCCTAAAGGAGAAGGAACACTGCGGCTCCTTCCTAAGGCATTTCCTAGCAAGTGAAGCACCCCTTGCCATAACGGCAGGGCAATAAAGCCAGAGCCCAGGAGGCTGTGTTGTGCCCTAGAGTGGGGACATCAGCACTAACCTCACGCCAGTATCAATGAAGCAATTTAAGCTTTAATTAATGGACGTGCGTGTTGGCTGCTGCCACCGACGGGAACACGTGCTGCAGCTCCTCAGAGCTGGTGGTGGTGGGTGGGAGTTACACATGGGGCACGTTCCAAGCTTAGTGACTTAAAACACTTCCTTAACGCCCACCACTGTATGTCATTCCGATTACGTTTCGCATTCATATTTTACAGATCTTGGAGGACAGTATGTTTCCACTGGCACTGTCACAATTCCGAGGGCTGCCAGCAAATGTAATCACAGCACACTCAAAGTGCCCTTCAATATTTACCAGTAAAAAACAAATAATAGTCATTACATTTTAAAACATCGGCTATTTCTGATTTCTGCGAGGGGAGGTCGGTGGATTAAGCTGTCACTTTTGCACTAAGTGGCCCCATAGCTATGGGACTTGGGTGAGGGAGCAGGAGGAGAGTGGTCCAGCTGAGTTAATCTTTGCTCCTGTGAAGCAGAACTGCAACCACCTGCACTCCCAAGATGAATGCTTCCTGGCAGCAAAGCATGCGTTGTCGCTTCTTGTGTGATTACAGGGCTCTGCTCTTATCTTCTGCACTGCACAAAGCTGAAGTGACTCCAAGTCACCCTCTCTGAAACATTTCCCCACCCCATATTTCTATGTCTTCCAAGTACATAAGCTCTGCATCTGTATGTGCCAGGTCATGGACAAAATTACAGTAATTTGTGTGGCCCATGAATTCATGTGTTTCCTGCTTTATGAGTTTCAAGGGTAGAGATCCACAGAACTTGAACAGGCTTCCTTTTCCCCTGTTTGTAACTGCTTTAGTAGTGTTTTAGCTCATGCTGGTCTATACCCCATTATGGCAGTTCCTCAAAGAGAATTTGCATCCATTGTTTTTTCAGTAGAAAATGACCCACGTTGAGTTTTCTTGACTTGCATTGTGGTTTGTGATGCAAAATAGAATTTACATTTTAGCATTAGTTTCACATTATTGCAAAAATTCAAGTTATGCAATAGAAGTTCTTAAACTGCGGGGTTTTTTCTCCTAAATTTAAGCATTTTCAGATTATTTCATTCCAGTGTCCTGTAGATAAGACATCGTAAGCCACTGAACTGCAATATTAATTTCTCTTGCTTGCTTTTGTGCAGATAACAGTTCCTCAGGGAAAAGAACAGATGGTAAAAATGGGAATGGCATAATGGTGCCAAAAAGAGATCAGCTTGGAGGTGGCCATCCAGTCCCAGAAACAGGTAAGACGTGACCCTGTGAATTGTTTCTGCCTTACATTAGTTTTTTCAGTTAGGTGCTGTAGATACAGATACTGTAGTCAAGAATTGAGTAACACTTCCATACTCTGAACTGTTCCTAACTTTTATAATCATACAGTTTAGTTCTTCAGCATGAGTTGCTTCAAATATTAGCACTTAAGTGACAGACTACCTGTATTTTTAAAGAAAAATTTCAGGTTTTCTTTACTGAATTTCTCACTGTATTAAATAAAGCGCTGTTTCTCTTGACCTCCTTGTAGGTGCTGTGCTACCCCTAGCCTTAGGCTTGGCCATCACTGCTTTACTGCTGCTCATGGTTGCTTGCAGACTGCGTTTAGTGAGACAGAAGCTTAAAAAAGCTCGACCTATTACATCTGAAGAGTCTGATTACCTCATCAATGGGATGTATCTCTAAAAATTGGATTTAGGTCAGTTCTTTTCTCCTATTTCTCCTGTGTTCATGAACCTCTGCCTCTATAAAAGGACCAAAACTTTTAGTGAAGTGTAGAAGCCTACAAGAGGAGGAACATGTTCTTCCCCTTCGGTGATAAAATAAAGTGGGTAGATGCCTTTGCTCAGAAAATAAGAAGGATTCAGGCTCCAGACAGTAGCTCCAGTTGGCTTTTATGCAGAAGACACTGCAAGGTGGGGACACCCCAGACTGGATGCGGGGTGCTCTTACCCTCTCTGCAGCAGCTGAGGTCCCAGCTGCAGCAGAGCATGCCCCGGGGCCAGGGCCCTGAAGCAGCCAGGGCCTAGCAGCCCCAGCTGTGCTGGCCGAGGCGTAGAGGGGAGCCTGTGCTACCCTGCTCTTCTCAGCACTGCCACCGCTCTGGGGACCGGGACGCTCCAGACCAACATGTTACTTCACTGTCCAGCAGAGACTGATTTGTGTACTTTCCACCTAATGCACTGGGAGTATTTTCATTAAAGAGTTTGTCTCGCTTTGTTAACTAAAAGCAATCGCTATCTAAGCACCAGCTTTTGTAACAAAAATTGGGATTTAAGGAACAAAGCATCTTTTTTTCATTCGTAGTTTAAACCTCTCTGCAGCTAACAGAGAGTCCTGCTTACTAAATGCTAAAATGAAAACAACAGAAGTCCTCGGCCGATGAGTTCGGGCTTACCAGTGCTAGACAGCAGTCACGTGCGATCCCAGAGCTACGCCTCTCCCCAGAGCTCAGGGTTTGTTCAGCCTTTTCCACCCCTAGCTCAACACCTTCCACAGCATGAGAGAGCAGCACGCAGCAGCTTTTACCTGAGACCTGGAGCGTAGGATTCCTGCTGATTATCCTGTAGCTCCCTGCAAAGCTTGAAAGCTTCGGTGACCTGCCCTCATCCCAGCAAAATTCTCATAGAATTAGAGCAAGTAATTGCTACGTGTGAGTGAATTTCAGATGTGTTAACAGTAAAATGTGTACAGTACATGTTATATATACGTATATATACACAGACACATCCCATGCTGTCTGTCTTGTTTGACTGTCCAAGGATGTCACATTCATCAGGGGTCCAAATAAAAACAGAGGCAACTGAGGCATGCATTGTTTTGTATGTCGTCTTTTGTACTTCGGTAACTTCGAGTCAGCGAGATTATTGCCATGGCATATAAATAGTTCTTCGAGTTGCTCAGTCTTGATTACTTTATGTAAAATAGCCCTAATAAACCTATTTTATTCTTACATTTCTTGCATTGCCTTTATTTTCAGCCGCCAGCTAAATTTTGTGTTACGAGACCTTAGGATGAGAGCTGACAGAAGTACATTTCTCCTTCCTGTGACACAGCCTTAAAAGAAGCTGGAATGTGTATGGTGGGGGAGTTGGTGAGGTATTTTGTAGGAAGACTGAGAAGATCAGGGCATCGACCTCCATGACCTGTCTCTGGAGCAATACTTGATCTGAGCAGGATAGCAGGCACAGAGCTGGCTATGCCAGCCTCTCGGGGAGTTCCGTTGCCAGTGCTGCTTGCTCAGAGCCCTCCTGCCACATTAGGCAAAGTTTGGTTGTCCGTACTTCAGCATTACATTGAGTCCAGGAGACCTTCTGCAGACGCTACCCTTTTCTGACTTGGGAGCACAGCCTCTCTTCAGTTACAGCCTACAGCAGGCATGGCAAATAGCGTAAGACCCGAAGAGACTGCATTTTAAATACAGCCTGCTAGGAAAGACACACTGCCCCTCAGACTGGGGCATTTCCCATCATTGAAAAACTGTTGCTTTGCTTTGTTTGGGGTTTTAATTAAATATCTAATTCTCTTGTACCCTCTTACCAGAGCAGCAAGAAAAGTCGTTTTTCTCACAGTGTTACTGTTACAGAAGCCCATCGCTCCAGCACACAGCCAGCAGGGGAACAAAAGGTTTGGTTTTGTTCTTCCGGGCAGGACAAGAGCGAGATCCCACACGGAGCACTAGGCAGCCAGTACACCCATGGTGTGAGGAGAGGCTCAGCCTTGCAGTTGCTTTACCCAACAGCAGCCTTTGTTGCTGTGCTACCATGAATAGAATCAACCTTTATGGATTTCATGTATGACAGCCAAGAATGAACACCTCCAAGCAGGGGTGGAGCAAGAGCAGCAGGCAGCAAGCACAGCACAGGAGCCTAGCTCTCACTGTGTTATAGTTGCCACACTCTTCCCAGGGACTCTTCTGTCTGGGAGGGGAGATGGTGCCGGTTGCTGCTGTGTAAACCACCAGCCTCAGGCCTGTTACTTCTTGGGTAATTGCAGACTCCACAGGCTGACTGAAATGAAAGGTTACACTTTACTAGAAAGCCTGGGCTTTGTCAGCTGTTTGAAGAGTATGATAAAATCAGCAAAATAACAGATCGGCTTGAAAGCTCCTGCAATTAATACACACTGGTTTCAATAACATATGTTCTCATTTAATAGCTTTCATGCAGTTTGACTTTAAAGAAGTGGTCCTGGAGACACAAGCCAGAGCACATCTGAGCACTAGCAGAAAAAGCTGTGGCAAGACCCCCTTGTCGACATGCAGGGGGTGCTGCTCCTCTTCGCCCCAGATGGCTCCCAGCCCTTGCCTCCTCCTGACATCACTTCTGTAGCCCCTTCTCACTGCTCACTGTCGATCACAAAGGACTGCTCTGAGCAGGCACTGCTTCTGCCCCAGCTTCATGGTTGCATTGCTAACTGCTTTCATTGCTTCCCACGCAAACTTCTGGAGCTAGGGAGTTTTGTACAGTGTTTATACTGCAGCAGCAGTCAGATATGCCGCGTGAAAATCGTCACTCTGAGGTCTGTCAGCTTTTGTTTTCCCGTCCTCAACACTGACACGGGTCTATCCACACATCTGGGAATACGCTCAGTCCCCCTGCTTTTACTACCAGCGTGCTGTAGCCAGGTGAGCAGAGAACACCGACTGAGCGCTTGTACAGCAGCACAGCACACTGCAGTACCCACGGCAGTACCTGCGGACACCGCTCCTCCGTCTTTCAGGAGAAGGCGGTACCATTTGGTTTCTCAGTGCATTTTGATGTTGATCAAGGTACCCATTTCGGTCAGGTTGCTTTTTATGTTTTCAGTTGTTTTGCCCTTCAGACCAACTTATGTACACTTAAGGGTACAAAGTATTTCAAAGTAACAGACAAACCTGAGTTTTATCCGTAATTAGAAGTAATTTTTTCTTTCTATAACATGAGCTGCTTGCTGCCCGCTTTTGCAGGGGATCCTAGACCGAACATCTCCACTGTAGTCTTTCCTTAGCACTGCAGGATTATAGCAGGGGCAGTTCCAAAAGCACATTTGCAGAACAAAAAGGCTGAAATAGGTCAGTGTGATGCTCCATTTGCTTTTTAAATCCTAGATAAAGCATAAGAGTTTCAATCCCAAACTCCACAGAGCAAGTCAGCGGCAGGAACCAATAGCAACAGAAACACGCCACCCCAAAACAAAGACAGCCTTTCTAGTAAGCCCCAACAGAATTCACAGTCATGCATCATTGAGGTCTACGCTTACTGATTTCATGAGCATCAGGAATTGGGGGTTTTTAGCTTTCTAATGGCAAAAGCTAAAAGGATAAAAGCAAAGGGAACGGCTAGAAGAGACTCAGAGAGAGATGATGGGTGTAAAGACCAGAGAGAAGCAATAAACACAGTAATTAGTATGAAAGAAAAGAGCTCATGAAACAATTGGCTTGACCTGAGTAAGCTGTAAACAGAGGGGGAGGGGGGAAGGGGGTAGAAGTACCTTTGCTATATATTTACCAACTAATAGCTACTTAAAGCAAGTCAGAAAGTGAGAATGTAAGGCTACAAATACATTCATAATCCAAGAGAAACACTTGCTGAACACTGGGCTCTGCACTGGAGCTCTAAAACGCAATGAATAGTCTGGAAGGGCAGAACTAGCACAAAAATTCAGTTCAGAAACAAGTTTTTAAAGATACCTGCTAGAATTTTAACTTTTGCATTTGTAAGGCTGACAGTTAATAAATACACTTTTCATTGATTTATGAGTGATTTTGAGCAGGCTGAGAAACAACAGACAAGGCAGAAAGGTTCTGCGCTGTGAAGGGTCAAGAGTCGAAGCTGTTCAGCCAACAGAAATGTTTCATCTGATTTTAAAGACAGAGCAAGAAATTTTAACATAGGTCTTCACAACCACCAGCTCTAAATATACAAAAGAGACTCATTGCAGAGATCCAAACTGAAAATGACTGAACAACATAGAGAGGGAGCAGGAAACTTGAATGGGTGTGGGACAACGTCCCTGAGGCTGCCCCTGCAGCTAGGGAAGATGCCTCTCCAGAGCTCTGATCCCATTAGCCTAGGCAGATGCTCTGAATCACCTATTTCCCTAACCAGAGATCTTTGTGAGTGTCCTCCTAGTCCATAAGGCACCTGAAATAAGTTACTGATTAACCTCAGATGCCCCTTCTCTGTTACACCAAAAAAAGGACTTGGCAGAACATGGTAAACAAGTTACTTAACCTGTTCATAATAAAGACAAATAAGATGCAAACATGCCTAAACAGGGCTGACAAAAAGACTTTCCTCCTTTCAGTAGCATCAGGGAACATTTTCAAGAGTATCTATCAGGCCAGTTCCTCAAAAGACCCTGCCAAGCGTGCAAGAGAACACAAACAGCCTTTCATGGCAAAACCCAGAGTGCATCAACTGCACTATGAATTTGTACTGCGTATAAAGCTACCACCTGGAGCAGAAAACAGACCTGTAAGTCAAGGATGAAGTGTGGGAGGTAAACAGGCCAGGTGGAGGAAAGTTTATCATGTCTTTGCCTGCATAAGGCCAAGTTTTAGCCAAGCTGATTTCCTCAGACCTGGCTGAGGCATGGAAACCCAAACCTGGCCACCAGGAGTTCTGAACACACAAGCACCTATGGATTGCAGCATAGGCAAAAGGGGTGACGATACCTTAGGAGTGCCCGTGTTCTTCCTCCAGATGGTCTTCAGCCTTTCACAGTTATAAGCAGACAGGCCAAAAATAGCAAACTGTATGAACCGACAAAACTAATTTAAATGCCACACTTGAATCCATCTGCTCTATACCACTGCTTTTGAACTCCAATGTACACTTCCTGGCATGTAAAGTCTAGATGTCCTGAAACACAAAAGACCAATTTCAGAACTGATCACTTCCTGCATCCTCCTGCACACACACTGCCTGTTGGGCAGCACTTCCCCTCCATGGGTTTTTGGTTTGGCTTGTGTTGCTGTTTCATTGCTGTTGTTTCGTTCTGCACAATGTGCTTGCATGACCTCATCATGTCATTTTTTCTGAGCCAGGACCACTGTTCCTTCCCTTCAACAGAACACCTCTTCCACATCATTTGGAAGAAAGGAATCAAGGTTCCATAGAGGTAATTAGTATTACTGATCGTTCTAACTGCAGCATGTTCAAAATCAGCTAAATGGAAGCAGAGACACTGCTTACAAATCATGAGCTTGGTTTGTATTACTCATCCTTTGCATCATATCAAAATCAATAAGGAATTACAATCATATCATCTTTCTGTGAGCTGCATTTAAATCACATGTAGCGTGTCACTACGGCGCGTGAGCAAATAAAAGGAAGAAAACACTGCTTCTCTAAGGATGGGTTGAGACCCTTCTTCCCAGCAGGAAGTTCAGTTTTTCTCTGGGCATTTTAGTTTACCTCTTTTTGCTGACAGTTAACTCCACAGTCCATCCGCCCTCGAAAACCCCGGAGCCTGTCACCTTGTCACAGAAACACTGCACACACAGAGAGAACTGCTGCCAGCTGGGCGCTCCAGAGCCTACCATGCAGAGCCCCCCTGCTCCAGGCATTATTGCCCATTTCGCTGACTACAAAGCATTCCAGGAATCATCCAGGTGGCCTCGATCAGCAATGCTGGTGCACACCCTCTGTGTGCTAGATGCCCAACAACAGCAATAGCAAAATCATGTCGTGGGCTCTATGCCCTCAAGTCAGCTGGCAGGTTTGAGTGGAAGCAGCGAATGAACAGGCAATTCCAAGACAAAGCAAGCATGTGGCACACACCACCAAACTGCTCTTCTCTGCAGAGCACCCACAACTGTTTGTGGGTTTTCAAAATATGGGGATGGGCTCTTGGTTCCTCTGCTCAAACTCCGGAGGTCTCGATCCCTGGAAACAACCAGACAAGTGACTAACTGGTTCAGCGGCCCTGTTCTCCGGGTTGTTGTGGCTCTGAGGCAATGGTAACAATCCGGTGAAACATGGCCACACCTTTTACAAAAAGATAAACTTCGGTGCTTGCAAGTGGCAGATCATACACTCCTAGCCAGCTGGCTTCAGCCACGGACAGCAGTCAGAATTCTTTCCCTGCGCACACGTGGCCTGTTGCCCAAAACACACAGATGTGAACTAAAAGAAATTCCAAACAGCCAAGTAAAACTCCACTTACATTCCGTATGGCATTAGCAGGCTTGGTAACTGATGCCATATGCTGCAGTATGTTAATCATCTGAAAACAGACACGTTGTTCTGGTCATTTAGGAAACCGGTATTTTTATACATACTTGCTTTCTTTCTGGACCTGTGAAGTCCTGTTAAGATTTTAAAACAAGAGCCAAAACACCCCACAAAAGCAAGCAGACACCTAGATACAAGCTTCCTCTCAATTTTCTTTTATTTGGCAAAGTAGCAATTCAGACAGTTCACACAGCATTTATTCAAGCTTTTCAAATCTTCTGCATTTCAACTTGTCCTCTTCTCCAAGAAGTTTTTACTTCAGAACCATTGCTCCATCGTGGAGGGGTTTCATTTTCCGATTCCTAAATGCTACTCCTGGATACTCCTTTCTGTTTGAGAACCTTGACTATCACCAACCCGTTCAGCAGAATGGGTGCACTACTCCCAACAGCCTTGGTCCCTGAAGTCTTACACCTCCTGAAGTGGTTCTCCCCCACAAGATCATCGCCGGGTCTCAGCTTTATCACCTCTTCCAAGTTAGGCTAGCTTATTAAACTGTGTCCAGAGACAAGAATTTGGATACAGTTGAGCTCGTATCTTTCATTTAACAGATTAAATTAGTGAGATGTAAATAAAGCTGAACTCAAATTGAATGATACAGTGACCAAAAGGTTGAACATTAGCATGCATCATTTAAGATATTTCACTTCAACACCAAGAACTAGATTCACAGTTGATTGTGGGTTAGTACAAATTTGTCAGACGCAAGTGGGTTTTTCTGAATTGTATTTTCTAGAATACAGGCTATAGTAATTTCTTTATAAAATTCATCTTGTGTATGTGCTCCCAGGCTGCAGTCAAATCAGGAGGTGGTTCGTTAACTACCAAACATCTAAATAAATTGACACATATCTTTTACATGGGAATAGGATGGAGCCGACCTTCAAATTGAAGGTTATTTAAAATGATCCTCTTTCATATTCAGAGGCCTTTGAATTTTAACCTTTATGCTTTCTGGGATTAATCCTATCACAAAATTATTGCTGTTCCACCATAAAAAGTAAAGTAGATTTTTGTAGTCATCACTATGGGTTGTCTTTATGCAAGTTATTTTATAATCCTTTTTACCATAAAAAGAAAAACAAAAAAAAAAACCCCAACAAACCAAACCAAACAAACAAAAAACCAACCCCCAAACAAAACAAAAAACCCCACCCATGCTGCGTACTTTAATTCCTGGTTGCTCAAATCTGAGCAAAATGACTCAAGACACACTCCACCCCCCATACACCCCCCACCCCCCCACCCCCGCCCCAAGCAGCCCACCTTACTGTACTGCTTCATAATTTGTGGTTGACATTTTACAGCACCAAAACAAAACACCTGGGGCAGAAGGAAGAAAGAAAGAAAGAAAAAAAAAAAAAGTAGTTTTATAACCTTCCAGCTACTCTTCTATATGAAAAGTGAACAATCGCATTTTGATCTGTACTTAAGAGTCCAGGATTTGTTCCTCCTTCTGCCTGTATCATGTTTTCCTTGTATAGCAATTAAGAAGTCACCTTCTAAAAAGCCAGAATTTTTCCTGGGTGGCCAAAGTTGGAAAAATGAGAACATTAATCCAGGAAACGGCTTTGCCAAAAGCAACTTTCTTTTAGAACCAAACTAGATTATTATTTTTTTTTCCTCTCAACAATCTAGCAATCAGTATGTCAGTAGTCTATTACACACTGATCCTCATCTTCCGCATGCACACAACTCCCCTTTTGCTTTGAATTTTATTTGGCAAAGCAGCATGGCATAACCTGTTCAGTGATTGGGACACGGCTTGTATCAGCATATTTCCAGAATTAAATTCGTGTGTATCACATCAGTAGTAAGCTATAAGCCAAAACAGAATTTCAAGAGTCCACTAATTAATTTTAGAAGGAAAGGGAAAACCATGTCTATCATGTCCAACTTGAACAGCAACACTTGATAAGAGCGGCCACCCACCTCTGATGTCTTGAAGTTTAATATAGACAAGTGCCTGGTTTCAAGGTAACAAAGCAGATGATTGTATCTACTACATGCTAGTCTATGACACCATGTCAAAAGCTTAAAAAGGAAGTTCATCTCCTTTTAGTAGCATCTAGCAGACGTTGGAACACAGAAAAACCTGGTATTACCTACGTAGTGTCATAAGGTGCACAGAAGCAGTTTTACCAAGGGACACAGGAGCCGAGAGAAGTGAGTGTTCAAGTACCCCCATCAAAATTAGAGTTCACAAACTATAGGTCTTTATCTGCAGTTCTGCAGAAATTCACTGTGAACAAATGAAAGTAAAATAAAGGCATGTTAAATAAAACAGTGCCCACATAAAACTTTCCACCATTTCTTTATCAGATTTGCCTTGAGCATCTAAAAAAAAAAAAAAAAACAAACACCACGCTTTTCCATGCTGATAACAACAGTATAACGAAGTCCAAAACAAGCTGCAATGCTGTTGGTTTTCAAAAAGCTTTTAGAACTGGAGATGAGCAGTCCACTGTAACACTATGTTTGGGTCAAGATGATGTAGCTTTTACAATTCATCCCTGTAGAAAGAAAACACATGCCGTTATGTTTCTCCTCCCCTTGGAAATCACATTTGAAAAAAGTTTTGATACTGAATCAGATTACATTTAAGTGCTCATGCACATCAGCAAAACTTCAGAAATCTCTTCAAGCATTTAAGGAAAACAAAGCAAACAAACCAAAGGAAAGGCAACAGCAATCCCCTATCACCTCATACTAGTACGTGATGTATCGTGAAATATGGGTCTCTCTATTCTCCATTAAATGGACCGTTTGCTTCAATGAAGATCCCCTGCACTGCACAGCTAGTTACACAGCTACCTGTCACCCAGACTCTGCTGGCTATGTGCCAGCAAGAAACTGAGCCAACTTACTAGACACTACTGGCAAAAAAATATTCTCAGTAGCTGCCAAAATGGCAAGTTCAGCTTACTGCAGTCTCTCAAGAAAGCTCAGAACACAATCTCACCTCAACATCGTGCAGTTTGTCCCATCTATTTTATTCATTTCTCAGAGGAGCTTCGTCAGCTTCCGAAGGAACTATGCTAAATCAGGACTAGGTTATGGAAAGGGTAGAGGCAGGGTGTGTGTGTGTGTGCGTGTGTGTGTGTGTTTGTGTGTGTTAAAAGGAGATTCAGGTAGGAGAAAGGACACATCAGGTAGTCTCTCTAAAATCACTATGAAAAATCTAGAAAATGCAGTCTTCCATTCCTACAGGACATTTAAAACACTGAAAACACTGAAACAGAAAACCCATAGAACCCATATTCCAACAGTGAAATTATCACACATTAGTGATTTAAGTATTTCTAAAGCATTAACTTTAGTACAAAATGTTCCTCAAATCTGAAAGCTGTGCACTATGTCATTATGAAAGCTGGAAAACTCAAACACAAGTGTTTGTGGGTTTGGGGTTCTTTTTTTCCTCAAGGCACAAGTGATCTATAAACTCACAATGAGTTTGCTGCAATATTTCTTTCAGCAGGCGTATCATGCTCATTAGCCCAAACAAACACTGTCTCAATTAAGAAAAAAGGTCACTAATGTGATTGCTGGCTCAACACACAATAGTATTTCCAGCTACCATGCAAACTAACCCGCAAAAAATACAGTGCTACATGCACTAAGCAAAAGCTTTAAAGTTAAAAAGGCACTGTCTTTCAGGAGTCGGATAGCATGGAATGACAGCATGCAAGACATTTCAAACAGCAACTGAAAAGGCTGTTGCAACTAGTGCTTAAATGACTGATTTTCTATCTAATGCAACTAGGATGCAAACCTTGTGATTTGTTGGGGATAAATATTTGCATTCTTTGCACTTTGTATTGACTTCTAATAGCAGAGGTACTAATCATACAGCTTCAGAGTGTTGCAGTAATTACAGAACATAGAAAAAGCAGAAGGGGGAAAAACACATCTTGGCAGGGGTAAAGAAAAATCTGTTTATAGCCAAAGGTTTGGAAATTCTCCATATTTGCCTATTTCACAGAATGGGTATTTGCTTACTTTAAACAGATAAAAATAAATGAACATCTGATAGTTTAAAATGCAGTGCTAGTGAATTCAGGACAAGTGCTTCATTCATCCTTAATGCTTCCAGGAGCTGCATCATCAATTAATATGTACAACTTCAAAAGCTTATGTAAGTCATGACTACTGCTATTGCTAGTTTAGTCCTTTATGCCCAATTGCTGATGTAATT
The DNA here is from genome assembly GCA_025345505.1 of Todiramphus chloris collaris. NCBI lineage: Eukaryota > Metazoa > Chordata > Aves > Coraciiformes > Alcedinidae > Todiramphus > Todiramphus chloris. The sequence continues at coordinate 630,592 of JANVCC010000020.1, forward strand.
TTCATCCTTATTCCTACCATATACTCTCATAACTTTATAAAAGCCTGGCCTTTTACTGTGACAGGTAAGCCTTTAAACCCAAGCTAGGTCCCACAAGAAATTGTAAGGCTAAGAAACATTTCCTATTTACTCCAAAGCTGCTATACATTGTAATTTTACCCAGCCACAGATGTTGGCAAGGTTTTTGCATAATGTTTCTAAGGCATTTAATGTATTTCGAGAGTGGGAATTTTATTTTTTTACTTTCACAAAATGGTATTTATACTTGGAATCCAAGTGATACCAACATGCCAGTGTTTTGGTTGTCGGTATTTTGCATTGCTTTAAGCAATTCCTGACCCCATAATAATATTCCTGTAAGTTAAGTATATCCTGGGTGTCACTTTCATATTCCATTTATTAGAACATTTACTGTATCAGCTTCCCTCAAAAGATTTTTCACTTGCTCTTCACTGCTCATTAATCTAAGGACAGCATGACAGCCCCAAACAATCCATGAAGAATGTGTTAAAAATTACGCAGCATTTATTTTCTACTGTTAAGAGAGGCTGAACTTATATGTATGCTGTTGGATTACATGTATTAGGAAGTTACAGAAAAGCCTTAGCTCATCAGGTAGGTAACGCTTCTCAGCTTTCCACCTAATCCGAACAGCTTGCAGACTTTAATACATACTGCACAACAGCTTCAGTCCATCTGAACCCCAGCTGTATGGATCAGAAGCTGACAAGCTATGAAATCCAACAGGTTTCAACTACTGCTAGAAACCAGGACACTTGCTGATCCTCCCAGCAGTAAAAGATCTATCCTGCTACAAAGCTTAAAGGGAGATTCAAAAGACAACTGCTGTTTCCTTGTTAGAAATACCCTGCTATCCTCTAGAGCCATAGGAGAGATGTACTAATTAATTTGTATTTTCTCCCTTTTTCTGGCCACGACTATTTGCTGTAATTCTTACAGAACTGATGTAATTTCCTTCCACATTCACACAGGCACTCCTGCCAATCTGCTTACTAGCTCCTGCTTAGTAAGCAAATACATATATATAGGTTTTAAGTCATCACAATAGCCGTTCCCAGGCCCTTGGAATTCTAGCAAGAGAACCTCTCATCTAACATTGTCAATTGAGGCATCAAAGCAACTTTATAAGCTCAAGTTAAAGCAAATTTCAGAAGTCATCAGCTCAAAATTGCTATTCTAAATATAAAATTTAAGAAAGTTTGAAAAATTTTGGCTTACTAATAGGGAAAACATATACAGGAATGATCCACACTTCCTACTGGGAGTATCCAACAACAAACTAAGAAACATCTCAGAACAATGTAATAGTCAGTATTTCAGGTAAATGGCAGAGGTCATTATGAAATAAAACCCCACCACAAATATTATTTCTTAAGAAAAAACAGAAGTCTAGGATACAGGTAAGCCATGAAGTTTTGTGATCTGTCTCCACCTCTTTGGTGGAAGGAATTCCAATTAAATATATAAACAAGCATATCTGAAATCTGTAACTCATTTTAGTCAACTTCAATTTTCTTGTCTTTAGGCAGCATTTGACTTTCCCTTTTTGATACATCATTCATCAATGAAAAAAAGATACTGTCATTACTGATACTGTATTTCTAATTCATATTAGGCTATATTCTGTATTTCAGCATCTACTCCGTGTTTCAGAAGCCAATTATTTCTCCCTTTGCAGTTTTCAAAGTAACAAGACAATATTTGGACTTGTGGCATTTAAATCTGGAAAGGTGCTATTACAAAGTATATACTATTTTCTATCATCAATCATCAAATTATCAGATAATAGGTTGAAATGACAAAGAACAGGACTTTTCTCTGCAGCCTATTGTATCAGTTAGATCACAATGCATTTTTGCAGAGTACATAAACTTCAAATTTACCCTAGATCAAGTCGTTGTCATGCTGCTTTGTAAAGAGCATCTTACAGCCCTAGAAAGGAACTGTACTGACTTCTCCAACATGACAATGGCTAAGCAAAAATTTAAGTGGCTTCTCTCTTGCCAATGGGAAGGTCTGCTAGCCTAGAAAAGCGCTACTAGCCAATCGATTGTATTTTGTGCAGGGACACCATTTCTTAATGTGATGAAACAGTTACCTGCATTAGGAATGAAACTGCGTAACATAATGTAACCTAAGAGAATGACAATCTAAACCCACAGGATTCTTGAGCTACTCTAAAAAAAACATGATTCAATGAATTTTAGATTTACAACCACATGAGTCTCTCATAGACTACAGCTCTTTATTATAGAAAGGCTTAAAGATGCTCTTCCAGAGAAGTCTCTAATTGATCTGTGCTCACAGGTCTTCAACAATTTCAGAAAGATGAACTGAAATCTGAGAAGTGCAGAAAAAGGACCTCTTTCATCTTTGATGCCAGCATAGGATACTGATAAGGAAACGCCACAGAGATGACAGATGTGGCCTCCTGTAAGGTCAGCGGAGCACCGGCAGTTATTCTTGAGCAGAGAATGGGAATTTACTTCAGATCACAAAAAAAAGATAAATTAAAAACAAACATTACAGGAAGTGGGCTTCTGAGATTTCCTTTAACAGAGATTTCCAAGTCTGAAACAAATTAAAATGTAAGTATCAAGAAAGAGACTCTGATGCCACTGTAGCAATCAAAGTAACCCTTCAGACTAAGCACTTACCTTTTCTCTAACACCAATGTATATTCTTAACACTTAAATTAAAAAATAAGTAAATGAAGAACCAAGGTAATTCAGAAAAGAACACAAACTGGTAAGGAAATCTGGGAAAAAGAACCCCACAGTAGTCATGAACAAAGAAGGCCCAAAGATAATCTATTACTTCTTCCTGAGCTAGCAAAGAAAATAGAGTACAAAACTGCACAGAAGAGATGCAGAGACCTTAGAATTCTAGTCCTTAATACACTACACCGCCTTCACCAGCAGCAAAGGGTCATTAATGTCATTCCAGAAACCCTTCTTATAAATAGTGTTTATTGAACATACATTGCTGTTAAAAAAAACCGAAATGAAACCAAAAACAATAAATAAAAAACAAACTAAAAACCCGAAAAACCCACAAAAAACAAACAAACAAACAAAAACAAACAAAAAACCCCAAACCAAACAATTTCTACTATAATCAGATCATGTGGAAAAGCAGAAAAATCTATCTAACTTCTCTGGGAAAAGGAAGGCTTAAGAATACTTGTCTTTTCTAAAGTAAGCAGAGCATGGACTCCGAAGTGGAATAAAGTCCATCACGTTTGCCAGAGGAGGAAACCAACCACAAAGCAAGACTTTCAAAGCCCTGCGAGAGGCAGGAAACCCTTGAGTACCAGGCTGAGGGAAAATCGGCAGTATTCGAGGACAAAGCATTAATTTGCGTAACAAATACAAACCACCTGAATAGCAAGCACTCTTCACAAGCTTTCAACTAGGCAGTAGCTCATTAAAGTTGTGCTGACAGTAATTTGTATATTGTGGCTATACAGTAATCCAAGAAGCACTGAAATGAAGTTTCAGTAAGCAGCAGTAGTGCAAACTGCTTTATTTGTACTTTTAATGGACATTTTGACAGCTACAACTCTATGTATTCATGTGTCCAAATCACAAGCTATACTTGAGAACACCAAGGGGAAAAAAAGCCCAAAATGTAAATTTAGGAGTTATAGTGCTCAAGAGTTGTTTTCAGAACTCAGTGCACATCTACGTACTTCATTAACGCACATTCACAGGCATTTTCTGCCAGGAAGCAGAGCAGGCCTGCTGCTTTGTTCGTTGGCATACTAATGCCTGGCATGGTTTAAGCTGACAGCTATGCTATGTCTGTGGCACTGCCCGTTCAATTCAGCAATTTGGAAGGTTTACCACCTCTAGAAAGGCCTTTAGGGTTTGCTGTGTTGGCAAACACAAATATCTCTCCATGGAGACAGGTGACAGATTTTAAATACCACGTCTGAGGCCATTTTCTGAACACTACTCAACTACATGTCTATCTTAGGGAAGAAGAGATTACCTTCTCCCCTTTCTGCTGCTTGGGGACAGAGGGACAAGTGCTCGCAAGATTATCTACATTTCCCACAAAGGATTTTACAATGTTTTTCAGGGATTTTTTTGGTGATGTTTTAGAAGAGTAAAAAATAAACACCCAATTACCACTATCTTAAAGGACAAAACAATATTTATTCTTTAGGTTTTTTACACTTTACCCTAATTACTGGGCAAGCTAGTTATAAAAAGTTCATTCGAAGGGATGTTTAAATTTAGAAAATACTGTGTTCAAAACTGTAAGAAACTTCAACACACCACAGACTAAAGAAAACATGTCCAAAAGAGACAAAGTGCAACCCATGCAATATTTTTCTTCCGCTTTTAAATTAACTCAAACTTAGCATAACCTCCTTTTGGTGATGTAGTAATGCAGACCGAGTCACTTTTCATGGTATGGAGGAGCAGAAAGCAATGACAGCAGCAAAGGCAGGCCTTGCAGTCTATCTGCTTAAAATTCACACCCTTTCACCTTGCATGTGTGTGGAAGAAGTAAGTGGAACAGAAAATCACTTCCACCTGGACCACTGCTTCTCTTTATCTGTTAAAGGCACATATATCACTCCCATCAGAGGCTTCATTTTGACACTGCCATCTTCTAGTTTGTCATACTGTTCGAGCATCTGGTTTCCCCCTGCAGGACCAACTGGTAATATCAATCTTCCGCCAGGTTTTAGCTGATCTATAAGCTAGAACACAACACAGAAATTAGAATGTAACCAGCCGCTTCAGAAAAGCTGGATCCAAAGTTTGTGACATTAGATGAACAGCTTCGCCCCAATCTACCCACCATAATGCAGTATGTAACTTCTTCAATTAGGAACAATAAAAAAAGTGCACTAAAAATGAGAGCATCACAACAACACGACACAACAACTGGTATTGCAGAAACAGAATTCACAATCATTTCATATAATTCCAAAAGGAGGTAAAGAGTAATTGGATTAACTGGGTTGGTTGCAGTTTTTGTTTCTATGTAAGAGGGGAAAAAAACACCTAAATGGCAAATTATTTTTGTGGTACGTTCAATCTTTTTAAACTGACAGTTTTAAGTATTTGATACTTATATGTAGCTGTACAGGCCAATCCTCTAATATTTTTCTGGTAACTGATCTCCCCTTAAGTCCTCAGAATAATATTTGAGATTTGTGACTTTTTACAAAAATGTCTCTTACTGGGATAATGTTCATCTGCCTACCATACACTCACTGTCCAACAGCTCCCCTTTCATTCTGTGAATGGAACAGCTTCTTATGAAACTAGTCTAAAATATATGAGTAAGATCAGTTGCAAGTAAGAGAGCACGTGAGAGAGTTAGGTGGATTTTTTTTGCTTTCATAATTGAAGACCGAGGCTAATAATAGTAGTCTCAAGGAAAATTCACTACTTCCCAGAAACCATGAGAAATAATCACTGTTACTAACAAAAATTATGATTAAGAACTGTTCCATTCATTAAGCTTTAAATTACTATTTTCATTGCCATCTGTCAACACTTTGCTGGGAACATCCCCACACCTATTCCCCACAATATAAGAAACACCCCCACCCAGCCCCCCACCCAAAAAAAAACCCAACCCCAAAACCAAACAAAAAAACCACAAACCAAACAACAGACAATGTCTGGAAAAGTCTAACCTGTCTATAGCATCTCTAACCTCCAGTCCTCTACTATCCCTCATTAAAATTCAGATTAAAAAATAAATAAACTGATCTCTAGCATATCAAGGTCATGCTATAGATTCCCATCCACCTGATGAAAGGAACGGGGGGGGGGAATAATAAAAAAAAAAATAAAATCAATCTTATGGACCTCAGGTATGCACACTCTAAAAGCCCTAGTTATTCTTCAGCTTTTCTAGTAAGAATTGCCCTGTATCCACTCTGAAATCTATGAACACATTGCGTGGTCTGTATTTTCAGCTGAGCACATTAATTTTCCAACAGGCTCAATGCCTTGAAACCTGGGAAACACTTAAATTTTGTAAGTCAATGTTCGATAAAGCCCAATTAATTTATTAAATAAAATGCTCCAGTTCACTGTTGTAATAGAGGACTGTATGCAGGTCATTTTAAAGTATGTGTCTTTAGAGAAGAGTTATTAGAACATACAGCTTTTGCAAGCCAACAGGAAGCCCAATTGTAACAGAAACAAAAACCCCACACCATACAGTAATACCACACTGCCCCCTGATATCCACAGCAGTGCAAGTCAACCAAGTATTTTACATATATATGTATGTATGTAAAAATATTCTTTATGGCTAAGAGATTACTGAATCACACACAAAACATAAAGGCTTACTGCTTGGGGCACAACTGGTGCTGCAGCTCCTACATGAATCGCATCATAGGGAGCTTCTTCTGCGTATCCCATTCTTCCATCTCCCACTGCAAGAAAACATTTTTTCGTTTTGTTTTTTTTTTAAACGTTTCCAAAAGGGGTAGAAAAACCAGATTTTTATCTGCCTGTACACATGGCAGATCATCTATGCTCAGATTTCAACTGAAATGCTGCTGAGCAGTAATTACACGAAGTCAGTTTAAAACTATTAACACAGTTGTAAAATGTATGGAACAAAACACCCTCGTATGCACAGATACACTTGTAAGAGGTACGAGATACTGCTGAAGCGCCTGAAGTTAGAAAGCATGATCTAGAACAAAAATTCTTGAAGAAACATAGTCCATCCAGAAAAGATACTTCAGTATTTATGTGCCCTACCATTCCAATGCAGGTGAGTTTTCCCTTCATTTATGCTCTTAGAACATATACTGTGCTTTGCCTTCATGCACACCATTCCTAAATGGAATGCAAACAGTAAGTCTAAGACATTCAGTCTCAGAAGCACGTATCAGAAGACTCCAAAGGTGAGGAAAAGACAAAGCAAGTATTCACATGGACTATACACATACAAATGCACTGCCCTCTGGAATGAAAGTCCACACCTATGTTCATACATCAGTGCAGTATCACAGCAATCACCATGCAACCCCTTCATCAGCAGATGGGTCTCACCAGCCTTCTTGCAGACAGCTGCTGTGCTAACACAGATAGCCAGGTCATACCTCTGTCTAAAGCCCCAGGGGGCTGCTTGGAAGATGTCAGGAGTAACTAAGTTATTCAGAGAGCAATCCATGCAGCTTCAGCTTTGGTGAAGAGCTCATGGAGAAGCACCCTATCACAGATGTCTCGAAGCAACCCAGTTATGCAGGAAGAAAGGTGAACACATTGGGGGGTTTTAAGCCTCTGAAATGCAGCAAACTTCAACTAGTCTCTGAGTTAAGTTTAGGAAGAAGATGATGTGAATGTGGCATCCACGGTATTTACAGGAAACCAACGGGAAATGCAGATCAAGACAGGCAAGCTCTCTTTGGAGTGTTTTAGAAACAGAAGAAGAAAATGAAGCTAAACCATCCATAAATTCACACTCAGTGAGTGCAGAAGTCCCAATAACCAGTGAAGAAGAAAAAACAGGAAGACCAATGAACATAGTCCTCTGCTCAGCACAAGTAGCTGGGGTTTCCCATATTCAGACCAAGCTTGGACTTTGCTGCTATCTAACTAACTAACTAACACTAACACTGCTATCGCAGGTTAATTACAAGGCTGAACAAGTCATAAGAAATTCTAAGCCCTTGCCGGAGGCTGAAAATTTGTCCACTCTTGGCCATCCAACAGCTCATAAGGCAGAAAAATACATGGTGGCCATAGTAGGTTTCATTTTGACCTCAGTGACAGGGAGGGCCACCTGGACAGTAACAACAGCCTTAAGTATCCAAGAGCGTACGGGAAGATCTGGACAGGTCCTCAAAACAATTAAAACTGGGAAGTTTGTCATCTTCCATATCAGATCCTGAAACAAGACCCTGCAAGGACCTTCAGTGTCCAATGCTTAAGGCCAGACTCTTTCCAGTAGTGCCCAGTGACAGGACAAGAGGTAATGGGCACAAACTGGAACACAGGAATTGCCACCTAAACATAAGGTAAACCTTCTTCACTTTTGAGGGTGATGGAGCACTGGAACAGAGTGCCAGGGAAGTTGGGGAGTCTCCTTCTCCTATGATATTCAAAACCCACCTGGATGCAATCCTGTGCAACCTGCTCTGAGTGAACTTGCTTTGGCATGGAGATTGGACTACATGACCTCCAGTGGTTCCTTCCAACCCCTACCATTCTGTGTCTGTAAGAAGAGACCACATTTCTCAGCTACTGAGAAAGCCCCTTAAAGCTCAGTGACTTATTTCTTCATATCATTAATTCCGACCAGCACAAGCTCCAACTAAGGGTCATAAGCAGAAGCTTCCAATGCTTCAAGAGAATTCATGCCTAACAATCACTATTTCCAATAAGTAAGCTTTTATTACTATTGCCAGTGATGAAAGTTCCAGTATTTCCAGGGCTTAATCTCTCTGACTCTGCCAAAGTGAGTTCTATGGGAACAACCACCTCAATGCAGTCCAATATATCACTTATATTTGCTTATATCTTAGTAGTGCTGTACACCTCCTCTAAAGGGGAAGTAGTGATGTAGTGATGTGTTACAGTATCAAGCCACTGTTCCATCAGAGAAGGCAATGGAGACAGATTTCTTTAGCTCAAACATACAGATACTGCTTTGTACGATGCTAGTTACACAGGGAGATAGACCCTCAGTTCCTTACGATGCAGCAGTAGCTGTTAGAAGCAGTGATCTCCAGCACTGCTGGCAAGAGATTGACAAGTTTAAGAAAAAGCTATGAAAGAAACTAAGTTGTCTTCTGAAGAATAACGCATGTATTCTGAGACTTAAATGCACCTTGTGCACTGTCCAGAAAAGTCTGAATGGGACTTCTGCACATCTTATCACTTCACTGACAGTGGTAAAAAGGGCCCAGAACATCTAATCTCTTTGCTCATAAGAGTCAGTAGTCGAAATCAAGCTTCCATCTTCAGAATCAGCACACACCCACAAAAAAAAAAAAAAAAATTTTTTTCAATTCACGCCCATTTAACTTCCTTAACATCCACAAAAATTCTCCTGGCTGCAGCAGTCAGGTATATATCCAGCCACAATAGGAACACACTTTTAGATATCCAGAACATTAAAAAAAAAAAAATTAAACTGGCATTTATACATTCACAGTGATACAAATTATTATATTATTCAGTGTCCAAGGGGAAACAGCAGCCTGAATTTTGAGGTTGTGCTTACATCCTGCGTAACATCACCTATCCTACGTGGATCCCCAGTTATATGCAGCCTGTTAATGAAGGACTCAGAGTGGTGGGTGGTGATGGGGGGGGGGGGGGAAGTAGTGTCAGGACTTTCTGACATAAAATGGTTTTGTCGCTTGTTTTTGAACCTACACCTGATTCCCTGATCGCAGTACTCAAACCTTCTGTGTCTCTGTGCAGACCTGTTTCACACAGAGCTGTAGCATGAGCACAGAAACAGAAGAAAAGTCCTTCCCCAGAGTTTGAATACCCTCATCCCCTCTGGATGTGCCTGCATCAGCAAATAGTGCAGTACAATAGAAGCAGATCTGTACAGCAAAACAGTTTTTGCTGAGAACCTGATGTTCGTGCAATACAGGCATTTCAGAATGATCGCTCTGGTCTCGTTCTAGTCCTATTAGCTTAATACCCATTAACACATCAAATATATTTGGTTGCTTCTCAGAACACATAATCCAGTCATTTCATTCAAAAGAAATCAAAGTTTGTGCTCTACAAGGTACTCTCATCAAACAGACGAAGTGTGGAAAGCGGAAGCAGTTTAGAGATTCATTTCAAAGGAACCCTCCTGATTTTAAGAAAAAAACCCCAAACGAATAACACAAACACCCCCCCCAAAAACTAAAAAGAATTAAAAAAACCCTCACGAACTAATACACACATACCCTAAGTATACCTATTCCCAAGTTCCTAGTGCAGTTCTGTTACTGAGACACCCCAAAGTAATGTTGCTGCTTCTGAAGAATGGTTATGCCATATCTAAGGCATGACAAAGCAATGGATAATGTCTGAAGCATACTTACGAAAAAACAGCAACTGCCTTACCTAGTCTCAACTCATACAGTTTCCATCACCAATCAGCCTTGGGTTTTCAGGTTTTTGTTTGTGTGCTGGGGAGGGGACTGTTTGGGGGTTTTGTTGTTGTTTTGTTTTGAAAAAAGCCACCAACTTTGTCTGGATTCTAGCTCTACATCAAAAAGCTCCCAGGAATCTAGCACAGCTGAAACATTCTTCTTGCCCAGTTAAGTCACAACAGTGCTATTCATCCATATGTACTTTTTAAAATGTACCTCACAACAACACTATTCAGAATTCTCTTAGTCGTCCTGCTACACAGTCAAATGTAATATAGATGATGATATTTACTTAGAATTCTAGACTCCCAAGAGAATCAGAGTTTCTATCAGGTATAACCAGAATCATAAATCCAAATTCCTCTTGTACAGCAACCATGGAAATAATCCCTCCATTCCCCATCTCCAGCCTCAACACTCTCAGTATAACTTCTTTTCCAAGAAAGTTTAAGTGTTCTCCATGAGGGACACTGCATTTTACACACGTGTACAAGTATATGTGTTGATTGGCTCATTTAAAAAACATTTAGAAAAGTCCCTCATTTACAAAAAAAGACCGAGAATCAAAACGGTAATTAAGAGACAAACATTACATAATCATTTTTCCAAGAGCTCTTGTAGGAAGCCTCAAAATAATCCAGACCTTCAACTTCTTTAAACTTAATGAATAGAATGATAATGAAGGGAATGCTTTCATCCTGACAGCTGTGAATCATCCAAGAAAGGAAAAAAAAAAAACCCCCAAAAAAAAAAAAAAAGGAGAAAAGCATCTTTTTCTTTTTAGTCAAAAAAGTGTTATTTAAAACAATTCACTGCCCTTGTAGAATTTTAGCATTACTTCTTCTCAATAACTCTGACAGAATTAAAGGAGTTTGGTGTCAATTAATCGCTTCCCTAACATACAAATACTGTTAATTTTAAAAACAAGTGCACTATATACTTCAGTGATGCATACTGCCAGTCTAGTACTTCTTCCACTTGACTCTTCGAGTGCAGCTTTCTCATTTACTGTATCAGAAGTATGAAGGCTTTGTTAAACCCCTCAAATTTAGATGATAGTACATGTATTCAAGAAAAGTTGTGAATTCAAACCCAATTTTAAATAGAAAATTAAACATAACAGACCTGCAGCATGTATTTTCACTGGAAAACGCTTCCCTGTAAAGCTTCTCTAATAGAATGATTACATATTCTTTAAGAGTATCAGAAGACATATTCTCAAAACTGTGTGAAGATGATATATTTCAAAGGCCTAAAGACAACTTGGATTTAAAATTTTCATTTGGCTCTTCTTTGGTTTAACTTCTTAAATTAGGATTTTTAATCACATCCAATTCCAGTCATTTTCAACCAGCTGCTAGAAAGAATATCAGTTTAATTAGTAAGTATATCAGTCTGATGCTCACCAATCAGTTTCACTCTTCCTGAAGACAGCAATGTGGGATCATCTTTTTTGACATTATTTATTGAGTCATCTACTAGTTCTTTGATATGATCAATTCCTACAACTTGTCCTTTGGGACCAACCTGGAATAAAAATATACAGTTGAATAATTTCTGCTAGTTTTGATTTATTTACAGAATGACTATTTCTATCTCCTGAGTCCATTTCTCTAAAATACAAAACCAGTAAAGTGGTAGTATATTTTCCCAACGTTACTAAAACTACTGCTTGGAATCACACATGCTGACTAATAGAAGCAACTGGTAATTAAAGTTTGCCAGTACAGTCTTATAAATGCTTGTTATAGTCATCTTTCTGAGATGCAATTCTGTTAACTTATACTGTTAGTGAAGGTATCTTCTCTGAATGTTTAGAAGTTAAATTTGATCATGAGTGTTTACATCACCTGCAACAGAAAGTAACAACTTCAAGGACAAAAATTAGAACTAATCTCCTTTCATGTTGTATAAAGTTTTTTTCAAGAGATGGCCTTACTTCAAGGAAAATACCAACTCATGCTTTTTATTCTGAGTTATCTCAAGAATCTTATTCTCTCAGAAGTAAATGCAGCAATTACCAGTCAGAAGTAAACTACCTTCCACCTACCCTTGTGTTCATGATGAATCTACTTTCAGATTTACAGCTCTCTTCCGCATGAAGAGTGGAACTTTTGAGAGCTCGTAAGTCACAAAAGGTCACAAAAGATCTATGTGTTCTTAGGGGACAAAAAAAGGCCTACTAACAAAAACTTCTCCATTACAGGCATTTCTTCAGGCATTGTGTCTTTATTCGAGAAAAAATATTCCCATTTTTGGAGAGAGGAGAAAAAGAATCTAAATCTTAAAATCTGACCATTTTTAACCATATCTAGCTCAAAGAACACAATGGCAGTCACATCACAGCAGCCCATATTGTCATACAGCTTAGTCTTTGGATACATTTGAATGCGTTGATTATGCTCCTGTATCTTACATTTTAATGTTGCTAAGATATGGAAAATTAATAACTGGTTATTGATATCATGGGGATTTTTTTTTTTTCTGGTTTATTATGGAAAAGTCCCATGTTAAAAACATCAAAAGAACAGAGTTCTCTTCTTTTTCCAATGGAAGACCACCAGCCTAGCCTTTGAAACAGAGCAAGACATATGGCAAGGTCTCACTATGGCAACTACAAGTTGCTGTCTGGAGGAACACCTGGCAATCAGTTGTACCAGAAGCTGGCAAAAGATTAGCACAGTCAAATTAGAATTTGAGGAAAATGGTCATAGCGTGAAATAGGCTGATATAAAGCAAGAGAATCTCCTTCTGCATGTTATACTGTTAGGCTATTTCCAAGTCCTTAATTTCCTGGGAACTTTGCAGTGTGTGCAATCGAGACAATTGCAAAATGGTGTAATTTTAGGGGTCCCCATGGTCTGTTTGGAATAAAACTATACCCCACTCTTTTTATAATTCCAGTACTTACAGAAAACTACAATTAATTTATTTTGACAGCAACCTTTAAAGGCAGATTAAAAAAAAGTTTGTATGCTATGTAGATGTATTTATCACGGTACTTTCACAAGAGCAACCAAACAAAAATCTTAAAGATGCTTTACTAGTCTAAATAAACATAAAGCTTTCCCAGAAATACCACAAAAGAGATTATCATCATATCAGTAAAGCTGCTGTGACATCAATATGCACACAGGTACTTGTACTCATAGGTGAGCTATTCATTCTAGATCTCAAGTAGACTGAGAAGCAACATCCACATGATCTAGTAAGCACACCCCCCATTGAATTTTGACAGAAAACCTCTTTACCATCATTCCCTGTAACATACTTCTTCCAAGCTTTTGTCACTGTTAGAAAGAACTTTACAGAGAAATTCAGAGCATATATTCATTCAAGTGGATGAATCAAGATTCGTATTGCACAGTAGTCATGCTATCAAACAGAAAAAAAAGCATTTATCCAATGTTTCATGAAACACGTCTGTAATGTGTTCCACAGCATACCACCAAGGAGGATTCAGAAGAGGTATGTGATGTTCACATGGTAGTAAAAGGATAGTGTGATCAGCCTCAGCAAAACTGGAAAGACATGTCATTTTTCTGGTAATTGTAACTTCTTTGCAGATGTTTTCGGTTTCTCTTTATACAGCTGTTTTAAAAGAAAAACCTAAACAACCACTACTTATCACAGCTTATCAAAAATGGTGGTTCCTCTATGCATTTGTAATTTATAGTGAGAAAAAGGCATAACTTTGATGAAAGTTTTAACACTTGTAGGACTAGAGTTCCCATGCATGCTACTAGCACTTGATCATTGCCCACAAAGTTATACCAAAAATAACAGGCAGAAAGCTAAACAAGTGACTTTTAAGATTTTCTCTAAACTGTAGTTTTGTTAACTTATTTCAACCTTTTTTTTTTTTTTTAATTTTGCAGATAGAACTTTAAGAACCTAAATATTTTTGCATTTCCCAGTCCTTAACATTCTTACCTAATTCTTAACATGGGAAACCAGAAGTGAATGCAGACTCAACAGATCACTCCTTGAAAAACAGAAAACTAAGTAGCAAAAAAACCTGTATGAGAAGTCATCATATGCATCACCATATTCCAAATTGATTTTTTTAAAATTATTTTTCTGATAAATTAATCTAGCTGGCAGTTTAATGGAAATCTCTGCTAGTTATAAAGCAATGATGAAGTCCTGGAGTGGAGAAGAAGAACTAACTCTATTCCACTACATAAATTAGTCTAACAGTACTGTAGTTACAGCCATCATCATTTTTTTTTTTTTTCCTGATGTAAAGTAGATTGAAGCCACAGAATTCCTTACATACAAGCTGAACAATCCAAAGATTAAGTTGATTGGAGAAGATGTAGAAAGAATATAAATTAATATCTAACTTAGAAAAGATTACATGAATACTCATAGTGATGCTCACGCTACATAGTAACAAGAGAAAAAAAAAGTTAAATTCAAACACAATTTCTATACATACAATATATTTACCTGTGGAAACAGGACTCTTTTAGGTCTCGCTAAGTCTGATCATAGTCGAAAGACATGACAATTGGTCACAACGAGAACACTCATAGCCACACAAGATAACATAAAATTTGGGCCGGACAAGACGAACACCTACTTCCTTGAAGCTATAAGTAAACCTCTAAAATGTAATCAAGAAAAAAACCAATAACTTCCCTTCTAAGCAGTTTCTTTACCATCACACAAGTTACTGGACCCCTTTAATTCAACCATCGAGTATCAGCTAGGGTAATAAATGGGTACTAATCACACCCAGGAGAGTAAATTACTTTCTGTATAATACACGACACTGCTGTATGAAGGATGCCTTCCCCCCGCTTTAAATCAGAGTTAGGTTGCAGTTCAAGCATTTCTGAGAGTCAAGTGATTAAACCAAGTATCTCACCATTCGTGAAAAGCATGCTGTAAGGATTCCACTTCCAGATCCTACATCAAGTGCTTTGGCTCCTTCATGTAACTGATCAGACAGAAGTTCAAGAGCGTATGCATGCTAAGAGAAGACGACAGAGGCAGAAAAATTTCAAAATACTTTAAATGCCTGTTTTACCCAATATATGTTCATTTCTCCAGTGATTCTGCGTATGCACCGAGGACTCGGGTAAGGAATTTCAGAATTTTTTTGTATTACAAAAAAAGTGTGTGTGTTTGGGTAACTACATGATATAAGCATTGTTATATCACTGACTTTAACAAATTGTGTGTGGTTTATTTGATTTCCTTTTATTTCATTTTTTAGCGTATAGAGATGTAAAATCACCTGACCATTCAAGCTTCTAGCGCACACTCAATTTCTATATGGTCATAGCGAGAGACACCACAGAATCACAGAATGGTCAGGGTTGGAAGGGACCTTAAAGACCATCTCATTCCAACCCCCCTGCCATGGGCAGGGACACCTCCCACTAGAGCAGGTTGCTCAGAGCCCCATCCAGCCTGGGCTTAAAAACTTCCAAGGATGGGGCTTCCACCACCTCTCTGGGCAACCTGTTCCAGTGTCTCACCACCCTCATGGGGAAGAATTTCTTCCTAATGTCCAACCTGAATTGACCTATCCCTAGCTTTAATCCATTCCCTTTAGTCCCATCACTGCCCAACAGCCTAAAAAGTCCCTCCCCAGCTTTCTTGTAGCCCCCTTCAGATACTGGAAGGCCACAATAAGGTCTCCCCAGAGCCTTCTCTTTTCCTAGACTGAACAACCCCAACTCTCTCAGTCTGTCCCCATAGGAGAGGTGCTCCAGCCCCCTGATCATCCCCATGGCCCTTCTCTGTACACATTCCAGCATGTCCATATCCCTCCTGTAATAGGGGCTCCAAAACTGGATGCAGTACTCCAGGTGGGGTCTCACGAGAGTGGAGTAGAGGGGGAGAATCCCCTCCCTCGACCTGCTGGCCACACTTCTCTTGATGCAGCCCAGGATACAATTGGCCCTCTGGGCTGTGAGAGCACACTGATGGCTCATGTTGAGCTTCTCATCCACCAGCACTCCCAGGTCCTTTTCTTCACAGCTGCTCTCAAGCCAGTCACTGCCCAGCCTATATTGGTGCTTGGGATTGCTCCGACCCAGATGGAGGACCTTGCATTTGACCTTGTTAAACTTCATGAGGTTGGCACGAGCCCACCTCTCCAGCCTGTCAAGGTCCCTCTGGATGGCATCCCTTCCCTCCAGCCTGTCAGCCGCCCCACACAGCTTGGTGTCATCAGCAAACTAGCTGAGGGTGCACTCAATGCCACTGTCCACGTCACTGACAAAGATGTTAAACAAGACCATAAATCAACTTAATCCTCTTCAAGTCTGGTGGCTCTTACTGTTCTGGCAGCATATGGCCCATAAAGAATTTAGTTTATCATTATGCTATATACATTGGAATAAGCAAGGACAGAGTCAAACTAGGAAGAAGGCAGCTCTGGAGAAAAAAGGCTATTAAAGCTACCTCCTGTATCACATGCACACTTACTGAATCTGAGGGCATTAAAAAGAAGTTGTCTTTTACAAAGCAGATAGCCAGGCTCAGATAGGAAATGCAGTAGTCTACAGACATACTTCCCGAGTTTTGCTTTCCTGCATAGCGAACCAATACACAAACTAAGCTCAGTTGGCACACTAAAATTTGTTCTTTTGCGTTACAGAGATAGCCATTACCACGCTCTTAAGGCTTAATCCATCACACATGGAGAACAGAAATAATTAGAAGATTTATTGTTAACAGTTGCTTAGAGGATACGTTTCAGTTTTGCTCCAACAGTTCATATACTACTAGTGCTAAGCACAGAAGAATCCAAAGATAGGTGAGTTCAAATTTTGCAAACATAATTAACATTCATATTCTCCCTTAGCCATAATACTACTTTCTCTGTCTTTCTTTGGCTGAAATTGTTAACGTTTCCCTATGAAATTTCTGGGTTTTTTTATACTGATAACTAGTAAATTTTAACCCCTCTAGGAAGTATTTAGTCAAAAGAAGACTTTTACTATGTTTTGATACTTTCCAAACATAGCAAAGACAAATTACAGGCTACCTAGGGAAGTGGTGGTAGTCCCCATCCCTGGAGGTATTTAAAAGACATGCAGATGTGGTGCTTAGAGATATGGTTTAATAGTGGCCTCGCAGTGCTGGGTTAATAGTTGGACTCGATGATCTTAAAGGTCTCTTCCAATCAGAATGATTCTATAAAAGTATGCGCTTCTATTCATCCTTCATCTCAAATTAAAAAAAAAAAACAAACAAAAACCAACCCAACAACATAGATCTAGCACAGACATAATTTTTCTATGTACTGAAATCCCCTCTTAAAACTCAGTCATGAATAACCTGGTCTCAAACCCCTTGGCAAAAACCTGCATCTCAGTACAATTATTTTTTTTCCTGTCCAAAGAACTAAATGTATTACAGCAACACCATACCATAAAAATCACTGTTATCCACATCTGAACTCTTGTATTTTTATAAATTACAGAGTCAGAGTAATTTAGGTTGAAAAGGTTCTCCGCAAATCCTGTGGTCCAGCTCTTTCAACATAAGGGCAATTTAAATTAGCCAGCCAAGAGCCCTGTCCAGTCAGCTTCTATGTATATCAAAGAACATAATTTTCCTATCTACAAAACCTGTTCCAGTGATTAACTACCTTCAATGGGATTTTTTTTCAACCTAAAAAAATAATCAGAATTTCCTACATTGTATTTTTTTGTCCAGTACCCCTCATCCTATCACTCTGCATCTCCAAAAGAAGTCTGTCTCAATCTTCCCTCCCACTAGGCAGTTCACAACAGCGTTACTGCAATCAACCGCTCATTAAATTTGCTAGGATAAATAATTTCTTTCCAGACGCATCTGGATGTTTATAAAATCACCTATACTAATCTCACAGGTTTAAAACTTACCATATGTGGAGCACTGATTGTTGCTTGGAAACCTGTAAAAAAGGAGAATGAAAGAATGTGATGTCTGTCCAGACAGCAACCTTACAGTCTTTTATTACCTTGCCTGTAAAACACTACACCTTAACTGTCACCCTCATTCAGGTGGTGACGTACACACACACACCCCCCCACACACCCCCCCAACAGTTAGACTGGTACTCAGAAGTGAGTTAAGGTACATCATCTGAAAGCTACAGCATATCAGCTCTGGATGGGGAAAAAGGGATTCTATCCTTGATCTCAGTTACAATCTACATTTTGTCACTCTATTGTCTTAGCTTGATCAAGTTATGTTGAATTCAGAAGAGTAATGTCTCCCAGAATAACATAATGCCTTTTTCACTCAGTCCCTATGTAAAAACCTGAATTTGTTAGTTTAGGTTTGATGTTGTTGGGACCATAGAACTTCCAGAGACAATAACCTCATCTACTTTGCAAGCAGCACACACCTATGAGAAAACATGGAGGGAGACATCTACATTTGTTTCTGGGAAGATATATAAGCTTTGAGTATATATGTATCTTAAAAGCTTTTTGATTTTTCCTGTAAGACAAAAAACTCCTAATGTAATTCATAATTCTCACCACTCACTATAAAAGAAAATTTAAAAAAATCAAGAATTTTCCCATACAAATAATAAAATCCCACTGTATTTTGTAGTTCTACCACTCACTATTACAGAAAAAATAATAATAAAAAAAGCCAACAAAAAAAAGAGTATATTTGCGTAATTCATTCTTCTGCATCTTTAAGATAAAACTGGGATCTGGAGAGCAACCAACTGTCCTAAAAAACTGTCCAATCAGTAGATCTTTCCATTTAAAATCCTACTTTCATATAAAAAAAAAAAAATCTCATGTAAAGGTTTAACAAACTCCACATTGCTCTCAACTGAATCATTTCTGTAAAGAGAGACTGTTTTGGACATAAGCTGGATACAAATAATTTTTCCACATCAGCTGCACCAGCAAAAATTGCTGTGGTTTAAAAAACAAATGCAAATTTACGCATTAATATTAACTAAAGAATATCTATCCACTTTATGTATCCAAGTATGCCAATCGCATTTGCATTGAAACTTAGTTAAAAGTTATTGAATAAACTGATAAAGAACTAAACAAGCTTCCAAATTAAAAAAAGAGAATATTCACATTCTTAACATATATATGTCAAAGGCAGTAACAGTTATGCCAGTTAGAACAATCTCAATCATTCTTACAAAATACTCTTACCTATAGACTGTGGAGAGTCCATGTAAGGGTTGTATTTTGCATAGTGGCAACGGTCCGTAGCCAGCATTACTTCAAATACCTTGTCTGATTTGATTATTCCATTTTCTATAAATAAACAAATAAATGAAATTGAAGGCATTCTTTCTCTGCTGTAATGCAAGAGTGGGTGAAATGTATGAATATATACCTAGCATTGTGAGAAATCATGCTGCTTTACCCTCCCTAACACTCTACCCCCCATAAAAGAATTCAAGCTGTGGTCCATAGATGAATGCTTAAGCCAGTGAACTTTGAACGAGACCTTTCCAACAGTTACAGATGCTTTTCTGAAACAGTAGAGACCATTTGCAAAGATCGGTTCTCTAAAAAAAAACCACCTCAACTTCATGCACACTTTAGATATTCCTGAAGACACAGTCAGTAAGAAGCTGACATTACTCTTCACATCAAAGAAGATACACTTCATATTTCTAGGAAGCTATATAAGTAAGTAATTACTGAAAAACAGACAAAAGCAGGTTAGAAACGTGAAGCTGCAGTATCCTTGACAAGTATTTTATTTCCAAGATCTGTTTCTCTTGTGTCGGCAAAAGAAGAAAATCCTTTTGTAAAGAAACTCCTACAGAATCAGAATTCCTATGCTAAGGCAGTCTGAGGCCAAGGACTTTTTACATCAAAACGCTTTGAATCTTTGCTCACTTTTCAAAATAAAATGTAAATGCACAAAAATATCAGAAGCACTGAGCAGTGCAGCCATTCTTCCTTGTGATTTTAGTGAAGTTATTTTTAAATAATGATAATTCTTTTTTAAAAAGACATTTATGAGTATGAGAAAATTTAAAAAAAAAAAACAAACTGAAGAAAATCATCAATCTCATTAATAGACAAAGTATAAACTACAAATAACTGAAATTTCATCAATGGATTGCTTCATTGAACTACTTACTTTAAATCAGGAAGATTTATTTGGAAATTTTACTTAAAAGGAAAAAATATAGGTAACTTGAGTACCTTTAAATTCTAACCCAAAATGCAGCACCATAAGTATCAGATTAAGAAGCTTCTGTAAGATTGTCCTAACTGAAACCACACCAATGTTTGGGGTTTTTTTAAAATACTACCATCAGTAATATTCCTGTGCCCAGGCCTGGGCTAACTTCTGCAAGGCTTCCCTGACTGTTTACAGTGTGCTCCCAACTACCCTTATCAGTCATGGGATTTTCTTCTGAACCCTGCCCCTTATCTACTACTTGTGTCCAGAATTTAATTATCCTATACAACAGAAGCTTGAATTCAGAGAATATAAGACAGTATGAATAAACAAATAAATAAATAAATTTAGTTTTCCCCTGACCACTTGGAATTAGTTTTGTATCAATTCTGTGAACAAAGCATGGGGGGGGGGGGAATATATATATATAAAAATTACACTGATAGATCCTCATTAGGTTCCACCAAGAAATTAGTATTTCTAAAGTAAACGTGCTTAAAAACAACAAAACAGAGGCAGGAGAATCATCAAAGCTGATCCTAACAGGAGTGAATTGATACGTTTAGGGGGGGCTGAAGGGAGGTGAAAAAGCAGTAGATGAGAAGCACTCAGGAAAGATCTAAAATATCAATTTCTGCCTTGAGATTGTGTATTGTGCTGATTGACACATACACTGTAGAAGCTACAGGTAGCCATCCGCTCTTTCCTTTAGTGCCCTGAGGGGAAAAAACATGCAGAGAATACCAGATGAGCAAAGTGACTGCAGGGCCCTATGATAAGGCCAAGAACCTCCTCTAGTTGTCAGGGGACCTTGTATGTCCTGCTATGACTGCAGACTTTTTCCAAACTTCTTCCTTCACACTACCCAAAGGTTAGTTGCAAACTAACACAACTTTGGCTGCAAGGTACTGAACTCAAAAGTCCTTTTCTTCCTGCAGCAGTCAATCCTAAGACGACTAACTTCCAGGATTTTAATTCTGTCTGGAACAAATCTCTATCAGATTCTGAAATAAATCCAGAAAACAAGTACATCCCCTAAAATAAATAACTAAATAAACAAACAAACTTTTCTATTGCAAAGAAGATATTCTGATTTCATTCCATCTAAGCGCCAAAAACCCAAGATGTTCAACAGTCAATTATTTATTAGTAAAATGCCAATGCAAAACATTTTCTAAATCTTTAAAGGAAGATACATATTGCAGAAAAATAGTCCATAACGAAATACATATATAGGTTGATTATCCTTTCTAATGATAACATGCACAGAAGACTCTCCTTGAGGAGAGTGATGGGTTTCTAAACTCAGATAATCAGCACTGTAAACAAACAGGATACTAAATCACAGAGCGTTTGCAATCAAAGCCTAATACACAAACACTCTATTTGCAACTTAAAATCAAAACTAAACTCTGATATTAAAATGATATCAGCACAACTTCTAAGCTTCAAAGGGCTGAAGCCAAAAAGTAACCACTTAAGAGTGTAGTACAGCCTGCAGAGTTCAAGAGTTACTCTATGCAGAGGCTGCAGCAATGACAGCTTGACATAATTGGAGCATGTTTTGAAAACTCACTCTGATCTGCTTCTTTTCTACAAATAGCACCATGAAAACAAGGGAAGAGCTCACAGAGCAGTCCTTGGATTTGAAGGTGGAAATATACCACTGTTGGACGTAAGCTGGGAAACTGGACAGTTGGCTGTCAGAGAGCAAGGAAAAAAAGAGCTGAAGTCTGAAAAGACTCCATGGACTTGCAACAAGTAAACAACCTACGTTTTATTTAGCAACACATGCATTACTGAAGTGCTTATCTTTCAAAGAATTGCCTACATCACTGATAGTATCCTGACTGTTGATCAAACAAGTTTCCAGCCAGACCATAAAACAGCAGCAGTCAACATTTACACCAACAACAGCTTCCAGATCAGAAAAAGGATGTCTCATTGCCACATGATAAAATCACATAAGCTTACTACACAAACTATAAACACCTACTCAAACACCTCCTGATGCTGTTTTACATAAAGAAAATGTTCATGCAGATCCCAAAACCATATACTGTGGGACTATTTCAGCATGCACATAGTTCAGTTTCTCCCCAGATTACTTTCTCCACTGACGAGTACTTCACTTCCAAAGATGACTTTTCAGTAAAACAGTATTTTTAAATCATAGATATCTTAAAGCATGGTGCAAAGTACATACAGCTCTGTATCACAAAAGATGAAATCAAGTAGATTAAAATTACTCATTTGACAAATAACAGTTTCCAGAGGTCTCCATGTGACCCACACAAACCAGCTATCGCGAGAGGAAAGTGGTCTGGAACAGAACCGTATCTTGGTTTTCAAGCAATGTGAAGTTGGTTGGTATTAAGCAGCAGGTCAACTGATGTTCTTACAGTCGGGGTCTTTTTTTGGGCAGGGAGAAGTAGTAAAAAGATGGGAAAAAAAGTGATTCAGTTAATAGAATTTTATTACAGATCACAGAAAGATTTCACTGTAAACCCTGAACACAAAGAAACCACTTTGAACAAGAAGCGATGGATCAGCATCCCAAGATCCAATAAAAGATAGTGACACAGAAACATACAAAGCTCTTTACGCTAAAGAAACTGAAAGTAGGTGCTTGCAAACAAGTGTTTCTTAAACCACTCATCCATACAAACCTCTCTGTTGTTAGCTTTGGAGGTATAACCGATAACAGTATCTGCATCAAACGTTCAGCTATACGTCTGTCATCTCTGTGATGTGGATTCACAATAACGCATTATTCAAACAGCACGTTGCACACAGCTAACTGGAGGGAATCATTTAAAATCTGCCATTCAGATAGAACAAAAAAACCTGAGGAACGTAAGGGTCCATAAGAACTAATCTTAGAGTCCAGAAATTAAACACAAAGATCAAATCTCATGAAAATCCACAAAAGGCAGAAATGTAAAATAAAATAAAAAATAAGGAAAAAAATTTAATTTAGCTACTAAATGCTACCTCATGAAAAGGTAAAACCACACAGGAATCAAAAGATGAGTTCACCACAGCAAACCAGCATGCAGCCTCAAGAGTCAGTTAAATACAAGCTTAGCCTCCAAAATTTTACTCCTATTTATGGGAGTGTACGCCTTCCCTCTTTAATAACCATCACCTTCAGAACCAACCTGTCTGGTTTGGTATAATGGATAAGACCGCTCTATTCATTTTCATGGATCTGAAAGTCTGCAGGTTATTTAACTACAGATGTATTACTCCCTCAATGTTGCAAAGTTGGTGTTAATGATTTTCTTCTCTGGACATGGAGAAAGGCATGCTAGCTCTTTGCTTATACTCCTCAGTGCACATCTTTATCACAAAAGCCATCCATAATGTACTCATATTAGGTTATGTTGATTTCATCTCAATCTGCATCAGCAGCTGAGTGAAGAAACTTCTGGGAGTACATGAAAAAAGCAACGTTAAGGTTGGGTTCAGCCTGCAAGAACACAACTGCACTCCAATAAACTAATGCTTATGTGCAGTTGAGGGAAGACTTCACCTCTGAGCACAGCTTGATCCCTCTTCATTTCAGAGGGATGAACTTCACTTACATGGAATGTCAAAATTGAAGAGTTCAATACAAAGCATCAACAACTATCAGTAATAACTAAAAAATGTTGCAGAGGTAAAGACAAACTCAGCCAGGCAGAACAGCTAGATAAGGAACTTTCCTCACAGCACAGCCTGACGCAAAACTACTTCAATAGCTTTAGTAGATCTTTAAAGAAAGGTAGATGCTGCACATATTACATCTTACTGAGCAGATTCCATGAAACCACTTTGATAATCTGTTTTCAGAAATTTAATAGTCATGACCAGCAACCAGACCACACAAATAGTTGGTTATTACGAATGTGATTTCATCAAAACAGAAACTAGTACTATGCAAAAGCTGAGGAGGATCAGAAGATCAGCAAAACACGACCCTGATTCTTAGGACAAAATAACACAGAGCTGTCATATTAGCAGAAATAAGGAAGAATTTCTAAAGTTATCTTTGTCTAACAATCTCTTCTAGATTTCGACAGGGCAAGCATTTTAAATTATTTTGTGCTCCAGTCCAGTGCTGCAGTATTCAGGTTCTGAAGTCTTAAAACATTATTCACAAGTCAACCAGTCCAGGAGAGATGTCATTCCAAAAATGTACTGATCTTCAGCTCTGAAAGAGTTTACATCATTTTTGTGAAAATTTGGTAATTTCAGTAAAAAATAAAAACATTAATAAAATTAAGCTCATCTTGTAACAGTCTTAAGAAAAAATCTTACTTATAAAAAGTGTTATCATAGCACTAACAAACATGACTTTGAGGTGTTACATCAAGATTACAGAAACAATCATTCAAAAGAATACAGATATTCTGCAGTTCTTTCTAAGCTTCCTAATAGCTCTTCGTGAGCTCATGATAATACAACAGGTTGAATAAAAGAAGAGTATTAAAAGAAAAGCTTGGAGTTATACTGCGACTAAAACATGCAAGATTCTCTCTTTTTAACATGCCCACAAGCAATGGTAATCATCCAGAAGGTGAGATTTGCAAGATTATTTCCATTTTACTACAGATTATTAGACAGCTTCAGACTACCAGAAAAAACATATTATGCCATGAAACCCAGAGACTGAAAAAAGGAATTGTTTTCAATCATGCAAAATAATTAAACACTTTTAAGTTAAAATGACTGATTACAAAGTTTTGTGATATAAGCAAGCATGTAAAACATGCTCTTTTTTTTCCTGGGTGAGTGAGGACTCAAACTTCATTGCACTGAATTTTGGGGTTGCTGTGGGAAAGAACTGGTGGGTATGTTTCTAATAGAACAACACCTTGTCTATCATTAAGGGAAAAGAAATGATAACAACAAAGAACCAATTAAGAACACAATCCTAATTTATACATAGATAAAATGTGATGAATGTTTTTAACGCCAGTTTTCCTTTCTGTTAATATTATTTGCTGGAATATTGTCTTGATTTACTTGAAGGCCTCCCTCTGAGATGGTAAAGGCTGTAAAAATTCCTTCAAAACATTTCACTGACATGGGAACATCATTAACAAATACTTGAATCACTAATAAAAAAGATCTTGCGGCAAGTTTTTTAGGCAATTATTAGAATTACTTGCTAGCAAATTTTTTAAAACCTCGATGTTTCAAAACATAGCATCACAGATTTCAACTCTATGCCACCTAAGACATTAGCTAAATTTAAGAAAATTAATATATTCTTAAACTATCAGTGGATGCGTTATGTTTTAATTTAAAAAATAGTTAAATTTTATAAGTTTCACTATGCAGCCATGAGTTTCAAAGCTTAGCCACTCAAGCCTCAATACAACATATGTTGAAGGAGAGTGTTCACTGAATGCACACAAGAGACAGCGTAACTGCTTGCAGTGGAGGTATTAAATTTGGGTTAAGTGCGTTTTATTGGTCTAATTTTCCATTGGTATTTCCCTTCTTCAGATTAATCCAAGTTATATTACTCTACCTTGAGCAAAATTACACAGATGTAGAAGAGATTTGGATAAACCAAGGGGAACAACTCGGCAGGGGAAGACAATAAAACAAAAGCAACATTTAGCGTTGCTAAACCTATCAGGCTTAGCAATACCATATTCAATGCCCTCACAGTAACAGAAGTTCCCAAAGGGATATGTCCTCATCAATCAGAAACCTAAAACAAAGGTGCATATTCGTTGTAGATAAGCCTTCACTATGATGAAACTTGCCATCATTTTTAATTATTTAACACCTAAATAATAAAACACTAAGAGAAATATATTTAGCATGCCTAAGAATAGAATTCACAAAGCTTGACGATATTTGAAGATATACTGATTTGAAACACCAGTCACACTGAAAAATTAGAAATCCAGTCTCAAATGAGGCACAGAATTCTATGGAATTTGTGGTATCTCATAATTTAGATTTACTAACTTGTGTGATACAAGTTTATTAAACAAGGAAAAGAGTGTAGCAAGAAACAAGCCCACAGGTGGTTACCAGCATTATGCAGCACTTGAACCACAGTTAATTCACCTTCACTTTCACCTGGAAATGTGGATTTAAAAACATGTATGTGTGGTATTAACACCATTAGTACAATATGATCAGAGAAATAAGTAAAGAAAGACTGTCATATGGCAGCATACCATATTGATTGGAGGAAAGAGGTGCTGTAAGGAAGCTTCATTAACTTAGATGGACTGTGAATTGGACAGGGACCAATTTTTCAGTTCTGCAGGTGGGAAAGAAAAGCTGATTTCTAAGATGTTGGCAAGAGCCCAACTATGAAAGATGGAAGGAGATCAAAACAACCTAATAGTGAGAAGGCAGAACAGTGGATAACTGAAGATAAAAGGGGGGGGGGGGGGGGGGGGGGGGGGAGAGGGGAAGGCGGGAACAAGACAAACAAAGACCCCCACACCAACAAAAACAAGCTACCAATTACCCAGTCTTTTCCTGCTTTCTCAGCAAACCTATATGGCAGATTCATAACAAAAAGAAACTCTACTAAGAGTTATGTATTTGAACACAGGCAATTATTTCTACGTTTAGAATGATTTCTAACCCTACAGCTACCTGCACTTTGATAGTTTCCTAGAAGTGCTGTCTGTGAAAAGATCTTAATTTAAATATTTTCAAGGGGGATCACTCTGGTTTGAAGGTGCATGTTCAACTATGTTCAATTTGGAAGAAGCAAAGATTGAACTAATTGCTCTGTAAAGGTGAAAAATATTCTTTTTAGATAGCTCTAATGCTGGAAGAATCAAACATTTAGAGGGGAAAAAAAATTAAAATGATACATAGTTTCAAGAACCATTGGGCAACAAAGCAGCTGAACACCTTGTGGAAACAGCACATTCAAGGACAGCAATTTTGTTGCGAAGAAGAATCCATTTTAAGCAAGTTTATTTTGTGTACATCACAAACTGTGCATCTATGATGACTCAAATTAACAGTGCAAGAACATGCTTACAATGCAACAAGAAGCTGAAATTAAAACACCACCAGAAAAGGTCACACAACATTGTTCAGCCACTTGTCTCTACGTATGCACTGAAAAACATGCAGAGTTCCAGGGCCGCCTTCATTAGTTTGTCCCTTTTAAGACATTAAAACCAAGATAAGGCTCATAAAGAATACTTGACTAAATCTGCATGCAAA
Organism: Todiramphus chloris collaris; assembly: GCA_025345505.1. Classification (NCBI taxonomy): domain Eukaryota; kingdom Metazoa; phylum Chordata; class Aves; order Coraciiformes; family Alcedinidae; genus Todiramphus; species Todiramphus chloris. The sequence continues at coordinate 658,040 of JANVCC010000020.1, forward strand.
TACACAAAAGCACTTACCACTGCTCTAACGCAATTATCATTGCCATTACAGAGAAGTTAATTCTATAGTTAGACGACTATGAAATGTGCAATAAGCATACGTTGGTGTGGCTTCATGAAATTTGAGCGCTTCATTGACACAAAATAGAGGTGTTAGTAACTGTTGATAACAACTTATAATGAAGAATAATCTTTATAGCTCTTGTAAAGGAAAAGAATATGTAGCCTAGAGGAGTTTTCCATTGATGTTTTTATTTGGAAGCAAATCAGTATAAGAAGTTCCCATTCTTCCCAGCCCACTTAGACCCATAAGAAAGTTCATTGCTTCTCTAACCACAATAGTACACCAGCTTACAGATATCAAGGAGTTTAAACCTTCAAGTTTTGCAAGGAGAGCACTGAGATAGCAGCCCAGTTTTACAATAGAGTCTTCCTCACAAGCACTTCTATAAGCACAGTGACAGAATAAGCACAGCACAGAATTACATCTCATATAAAACAGTGCTGTCTTCTAAACTTGTTCCCAACTTTAGCAACAAGGTATCATCTACCTGGAGAACCCTAACTTAAAAGTTACGGTTTATGCTACAACTGCTCTGCACTGATAAAGCCCTATGCCATCAGGGGAGTCCCACTGAGGTCACTACCACAATCTTGTTGCAGGATCAAAAGCCTCTGTGCCTCTACAACATTTTACTTCCAGTCCGCTATTTAACACGCCTCAAAATATTCTGGCATGCACATACAAAACAAAGAGGGGGAAATTACAGGCTGGAATTTTGCAGGTAATTACCATCACTGCATATTTTGAGATTACAATATTAAACACTTCTGGTTTACTTTCTGCTTCCTATACTACTATTGTTGCGCACTAACTATAATGGTTTTTAGCTTTTTCATTATTATTTGCAAAACTCTAACCAGTTTCCATGTGTTGAAAAACACTGTCATTGTTTTCTTCAACAAAGAAATCAGTTTTGCCTTCAGCTTCTCAGAGCCATAGACAATTCTGGCAATAATCACTTTTTCGATATATTTTGGAGACTGACATTCATTTTTATGTCAGCAACTTTTCCCCTGCTGTGAAAGGAGACAGAATTTCACTAAAACAGTATTTCTAGCCCTTACAGTTGCAAAACAAGACAAGAAAATGCACTGCAAGTCTAATAACTAAATAATTTATTATTTATTTGTTAAAGAGGCAGTTTCTACAGTGAAACTGAAAGTCACTTCAGCATATATCGCTCTACGGGATGGAAGAGTTCTCAAAGAGTGGCAAAAGAAAATACTAGAAAAGACCAGAGGATCAGAGGATCTAACATAAGCAGACTGGAGGAAACAACAAAGGTGATTCTCCCGTGTCTCCAAAATAAAGATAACGCCAAACAGGTGAAGTTGTCTGTGGTCTTGCAGCATCTCTAACATAGGGAATAACTGTCATAATCTGCATCCTTTTATTTCTAGGACACAGGCTTGAGGAGAGGAAGGGAGAGACTGGAAGTAAAGAAGAGGCACTAAGAGTTGACCTACCACAGATTAATCCGAGGTTAATATGAAAAATGGAAGATCTGAATAGAAAAAGCGTTATCACCCTGTCCTCCCAGCCTGGATGTCTAAATGACCCTGCAGGCTTCGGGATGTACTGAAGAACAGCGGTGAAAAGCATCCTCCCAACACCTTCCACATTCAGCACGGGGACAGCACAAACCTTCGCTAAAGACACGGAACGCCAAGTCCCGGCCAGTCACCGGCAAGCTCGGCGACATCACGAGTCCGTAACCTCGACAGCTCCTCTGCTCTCGCAGCGGTCCTAGCCCACCTCTTCCAAACGAGCCATTCGAGACAGGTGCCAAAAGCCAGCATTTCGGACCTCCCGAGTGGACTGATGCCACACCCCCCTCTCTCACCTAACAAAAACAACCTCAGCCTCTTCGGCGCGTTTCCCAAACCCCGGCAGCTCCCGCCGAGTTTGGCCGGGGCCTGACCGAGCGCAGAACGGTGGCTGCCCGCCTGCCGCCACCACCGCTCCCCTGCCCGCCCCGAGAGGGCCCTCGGCGCGCCGCCCCACAGCGCTCGGCGGCAGTGCTGACCCGGCAGAGGCGGCCGGAGCCAAGCCAGAAAGACGCCGAGCCCAGTGCGTGCGGAGGATCACGAGTCCTCCGGCGGAGCTGCCGCCGCGGCCCCGCCTCAGCTCGCACAAGAGCGCTACGGGCAGATGGGGACGAGGCGGCGGGAACGGGGCCGGGGAAGGGGGAGGCGGCGGCCTGAGAACAGCCAGGGCCGCCGCACGGCGCTTCCCCTTCGGGACCGCCATCGGCGCCGCCCCTCCCTCCGCATCTCCTCCCGCAGCAACAGCCCGGGCCGGCCCTGCGCCAGCGGCCGCCGCCCTCCGCCCGGCTGCGGGACGGCGGCGGCGCTCGCCGCGCCCTCCCGGGAGGGACCCGAACGGACACCCAGACACACACCCCCCGGCTGGGCGCCGCCTTCGCCTCCTCCCCCCGCCGGCTCTGCTCCTTGACAGTTGGCGGCTGGGCGGGCGCCGCGGGAATGCGAAGTGCGTGCGGCCGGGAACGGTCGCTCCGCGGCTGAGGCGACAGGGGCCTGGCCCGGCCGCGCCCCCCCGCCCCGGACTCACTGCGGAGGTTGTGGATGAGCTCGGAGTGGCTGGCGCCTCCCGACTTCCAGGCCATCGCTAGACACAGTCTGCGGAGCAGGTACAGAGCCGCCTTCAGCGCCGCGACTGCGCACAGCAGCTTCCCCAGGAAGGACACAACCTCCAGCGCCGACACAGGCGCCGCCTCCTCGCCTCCTCCTCCTCCCCCCGTGGCCGCCGCCGCTGCGGCTGCCGCGCGCCCGTCGAGGGGAGGGGCCACGCGCCCACCGCCCCGCGCGCCCGACATTCTCCGGCCGCTGCCGCCGCCGTCGCCGTCGCTCCGCCGGCCCGCGCTGGCCCCCGCGCATGCGCGCCCATTGCCCCCGGGGGCGCGCGGGGACAGATCCCCGCGCGCGCGGAGGGTGGGGGGGGCGAGTTGCTCTGCAAGCCGCTCCTCAGGGGCCGTTCCCCTCCCGCCGCCGTGCGGAGGAGGCTGCGGGCGGCGGGCAGCGCAGTCGGGCTGCCCCCGCGCTACTCCCGCAGCCCGAGCAGCGGTGAAGCCGGCCTGCCGCCCTCCCCCCACGCACCCGCGGCCACCGTGAGCACCCGGTAACACACGAGCGCTCCTCCCGCCGCAGCGCGTCGTGGCTATTCTCACGGCGCTGAGGGTGCGGAGAGCCGCCGGGGGACGCGCCCACAGGGGTGGCCCGAGCCCCGGTGCCGGTATTGCCCTCCCGCCGGGGCCCGAGCCACGGGCCCGCCCCTCCCCACCGCTGCAGCCTGCGGCGTCGGTCGCGCGGGCTCAGCGACTGCTCCCAGTTGGCGGGTTTAGTGGCGGGGGCCCGCGGATCCCTCGCCCCAGGAGCGGCGGGGCTGCGGGATTCGGGACGGATCCGTGGTCTCGGGTCTGTCAGTTTAGGAGCTCCGTTAATGAATGAGCTAGCCAACCGGCACGCCGCGAACCCCGCCCTGCCGCCCGCTTTGGCCACTTTCGCTAAATGAACCGGCACACGCTGTGTGCCGAAGAAGGGCGGACGGTCGCCCCCCGACCCGGGCCTGCCGGTCAACAGCGACGGCGTCCCGCCGCGCGCCCCACCGCCCTTGCGACGGAGCCAATTACTGGCGCCCCGCGGCGCGGTGTTTTGCATGGGGCGCGTCTATTGGCCGCGGCCGGCCCGCGCGAGCCAGGCCTAGGTGCCGGAGGCTGCCATTGGTCAGTCGGCGCGCGCGCGCGCGCCGGCGGCCCCTGTCGCCCCTTTTCTGTGGCGGAGCGGGAGCCGCCCCTCAGGCGGTGGCCACGGCGGCGAAGTGAGGGGGGCTGGCGGGGGAGCGGAGTGTGACCGAACGCCTGGAAAACAGCACAAAAAAACGCGCGCGTAGGGGTGTTTGTAAACGGTATATGGGGGTCGGCACGTGCGTGCCGGGTTAAACGCTGCCAGGGTCCCCACGGCACGCAGCAGCAATCCGCCGGCGCGCGGCTGTTGCAGGACGAAGTTACAAATTACAATCGCTTTTGGATAGGTCACGAAATCAGTAACGCGGGATTTAATAAATGCCCCCCCCGATGCTGCCGGTGTGGCCTCGGTTTGTGTCCCAGCGGAGGCACGCGGTGAGGTGGCGACCTTAAGGGAAAAGCAGCACGGCCGGTTCCTCCCGCAGCCTGCGGCATAAGGCTGAACGCAGACACAGAGTTAACTGCCTGCGGCCACACGGTATCCCGCTGTACTCCTCCTTAATTACTAAGTTTGCCACTAATAATCATTTCCCACGTTATTTATATGTGTTTCTATTGTTTTTAAGGAAAGCAAATCGCATTATCATGGACAATTTCGGGGACCCTGCTGTCAGTGCTGTGACTTTGGCATTTGTGCCCTCACCTGATCCCTGTGACCCAGCTTCCACATGCCCGGGACTGCAATTGTAGAGCTTTTCCTCTCTTAACCGGGTGAAACAGTGCAGGTATGTCATCTTGGTACTGGACAGCGTGGGTGTCACAGTTTAGGGTCAGGGCAGCCCCTTAGGCCTATAACAGACCTCTCCCTGTTAACCCCCCTCCCTCCCCAAAGGGGAAGAGAAAGGGAATAAGGGAGAGAGACTTAGTGATTAGAAAAGGAAACTAGAACAGCTTTAATGAAAATGAAAATAATAAAAAATGGAAACCAGTATGGAACCCAACCCCTCAGATGGTAATTACATCACCGTCACCACTGATGCTGTGGAACAGGCACCGGGGGAGTCCCAAGCTGGTCCCCGCATCAGACAGGAGCTGTGTTCAGGAGCTGGATTCTGGTACCGGGTTCAGGAACACACAGACCAGGATCAAATGCAGAACAGCCCGAGTCCTCCTCGGACACTCCAAGGAAGAAACCTGAATAGGACCCAAGCCGAGCAAAGCTGCAAAGTGGGCCAACAGAGTGAGACCCTCATGATCCCTCAGCTTTATACTGAATATGATGTATACGGGACGGAATCCCATATACAGAATTAATTTTGTTCTCAGTCAAACCAGGACACTGGGATTCATTTCTTTGCTTTTGCAACACGAGAATAGCAATCCATATCTATGAATTGTGTAAACATTAGAGAAAATAAGGTATCATCACGATTTCAAATATTACATTGTTTCTTAAAAGCATTCCTCATACAAGGACACACTCAACCTAGCGTACCGTGATGGGAGACACAGATAATTTTGTCTTGTGTTTGAGAACCCATCCTGGGAGGGATGAGCTTGTTCCAGATCCACACAACACTTATACTGCATCTCATCATTGCTGTTTCAGGTGAAGAAAACAAAGTGAAGGTGGGGATCTGCTTTTCTGGCTGACAGTCAGTCCGGGGCCAATCTGGCAGTTGCTCAATGCATGCACCAGGTCCCATCCATAGACTTCCCAGACATTTCCCATCTGGTGCTTTTAATCCTGGAGACAGACCCACTGCTTCATTTTGTATTCTCCATCTAACTTCTCCTAGACATGATCTGGCAACTGCTCTACAATCCATGAGAAACTCCAAGCCTGCCCCAGAATATAAAAGGTCTCCCTGTTATATTCAGTGGGCTGGGAGAGAAGGAAAGAAGCCATGGACTTAGAGGAATTCCCAAAGGGCAGCAAGTACAGAGAACAGACAGACATTGTAAAAATACACACACAAAAATACTTTTGTTTTAAATGCAAAAGACATTTTCTGTTGTCCGATGCAAGCAAACTGCACTGCTTTCACACAGAGAGGTTGTTGGCAAGAAACTATCTGTCCCATGTTTAAAAGCATTCCAGGGATACTTACCCCCTTGGGAGACCAGAAACATGAGAGAAACCATTTACATACAGACTGATGCTGCTTACCCGGACCAGCTTGAATTAGGGTTAAGCTCATCAAAGAGCACAGAGAAAGAGCCCACCTTTACCTTGTAGGAACATGCAGACTTGCCCAGGCACTTTTTGACTGAAAGCACCTATTGTCCATCTCTTGGCTACATTCCTGGCATGACTATTTGAAGAATGACAACTCCATAAGTGTGAGCCTTCCTAAGCGATATCAGAGGTGTCTTGGATGGATACCAGGCATATATGAAGGAAACAACATTTGACCTGCAGGTTCCCAGGAGCTTTCAGACAAGCCAAGTTGCCTCCAAGGGCCCTGAGAAACTAACATAGCGGCAGGATGCACCCGTTTGTGCAGTAAACAAACATGAGGGTCCCTAGCTCTTTCTGCTCTATAATCCCAGGCCATTAGTCCATTTTTTAAACTTATTAAGAGCATACGCACCAAGATAAATCTAAAAGGAACGTAAACAGTCTACACTAGAGTAAGAGACAAGTCATAGATTATATTAAAAATTATGTTTTCTGGCCATCTGCATTCACATGGAAGCTCTCCATCTGCGCTGACACTCAGCATTCCTATATCCTCTTCCCCCTCACTTGTCCAAACCAGTGGGAGCACCTTGATCCCTGGATGCCCACTGTCAGTTGCAGGCATCTCTGTCTTCCACGGGTACAGCTATCTCTAGACTCTCCAGGGAACTGATGCATGAGCTGCCTTGTTAGGGAAGAGGCACAGGAATGCCAGCAGCCAAAGTGGGCCATCACTTGCTTGTTCTGACACGGAGATCCCATGAATCGTAGGCGTGACAGATCCCTCTCCTTTTCCTCACGTTCACCCATATCTCATTCCCTGAGCTGTACTTACATCCACTTACATATAAACCCCTCTGTGCTACTATTTCTGTTTCATCCCTTTCCTCCCACCTCATGAACCCATTAGATTTTTAAAATTCTCTGAATTTAAAAAGCATATGAAAAGTTGATCATCACTGTCTGATCCCATCTGCTTCTGCATATACATACCACAAGCAGAAATTTCCTTGTGAAATGTTCTTACTGAGCATTTCCAGTTATGTCCCAAACTCCACACTAATTGGCTTCTACACCTACACTCACTCCTCTCCCTTCCCCCGTCCTGGTTTTAACTTAATCACTCTCCTTCACCTCATCTCTTTTCCTGCAACCTCAAGCCAGTTTGGTATGTACCTTCATTGCCTTTTCCCATTTCAGAAGTTACTATTTCTTTGAGCTCAGCATCCCTCTTTTCCCATCCCTGCACTCAAAGAAGACGTGAGAAGGACTCAGGCACACTAGTGACTTTCTGTGTTAGGAAGCATCAGGACTGGGGCCGTCCTGTGAGGGAAGGTGAGCCAGGCCCCAGTGATGACAACAGCACACAGCAGGACACCATCCCATGGCGTCCGAGTGACGCAAGCAGAGCAGGGCTGAGGGCAGTAATGGTTTTGCCATCAAGCAAAAGCAACAGGACAAATCAGGTCCCAGGTCAAGCCAGTCACTAAGTCAGGGACGTGGCCAGGCATAGGCTCCCCTGCAACACAGCTCAGGCCAGGAGCAGGTGCCCCAGCCCAGCTGCAGGTGGGGGCAAGTAAGGCTTGTGAATGTGCTCAGGGCCCTGGCACTCTGCTTGTGGATCTGCTCTGCAGTGCCCTGCATAGCATCTGCACTTGCTCAGGAGACTGAACTGGGCGCAGCTCCAGGACATATGACCAGCAGTAAGTATTATTTTGGCATCTCCAAATAACTTTCTTAAAATATTGTTGAATGATAATTGTCGGAAAGCAGTTTATAAGCAATTAGAGTTCAGAATTAGCTTTATCCTGCCCTAGCATATCCACTGATCTAGTAAGTGTCTTCATTCCCAGGCCCCCTAACCCCTGGCAGAGAGATAGGCATGCTTTCAGTTTTCTTCCCTTTCACTCACACTCCTGTCTTGAGCCACATTTAAGCATAATCCACAGTTGCTCCTTGTTGTCTCAGCTAATATGCTTGGACCCCGTGACCAGGGACAGCTTTGTCTAGACTGAACGTCATTTTTGACAAACTCAGAAGTAACTGATGAGGCATATTTTCCCCTGGTGTTTGTTTCCTCCTTTTATTTGTTTATTTAAGTATGCTATTGCACTGAATCAACACAGTATACATCTAACTGCTAACACAGTACACAGCTTTCATATTGATCAAACACTGAGAATATATTACAGAGCAGCCCTAAATCCATCACAGCTCTCACCTCCATCACGTAACATACTGCCAACTTTTTCTTTAAGATACAATGTAAGACAAGGAAGAAAGATTGTGATTCTTCTTTCCCTCTTAATGAAGATAAGCCTCTATGTCCAACCTACTCCCCTTAATACTTCCCAAATGCTTTTGAACATGCAATCCTGAGCAAATAAACAAAGAATCCAACAACATAAGGTAAAAAATACACACAGAAATCACAAAGTAGTCATTAAAATATTTGCATTAAAAACCATTTCCATAATCCCAAAGCATTATCTCTTCCTTTTAGCTATCTGGTCTGTAGCTGTATTCGAGGCTGCTTATTGACCTTTCTCACAAGTGATATGAGAATTATCTGAAAATACCCTTGGAGTTGACAGTGACTTGCAGGATTGCTGTTGGCAACTTAGTACAGGGTGCCAGAGGTATTGGCTACTGCAGAATAATAATGCTACTGCAGTGTGCAACAAAGCTGTTTTAAGGCTTGCAGCATGGTAGATTATAATAGCATCCAGCATTTTGAATACGTTCAGTGCTGGGGTCCGCTGTACAGAGCTACGAAAAAGAAATAGAAACGTTCCTCACAATTCAAGTTCAAATGATATATAAAGCGTATAAAATATCCTTGATTTGGTATTGCACCTGAAGGATTACAGAATGGCATAGCAGACTTACTGAGGAACTCAAGAATGCTGCATAGAAAAAAAACATGACAGATGGCTTCAGCAGGCAAAACTGCAATAACACAGGTGAAAGTTTGACCAAGCCACTGCTGCTGCTGCTGCTGATAAATCCACGTGACAGAACCTCAGAGAGCTCATGATGGCAGCTTTGGAAAAGATAAGAATAACGCAGCAGAAATCCAGGTTGTAAAAGCAGGAACGTGTTTGTGAGGAAGTTCCGCGCTGCACCGCCATGACTGGACACATAGTCCCATCCTCTGAAATGACAAGGTAGCTGTGTCGGCCTTTAGCTCGTTTTACAACTAACCCCTGAACTTTCCATTGCACAGTTGTTTAGTGTGAAAGTGAAATGCAGTAATGGAATTGCACGTGTGCTCTTGTTTGATTTACCGTGCTATATGGGACAAGTTATTGTACTTCTGTGCAGGCAGGAATCTTCACAGAAGGAGGAGAGGATCACTCGCAGGTTATTTAAAAGCAAATCTAGAGCAGAGACGGTAAGCTGCTGTAAAAGTCACCGATTTTGAGAAAAGTCGGCGACCTTGCAAAGATGAGACATACACGCAGCGTTCAGGGGGGAGGAGGGCCCAGCCGCGCAGACAGGTGAGCACACCCTCGAAATAGCCTCGCTGGCCTCGTTGGCCAGGGCAGGGCAGGCCAGGGCACGGCATCGCCCGGTGCGGACCCCCCTACCCCCCCATCCCTGGCCTGTCCATCTCGGTAAACGCCGGCAGCTGGTGAGGGGCGGCCGCTACATACGGCAGAGCCGTGCAGGCTCTCGCCCCGCTCCGCTGCCATGCCGAGCCCCAGCCTCAGCCTCAGCCTCAGCCCGCCCGGGCGCGCTCGCTGCCGCGCCCCAAGCCTGTCCCTCCGCGCTCGCCGTCACGCCGCAGCCAATCAGCGGGCGTGCCGCGGGGCGGGCGGCAGCGGCGGGAGCCGGCTCGCGGCGGGGGCGGCCATGGAGGACGTGTGCGCTAAGTTCGTGTCGCAGAAGATCAGCAAGACGCGCTGGCGGCCCCTGCCCGCTGCCGCGCTCCAGCCCCCTGACCTCTTCGCCACCGGCTCCTGGGACAACGAGGTAGCGGGAGGGCGGGCGGGCGGCTCTGGAGGCGCGGTGCGTCCTTCCCACCGGGGCGTGGGAGCGGCGGCGGGGCCCTCTGCCCCCTCAGCCCCCTGAGCCTCCGCCGCTTCTCGTGGCAGAGGGAGGCCGGCGCTTGCCGTGAGGCCCGCCCGTCCCGGCGTTCCCTTAGCTCTGCCTTGCTGGCGGCCCTGAAGAAACCAAGGGCCGTCCGATGTTCGGTAGGGTCCCGCCGGCCGAGCGTTTTCCTCCGTCCGGCATCCGTTTCCTCGGGAGCGGTGCGCGGCCTGCAGCCTATTGCTTTCCCTGGCTGTAGTGAGAGGGCCGTCTTGTCTAGGCTGGTTTGTTGTTAGATACTGTCAAAGCATTTTCGAGTCAAACTAGGGGTGTCGTTTCCATACAGGATAACAGGATCTCCGTTTGGTCTGTTGGAGATCTTGGAAATGTGGGCCTCAGTGGTGAATATCAAGGAGAACCGCAGCTGCTGTGTGACATCAGACACAACGGTGATGTTATGGACATGCAGGTAAAATAGCTGTGTTGAATAGAGATGTATTTTTTTTAAGGGCTTGTCACTTGGAAAAAACTAAGTGATTGTGAGCTGTCAAGATTCTAAGATTCACCAAAAAAAATGGTTATGAAGTAGGAAGGCAAAGCTAAGCAGTATCAGTTTGTGGATTTGTTGTTTGGCTTGTTTGGTTGGTTGGTGGGCGGTTTTTTGTTTATTTTCATATTTTTTTTGTTTGTTTGTTTTGTTGCTGTTGTTGTTTTTACTGTATCTACCAATAATTTAGGTTACTTTAGAATGATCATATTGATGTTGACATCAGTTAATAGCATGTGTATTATCCGCTTTAGTTTTTGGATCAAGAGAGAATTGTGGTTGCCTCATCAACAGGAACTGTAACTGTATTCCGTCATCATCAAAATAACCAGGTAAGTAACTTGCTCTGACTGTAAGCTGCTCTTCTGTCTTTCATCCCAGCAGACGACTTCCCAAAACTACTGGAGCAAGAAACATCTGTATACCAAAATAATTTTTTTTCAAGTCTGTAAGCAAAAGCTTTGGCTTTATATGTACAAGAGAGGAAAAAAATAATTTTGCACACATACTACATAAATTAGATTCCAGAGACAGGTAGACTGGGGTATCTGTTAGTATGTATCTGAAACCAAGTAGTCCATTCACTGAAAACATACTCTGAGAGTTTAGAATGTTTTGGAGGAGTGGGTATTAATGGACTTGTACCTGCCTTATTAGAGTTTTTTTCACTCTTGAACTAAAAGACGTGTTGAATTTCTTCTCATAAGTGTCATATGAGGGAAGATATGTAAACTGTGTAGTCTTTTGCCTTGATTATAGATCACTGAAAATAAATTAATAACTTTTTTTTAAATATAGTCACAATGACCCAGTAAAGATGAATATCTCTTAATAGTTTGATGTGGTATCTAACATAAACTAAATTCCTTGCAGTTAAAATCTAATTCTGACCTTATATTCTGCAAAGGCCTTCAGCTGTTTTCCCTTGAAACAGGGAAAGATCAAAGGGATAGGTCTAGTGAAAGACATTTCACAGTCCATAAATAGACTGTGTTCTTCCTGATTTCTAACTCATGTGAAAAAGATCGTTCAGAGAAGAAATAATCCATGTTTATTTGAAGCATTGTGTGCTCAAGAGTTGAAGAAAATTTAGATCTCCTGATTCTTATCTATACAGGATTTTCTCATTCCTGTGAAGTGTGGCTTTTCTGGAGCTTGTTTCTGGTTTCATGAATATTCTGGAAGCATTTTTCTCCCAGGATCATTACTTAACAGCAGAGTGTCATGTCTGGTTATTACTTAGACTTTATCTGCCAGCCAGCGGTGGGAGAAAGCCCATTATCATGTGGGTCAAGACTCATCTTGTGGTGGAGCAGCATGTACAGGAGTCATCTGCAACAACCCAGAAATTGTTACTGTTGGAGAAGATGGTAGAATAAATCTCTTCAGAGTTGACCAAAAGGATGCAGTAAGAACTATAGGTATGTCAAATAACTGTTCAAATTAGTTTAGTTTGAAGTGATTTGTTTTTAGCTTCTCAAATCTTAATGACAGAAAAGACAGTTGAGAATTGAATTCAGTATTCCAAGTTAAATATGTTTACTCCAGATTATTCCTGTATTTCTCCAGACACTTGAAGCCTATTTCAGATGTATTCTATATTAATTCAGGTATTTGCAAGCTAATGTTTTAACTGTTGGAGAAGTTTCAAGCCTAAAATTCTCTGTAGGCTTCTAAATTTAGAATTGCTAAATGCTCTGAAAGTATATACGAAATATGGTTAGAATTCTTGAAGTATTGTGTCCCAAGTTCCTCATGACTAGAGGTCGGTAACATGGTCACTTCAATTCTCTATCTCTACTAAGATTAACCCTCATGGTGTTCATATACTAAACCATCTGTTTCTCTGTGTCTGAAGGAACACCAAGAACCAGAAACCAGTGTTTGTACTCTGTTCTGCTGCCAGATATGGCTTACAGTGATCGTTTCTCCTGTAGTGAAAAAGCTTCTTGTTTTCTAGAGTAATAGGTTGTGATATAGTAAGATTTTATGAAAGGTGTCAAGGCTTGCTTGTTCCCAACTCTTCTCTCATGCTAGTTTTATGAAAATAGAATACAAGTTCATAGCATCTGTTTGAAATCAAACTTAAAAGCAGAAATAATTTAAAGGACACAATGGCACATTTGGTAGTGGCATTATGAAACCAGGACTTTCTCCCTGCAACTTCAGATTGACACAGCACCTGTGTTTCTCCTCAAGCAAAATCCTTCCTCCAGCGGATGAAGGAATTTAGACAGTCATAAGCCAATTAAGGAGGGAAGAGCTCTGGGATTTCCAGAGGGGTACTTGTGTGTTCATGGCTGTATGTACACACACAAGATAAATCCTATTAATTGCATACAACCGTTTAGTGAAGCTCTGTGAGAATTTCTGTAGGAAACCTTTCTGTGTTTTGGTTTGTTTTTTAAAAATCCCCAACCATCAACTACCAGATATGTTGCAGATTTTATTAGTGCATGCACACAAACATAGTAGCTTTCCCATTGAGGGATGAGAACATTAAGTAGTTTAAAAGGTTTATTTAACTTTTAGAATTTTACTTATATACAGATATTAACACAGAGTGTTCTGGTACAAGTTTGAGAGTAGTATGTTTTGCTGACTCACAGGAAGCAGAGATCCTCAAAAAACCCTATACTCTTCTCTGGGCAATTGCTCAGCTGCTTACATACAGCTTTAGGAATGTGCAGGATGCAAGTTATAAGTTTTCTTAACACTCATTTAATAGTATGATATAAAAATGCTTTTTTTTGCAGTGGTAACACCAGCTAGTGTTATGCTGCAGTAAGACTTAGCATTGAGATTTGCTGAAACATAAACACGCAAGAAATCACATGTGAATTGAGAAATGTCCTTTGGGAAATGTGAAGTATTAAAATAGGAACAGTCCATAAATAAGTCAATCATACCTATGACCTCGTAAGTTTATCTGGAGTTATACGAAAGGGATTAGCACAAACTCATGGAGTAGACATATTTTACTGTAAAAGTTGGAGCAAGGAGAGAAAACATTTTGTAAGATGCTTTCAAGTTCTTCATGGTGGAGTCCTATACTGTAAGCCATCCTTTGTACTAGTTCCCAGTTCGGTGACATCTTGACGTTTCCCCGGAGCTGACCTGAATCCTTCAATGTGTTTTAATGTGAAGATAGAACTCTTGCACCTCATGAAATACTTGTAAAGAAATACCTTGCTATTTTTTTAAATTGTTTAATGGACTTAAGTGTAAGCATATCAACTTTGTATTATATAGTCAACATCGCGGTAGGGAAAAATTTGCAAAGTTAGAGATGAGGTAAAATTATTTTGGAGCCATAAAGATCATAGAATGGTTTGGGTTGAAAGGGTCCTTAAAGATCATGTAATTCAAATCCCCCTGCCATGGACAGAGACACCTCCCACTAGACCAGCTTTCTCAAAGCCCCATCCAACTTGGTCTTGAACACAGCCAGTGATGGAGGATCCACAACTTCCCTGGCCAACCTGTTCCAGTGTCTCACCGTTTTCCAAGTGAATAACTTATTCCTAATTTATTATCTCAATCTCCCCTCTTCCAGTTTGAAGCCATTGTCCCTCATCCTGTCACTATAAGCCCTTGTAAAAAGTCCCTCCCCAGCTTTCTTGCAAGCCCCCTTCAGATACTGGAAGGCTGCAACAGGTTCTCCCCAGAGTCTTCTCATTTCCAGGGAAGATGGCTGTATCATGGCTAAATCACTTACTGTTATTCCATCACAAAATTTTAAATCCTTTAGATCTTCAGTGTTCAGTAATATTTCTTTTTTAAAGGTGATTTTGGTGTTTTGTTTTTTTCTCTTCCTCTCAGCTTTCATTTAAATAGTAAGCAGAAAAGTCATTCAAATATCTGTAACCAGGTATCAATGTGACTTCTCTGTCTGTCCTTATATCAGAAAAGGTTTCCATCTTATGCAGAATAAAATTCACCTATATTTTCAGTATAGGCTTTGTCCTAAATGTGCCCTGACCCTAAACATTGACAGGTTTACACAAAAGAATTATACAATACTTGAGGTGAAAGTAGACTTAACAATGTTACCCCATCAAGATGAAAGGTTTCTATATAATAACAGAATGAAAGTACAAGAAAATTGTGCCTGTTCTCTTGTAAAGCCTCGACAGTTTCACCTTAATGCTGTGAAGTGTTTGACATTGCAAATTATTGTGACCAAAAGAAGCATTGGAGGAAAGGACCTGAAAAATGAGCTTTGCCATTTAGATTAACAAGCACAGCATAATTCTGGTTTGGTTTTTAAGGACAGGGATGGAGATTACATTGACAGTTCTTGGAAAAGGTCTAAAGAAAGTCGGTGAAATAAGTGAATTAATTAATCTTACGGATCACCAGGTAGCTCTGCAAGCACTGGAGCTATTTCATCATAGCTTCTTACAGATTTGTCTTAGTAGTGTTTGATACAGGAAGCAAGGGCTCCTTTTTCATGGGGTACCCTTGCAAGACTTAAAATTCCCAGACACCATAGTCTGTCTCTGCCTTTGAAAACGCAGAGAGGTTGTAACCATGTTTAAGCAGCTGTGTTTTGTTTTCTGAAAAGAATTACTTTAACTACATGGCCACTAGTCTTCCATAGGTTTGCCCAGCTTTCCTCATCTCTCCCGCAGACAATGCAGACAGCAGTACGCTCCATGCAGTGACGTTCCTTCGCACGACTGAGATCTTGACAGTAAATTCAATTGGACAGTTAAAAATATGGGACCTCAGACAGCAAAGAAATGAACCATCTCAAATATTTTCTTTGTAAGATCTTATATTTTTATATATATATATATTTACTGAAAAGCATGTGTTACTTGATATAATCTGATGTAAATATTTTCTGATACCTTTTTGTCAATGGCATGATAAATGATTGATATTTTTTTTTTCAAGGTTTTTAACTACTTTGGTATTTAAATAATGAAAAGCAGATGCTGCTTAATAGCTGAATTACTGTTGTTGCTGAGCATTGTATTTAGGTGGTCTGTTTTATGATTTAACTCTTAAAGAATTATTGCACCTGTACACTTGCGCTTTTCTAAGGAAAAAATGAAAGCTCTCAACCCAAAACTCTTTCCCTAATTATAAATATACTTTGTGCCTTATAAGATATTCTGAGGAAACAAACTGAGATAGAAGCAAATCCTGTTGCTGTCTGTGGAATAATTCCCATTGCTGTTAACAGCCTGTGGTTTAGGTACCTGGTTTTGTTAGTGACCAGTCTCCCTTTGTAACTCCCTTTGTATGTTGAAACCATAATTATAACATAGATTTTAGAGTAACCTTATTATTATGGGAGGTTTACTTGGAGTATTACCTGTATGCAAGGTTTTCTCACTCCTGTAAAGTTACCTGATACAGTGTAGATGCCTGTATATCACAGAATGCAGAACCTGACGTTCATCCAACTGTAGCCTCATGTTTTTGCCATACCTCTACTTTCCAGTAGATGTCACACGGTTTCAGCCTGTAGCGACCAGGTGCTGCAGGAATTGAAGTCAGTAACGTGACCCTGTTCATTACCTAACTGCCGTCAGTAACATTACCTTGTTCCCCAGTGCTTCTAGGGATTCAGGAAGAAAAAATACAGGCTGAATAAAGAATTAATGTTTGCGTTGTTGGTTTGGTGTTTTTTGTTTGGTTTGTGTTGTTGGGGATTTTTTTGTGGGCTTTTTGTAATGTATGTTTGGTTTTTGTTTGGTTGGGGTTTTTTTGTGTTTGTTTGTTTGTTTATTTTGTTTTGTCTTCTCCATTGCAGGACAGGTGACAGAGTTCCATTGCACTGTGTGGACAGGCACCCCAATCAGCAGCATATTGTGGCCACAGGGGGCCAGGATGGGATGCTGAGTATATGGGACATCAGGCAGGGTACTATGCCAGTGTCCCTGCTAAATGCTCATGAAGCAGAAAGTAAGTAGTTGAAATGGAGGGGGGAGAAGATGGCATTTTAGAGACTTTTCTAATTCCTGTAAATAAAATTAGGTGTTGCAACCACATTGAAAACAAACACATAGTTGCTACTTAATGTTTTCATCCAGTTGGCTTCAGTTTGTTCCTATATGAGGCTGTTCTTCTCTAAAAGCCAACTCTTACCTAAACTAAAACTAGACTTAGTAAGATTTAAAACTTTAGTGAGTAATTAGATGCATTTATTCACAATGGCTATGTTTCTAGAAGGGTAGGTATATAAACAGTCATAGAAATGGATGCTGTGGTATGCAGGTATAATAAAGGAAGAATGCAGTTGCTAAGAAAATTGAAACGGGTGAGGAAGGAGGGGAAGCTGAAGATGATACAGATCCATTTAGTGCCTCCACAGTGATGAAACAGCTCACTCACCTGAACTTTATATGAACAAAATAGCAGTTCATTTTGTGCTGAAAATTTCTTGACTTGATGCCACAATTATATTAAGGAGTAAAAATATTTCTTGAGATGTTAAGTTTTACTGACTTAAACATCTTTTCCATGGTTGTGGTATTTAGACAAAATAATGTGTGTGCTGGGAAGGAATGCATGCTGTGTGCAGATTTACACTTAATAGTAGGGAAAATGGCATGAGAAAAGTATTCAGAATGCCTGAGTTCAGATACAATTTTAGCCTGTAATAATTTTCACAGTACCGAAAATGCAACAAAACAAGTAACTAAAGATAGGGATTTGTGTCTCCTACCCATACACACTTAAGAATGGAAGTACTGAGGAGCAGGGGCGAGGGGGCTGGGTTTTTTTAAGTGCATGTCCACATTATACTAGCTAAAGCACAGGGTGACAGACTTGATACTTGTTCTGATACTTGTTCTTTGTTTGATTTTGGTTTGATACTTCCAGTGTGGGAAGTTCACTTCCATCCCTCCAACCCTGATCACTTATTTACGTGCTCTGAAGATGGATCTCTTTGGCACTGGGATACTTCCAGAGATGTGTCTGAAAAACCATCTTTTCTTCACCAAGGTAAAGATGTTTGCAGTGAATCTGCACAGAATTTGTCAGTTGGCAACAGAGTTAACATTAATGTTCTCGCATGACCTAATTAATTACACAGTCCTAATAGGAAAGCAAGCAGCATTTAATTGTATCTTAGAAAGAAAACCCTGATAGGCACTTCAGGAATACTATTTATAAGACTAAACCAGTTGTGTGGTTTTTATGGCCTGTTTTTTTGGTTTGTGGTTGGTTGGTTTGTTTTAAATTTTCTGTACTCTGCCCAGTGTGTGAAGGGGCACATTTAGTATTTCAGAGAAAGGTTGTGTACACTTTAATCATCTGTGCATAGAAAAGCCATGAAGGCAGCCTAAATGGCACGTTACTACCTAGGTCTCTGAGGGAGATACACAAAATGTTACAATATGAAAATAATTGATCTGTTAATAGGATAGTGGAGTTACAAATTTGTTGGTTAAGGTAATAATTAGGACTTTCAGTGATTGAAACTGGATCCCTTTCCATTGTGGCAGGATTTTAATTAAAGATATGATACTGACTTTATAATACAAACATTTATTTTCACATTCTAGTCACAAAGACTGCTTAATTGCTTGCCACGTCAAACTGTAAACAGTGGGGACACTTTCAGATGTCATCTGTTGCCTTTGGTCTCCAAGTTGCTTATCAAAGCTCAGCTCTGTACACGGAGACAAGAGGGTAACCAATTCAAGTTGCACTCTGTGTGTTTTCAGGTGTATCAAATAGAAACCCTTTAGCATTGCTTCAGCCACTTGTCAGTTTTATGCTGAATGACAGTTCTCAAGCCATGAGACTTCAGTTTGAATGTAAAATGTCACATGAAAAAAAATTCAAAGTCAAATCCAGGTATATCACTTGCTGCAGAGCAAGTAGAGAGAAGGGATGGTGTGGAGTAAGGGTTACTAAAGCAAAGCTGATGCCCCAAATACAGCAAGACACTATATACAGATTTTTGGGCTTAGGTCTGTCCTTGCGTTAGTCTCTGGCTGGGAAGACTTGTAGATACTTAGCTTATTGGTTCAGCAAGATGAGCTCATAGATGTTCTGACCTGTTTGTCTTAACTGAGGACAGAGATGGTAACAGGTTTCTGTAATCACTTCAAGTACTTGATTATTTTGTATTAAACTATTTTCCTTTGTGTACCAAAGAGAGGACAGCATCTGATAACTACTCTGAAAACATTTGTAAAGTGATATTATGTCTGTCCTATACCTACTATGCTTCTCCAAATTCTAAGAATAATATAAACTAAACTGAACTTCTTTCCCTCTCCTTTCAGGAGGAAGAAGTACTGCCTACTTTTCCCACAGTACCATTAACCAGTCTGTAGTAAGTGCCTGGCTAAGCAACGATCCTACCAAAGACCGCATGGAAATTACCAACTTAATTCCAAATCAGACTTTGTCTGTGAATAGTTTAGATATTTTAGGGCCGTGCCTAGTATATGGTACCGATGCAGAGGCTATTTATGTGAACAGACAACTTTTTGCATGAATCAGCTCCAGCAGCCCTCTGAAGTACTGGTCACCTTGAACTACTGGGAAATGGCAGGTTCATTCTTAATGATACTTCTTAGTCTGTTATCAGCGCGTGTGGGAGAGGCTTACAGCTTGGTCCTGGTACTGCAGAAGAAATGTAAGGTACCTCAGATTCTCCCAGCTGTCACTCCAGGATGTGTAACTGAGCGAGCTTACATCACTTCTTCCCCAGTGCTGTTTGGTTTTGGTAAGCAGGAAAGTAGTCACTGGGGCAAGACATTTGCTGTATCCTGATGTCCATAACACACACGTGCGTACAAAGGCAAGAAAAGGTACACACCCCCTGATTGTTTTTTAATATTTTTTTCCCCCCTGTAAAGATATTTTTCAAGTATGAATTCTGCGGCCAGACTATGCGGGATTCTTTGAAATTCTTTTTGACATCTGAGAGAGATGTTTTGGGTTTTTTTTTAAGCTGAGATTTTTATATATTTAGGGGAACATTACTTTTTATGTGAGTTCATGAGAATTGGCAATTAAAACTGTTAAAGCTGTGAAACGTGAAAGGTTCTGCAGGAATCTTAGCGTTTTAGTATCAATTTTGGATTATTTACAGCTTCATGGGTGCTGCAGGTTAAAACTTGATAATGTGCTGGTAACGCAAGAGAAAAGTGGTTTTTACAGTTAAGAGCTCACAACTGACAGATGTGTTGGCTGTGTTTTCAGGTGTGAGAATAAGACTTTCTAAACTCAAGACAGTCTTTGTCACAACATTTCACTTCTGGTCTGTGGCAGTCTTTGAAAAGTTAAATTTTATTATTAGTGTTGTACCTTTTGTTGCAGAGAACCCTTTCTCTTTTTAATAAAAAGTTTTGCACAAGAATACTGGTCTGATTTAGTAAATTAGTTCAAATAGCTGTTCTTTGTAGTCATCTTTGCAGGAAGGTAATAACTAAGTTATTAACTGTAAGATCCTGCAGTAGCAGATTAAGTCACTAAGGCTTTACATGGCCTTTTCCATCTAAACCACTTTGAGGTGTTCTCGCCCAGGTGGAAGCGAAGTACAGTCGTCTTGATCTGTTTTGGTAAGAATACTTTACCTGCTGGGAATTTCTTGTGCGCCTGGCTGGAGGAGAAGGACAGTGCTCTGGGGACAGGGCTGTCCTCCCTTCATACAGGAATGCAGGGGGTTGCCAAGGGCTTCGTTAGAGCATCATAACTTTTGCTTCCCCATTTGTTTGAAATGCAACACTCCTGCCTGAAAAGAAGGGGGTCAAGATGTGCCTCTGGAGTGATCATTTATGGGGTTTTTTCTTCTTGGCGGCTTATCTTGGTCCGTCTCGAGTTCTTCATTCACGCATTAACTGGCTCAGGGAGGCTCGGCGAAACTTTTTTCCCCGTTCCAAAATCGGTGTTTCTCTCTCAACCTCGGTGCTGCGAGGGAAGGAGAAAGGCGGGGGGGGGGGGGGGGGGGCAGCAAGTAGTGCCCGGGCCCTGGCAGCGGCGGGGAGCTGCTGTTGCGGGCCCGCCCGGGCCAGCGCAGGCCGCCGCTCCCGGCCCTGGGGGCGTCCGCCCGAGCTCCATCCGGGCCGGGGCTGCGGGGGGGAGCGCCGGGCGCGCGAGGCAGGCCGGGAGCTGCCCATATCCGGGAAGCCCTCCGCGGCACAGACACCGACAAAATGGCGGCGCCGAACTGAGAGGCCCGTGGCGGCGGCGGCGGGCGCTGGCGGAGGGACCGAGGAGCCGCTGCCGGCATCGCGGAGGGCCGCGGCTGTCGTTGCCGCGCGGGCGGGGCCGAGCTCCGTGCGCCCACGCCCGGGCCCGGGGCGCTGCTGCCGCCGCCGCCTTCTCGCAGCAGGTACGTCCGCTGTGCCGCGGTGGCGAAGGGGAGGCGGCGGCGGGTCAGGGGAGCGGCCGCGGGGTGAGGGCGAGAGACCGAGGCGCGGTCGCAGCGCAGGGATAATAACGAGCCTTCTCCCGGACCGCGGGCTGGGGGGTCCTGGGCCCTTTACGCCCCGCTGGGAGCGGGCGGGATTCCGGCCCCGAGCGGTGGTGCCGTCTCTGGCCCTCCCGCCGGGGCTCGGAGTCTCAGGCGGCGGCTTCTCGCTCGCCGGGGAGCGGCTCCTCGGCAGGGGTGGCGGGACTCGCGCCACCCGCTTCCCCCGGTGCGGCCGGTTGGGCCTTGACGCCGCCGCCGGGCGAGGGTCCGGCCGCCTCCGCGGCCGTGCTTGGCCGCCCTCATCCCGCCGGCCCGCGCGGGGAGACGGCGCCGCGCAAGATCGATTTCGGGTCGCGGCCTGGGGCTGACCGACCTGGGCAGGGAAGCGGGGCTGTCCCGGTGCCGCGGGACGGAGGCGGGCAGCGTAGTCGTGGTTGCCGTATGGCCGGCGCTCCTCTGGGGGATCCCTGAACCGCTGGGTCCTGCTGCGCTGCAGGGATTACCTTGGGAGTAACTGTCTGTGCCAACTCAGCTTACACTTTGTTCCTCAGCGGCTGACCTGCTGGTAGCCATAAGGATCAGTCTTACATGCGCTCAAAATAGCTGCTACCGAGAATAACTAAGAATACATTTGTGCGTAGAAGACCTGTGTCCTGTTAAAGGAGGTAGTAGAGCATAAGAATTGGAAGCAAATGCCCAGCGTTCAGCTAGCCTCTGGGCATTTCCAGCTTAGCCGTCCCTCCCTCTATGTAGTTGTATTTAGTTCCTAATTTCAGGGTCAGGTTTTTTTTCTCATCCTATGGAAACTTTTACCATTGGAAATACATCCTTTGGCAAATTGCTGTACGGCTCAATGACCTGCTCTTATCGGAAGACCAGCTTCTTTTTACTGGTTTGAACTGATCCCCTGCAAACTTAATGTTATATCTCACAAATTCTTGATTTTTTTTTTTCTTTTCCTTATCAATGAAGTGTTGCGATTATGTATAAAATAAATCACTAGAATAGGTTTGTGAGAAAGGGAACAAAAATAGAACGAATATGTGGCATTCAATAATTAATTGGAAATACAAGTATTTAAAAGTATGTTGAAAATATTTGGAGATAAGAAATGTTACAAAGGTGTGCATTTTTTTTCCCAGAAAAACTTGCCATTGACAGTTGCATGCAACCACTTTGAGTTTTCATTCAGATACTTATTTTTAACTCCAGTCTTTCAAGGTTATACTGTAAAAAGACAAGTTGGTTTTGAGTTTGGTTTTTTTTTTCCTTACAGTTTGACTTGTAGAGGAAAATACTTCTATCATCATATTTTGAAAATAAATAAAAAATTATTTAACTCCTTTAAGGAAGTAGAAAACTTTCTCAGCAAACAGATCTATCATTGACATTCAATGATACAAAACTGCAAGGGGGAATAGACATTTGTTCCCTCAGATAAAGTTCGTGTTTGCTAATCAGAAGTGTAAAATTGAGACAGTTTTCTTGCTGAGCAATAAAAACTATTGCTTTAAAATATATGCAGGTGTCACTAAGAGGAGGTGAGTTCTGAAACTTGAGGTTCATATTAAAGCAAGGTGAACTGTAGTAATACCTGCTTTCTTGTACTTCATTAAACTGGAGGACCAATTTAGTTTGCTTTCTGAGCAATTAAGGCTGTAGTTTCACATCCACATCAAACTGCTACTATCCATCACTGCTGCCAATAGAAAAGACCCACAAAAAAAAAAAAAAATTGTTCTTTATCTGGGTAAGTTCCTTTAACTTGATTCATTCTGTGTGGCCTTACAAACAGTTATGCAGGCGCTGGTAAGTGGTGGGAGATGAGTAGACTGGCTGGTTTACACTGGTAAAGCTCTGCTTCTGCTGAAAATTTATGTGAAAGTGCAACTTTCGCTTTCAAGACCATTTAGTCCATATCCTGTTATGCTGCAGTTGTCAGCAGAATAATAGCTGTCAAACACTTAGAGCATCCCTTCTCCTAAAATTTCCAAAGCACTTCAGAAAGAAGTACAATTCTCCCAGTTTGGCACCTAAAGAAATTGGAGTACAAGCTGCTGCTTTTTTTTCTTACCCTGGATGGTAGACTTTAGGTCTCCTGTTTTATGGTTTAAGTGTCCTGTTAATTTAACCTTGATTTCTCTTAAGGGTGTTACATTTGTTTATCTCAGCTACCTGTGCTGTACCCAAGGAGTGAATATTGAAACGCCAGGTGAAATGATGGTAAAATACGCTGGTGCAAACCAGCTGCTTTCTCCTGAATTCCAAGCCTTTTTAATTCGTTAACAGGAATAAGTCGTGTATGGATATCTTATATATGTGACACAGTATGTGTCACATGTGGGGTGAGTTTCTGCTAGAGGTTTCACTTTTCTGGAAGTGATGGTTCTTTCAAGTGTTCTTAGCATACATCCTCGAGCTTCAGTATCCATCACGTGTGGTTTTATGAAGCGGGTGTCTCAGAAAGAAAAGGATAATCCACAGCAAAACTAATAAAGTGGTCTAAATATAGTTACTCTGTTTTCTTTGGGATAAGTGGTTTTTGACAAACTATTTTCAATGCAGTCTTAAATGTGGCATGTTTTTTGAAAATTATTTTGAAAGTGGCTAGAGTTAAATTACATTTTAATTGCTCTCATGCTGTACTTTCTGCTGAATCTAGATTTCTTAATACTTTAATACTTCGAGAAAAACTTCACTGTTTATTATTAAAATTCACTTACACGTCCAATGGTTTTTATTCAGTGAGCACAGAATGATTGTATGCTACTAGACTGCGGGAAAAAGCTTTAATATAACTACCAAATTATATTTATTTATGGTTTCAAACCTATCACAGGGCAAAGAAAACTCATGGGTGCAGTTATAGCACCTAAGATTTAGTTCCACTAGAGAAATTATATTATTTCTTGAGGGGTTCTCCAAGGAGAATGGGACTAAGTCTGTATCCCTTGTGTTTCTTTTCATAGTCCTTATTTAGGTATTACTTCAAGCTTTCAGGTTTTATTCAGATATAGGTAGCATATGTATTTAATTCATATAATTTGCATGTGTATTAGAGGGTTCTTTTCCCTCTTAGCTTCTTGTCATATTCTTCCCCAATCACTGAATCATTATTTGGTTTGTGAAGGTGCAAATACTGTAGAAGTGAAACCTGGATGAAAAAGAGTGACTTTTATGTAGGCCGTGTAAAACTTAAGACACCCATTTAATTAATGTCTAGTATGAGAAACACTTATCTACACATTACTTCTTAGAGACAGAAGGTGCCTGCAGACATCTGTATCCTCAAAAATAATCCTTCCCAAAATTAGGAATGCAATTTTTTAACCCTTTGAGAAACAAAGCCAAGAAAATAAGAACACCTCAGTGTTGCCTCTGTTAGACGTCGCATTATAGTAAGGGAACAGCGTGAGTTGAGCTTTACCATTCTTCTGGTTGCCTGTGAAGAAAAGACGGTGCTAAAATACGGAATTTTTGTATCTTGCACTACCTTTGTAACTGATGTTCCTCTGTGGAGCACTAGAGACTGCAAAAGTTCTATTTCTTGATACTCTAAAGAGGCAAATATTCTGTAACTTCTTCAGTGTTTCACTTTATTTGCTATAACCTTTACTATATGAGTTACAGTTCTAATGTGCACAGCTCTAATGCAGAGATTTGAGTTCTCTGCAGACACAGGGTTCTTTCCCTGATGAGTCAGTGCCTTCAAAATGCAAACCTTTTTTTGGGGGGGTTTTGGCAGAAAGTTCTGTTTCCCTTACCAAATGTCACAGCTATGCTCTCAGTGAATTTGATGCTTGAGTTGTTAAACAATTGTACAGTAAAAAAACTTGATTCTATTTTATTTTCCTCTCCCCCCCCCCCCGTTCTCATCTTCCCTGAAGTAGTTTATCAAATTTATTTTGCATAACTATTGACAAAGACTGGTTCAAAAAGACTTGAGCTAAGAGACTGGGACAGCTTTAAAAAATGGAAACAGATTTAAGTGACAGATGGTACCAGAAATAATAAAGTTTTATGCAATGAGCTAGGCAACTGTTTACTTTTTACATTTGTGGAGCTCGATGTCAGAACTGCTGAATAGCTAGGGATATTTGGTCCGTATTGTAGCTAACTGGGTAGTAGAGTTGGCATCTTCAGCTCTAAAAGTGTCAATGGGGAGAAGGCAGGTAAAAAACAGAGACGGCACCCAGTAGAGAGGGGAGGCAAAGAAGCAGTGATGGGGTAGAACAGAACATGCAGCAGTTCTTATCTGCTCTGGAAAGCTTTATCCACCACTCTAAGTTCCTCTTAGTCTGTCTGCATCCATTGCAATTCAGGACTGTTCAGACTTGAGGGACCTGAAACGTTTGTTTTTTAACAGGCTGTTGGAAGCCCAACACAGTTTGTAGTTTATGTTGAGTAAAGATTGCCTGAAGAAGTTGCTCAGCATGCTTTTAATAACTGTGAAGGTAGTGCTGTGTGTGACCGTTTCACTGCCACCAGTGCTACATTGTGAGCTTTTCACTGCTCTATGTATAATGGCATTTTTTCTTTCTTTTGGTAACAGGATAGCAGTTTTGGGTTGTGACAAATTCCAGCACTACAGGAGCCATGGTTTCACAGTGAAGAGACACTGCTTTCTCAAGTTCTGAAATTACCAGCCAGTCTTCCTTGAATTTTGATGTGTGCAAGTCCTTGGTGGAGGCTGCATATATACATGTTTTCATGAAGAGAAGTGAGAAGCCAGAAGGTTATAGACAAATGAGGCCTAAGACTTTTCCTGCCAGTAACTATACTGGCAGCAGCCAGCAGATGCTACAGGAAATACGAGAGAGCCTCAGGAATTTACCTAAACCCTCAGATGCTGCTAAAGCTGATCACAGCATGGGCAAAATGTTATCTGAAGATCCTAGACAAGGCCGAAATCCCCCTAAATTTGTAACATATCATAAAGTTTTGCAAGAGATAAGAAACTCACTTCTGCCTTTTGCAAACGAAACAACCTCAGCTGTCAAAGGAACATCAGAAGTTAATCGACAAATGCTGCAAGACTTACAAGCCGCTGGCTTTGATGAGGTGAAATACTTTATTTTTAAGATTTGGTGTTTTGTTAACTATAAACTATTAGTAGATGTTGGAGGGAGTGTTGATCGTGGAATGTTTGAGCAGGGTATCATAAGCAACATAGCTTCTTCAAAATTTGGTAGGTTTCTTATTAGGATGTAGAGAATCTGGTAGTAATGGGGGGTGAAGAAGAGGAATAGAAGGATTTAGGGAGGCTTGGCATTTGTTTGCTTTTCTTTTTTAAGCATCTTTATGCATTTTTTTCTTATGCTGTAGTGGTAGGTTGTTTCAATTATATCATTTTAGGAAGAGAGAACTAGACTGTAGAACAGGAATTTTGCCTCTGATGCTCAATGGCATTTTGGATTGTGCTTAATTAAAATACATTGTAAAATACAGCCATTCTAAATTGAAAGGCTGTAGTACCAAATATTTCAGAAATTAATTTTAATATGCTTTTTTCAATTTAATTATTTTTAAATTATTGACTAAGCTTCTTTCTATTCGTTCATTTTAATAAGCGACTGTGAAAGGTGGTTTCCAGGAATAAAAAATGAATACACTTACATCGCCTGTGTTTCTACTGAGATTTGCACTTCAAAGTAAATTGCACCTGTTTTCGTGCCTGCTCTGTCACCTTAGTGCAAAAGCAGATTTAAAAAACCAAGCTGGCAAACCACTCATCTTTCCAGAGGAAAATGGCCCAGTACCACAGCACTGATTGCCTTTACAGAAGTGCACTGCTTGTCGTAGTGACCAGCTCATGAGTTCTGTTGGCTGTGATGCTTTGGTATTTACAGAGACATCTACTGCTACCAAGAGTGAGCTTCTCCAAAACTGCTAACGGGCTCTTCCTCAACAATGTCCCAACGCGAGGTGCTGATACTGGATTTTCACCTGCCTTTGGTTTGCTCAGACACATAGTCCAGGCTGTGTTTTCAGTAAGAGTGGAAGGATTTTATAGTGATAAATTTGTAATAATTTGTTCCTGCTCTGTGGTTTGTTGCTGAGGTTGACTTTTTTTTTAATATATATATTTTAGTTATTGTTATTATTTTCAAAAACTAGATCAGTTTTCAAATTCATTTTTGCAGACGGAACCTGCAGTCATTTTGGTTTTTTCAAACAGAAGGTTGGTTTATGGCTGGATAATAAATTAAAAAGGTGTCTTAAGTCAGTACTTCTGTTGGATCCTTTGTATCTTGAAGCCTTTTGCTCCTGCCCTTTGTTCTTGGATACAACTGAGAATTCCCAGGACACTTGTGTCTATGTGGACCTTTTCCAAGGCACGGTGCCAGCATAAGCCGTTTCTGCCGTGTGTTAACCCACAGCTGTGCTGCCACAATAGTCCATATGGCACTGGCCTGGGAGCGCCACCAGAAACAGGTACAGCTGAAGCAGGAAAGCACTGCTCTTGGTGAGCGGTATTCAAGATAGCAAGTAGGAATGAAAGAAGATTGTATTTTGAGCTAGGATTGTTTTATGGACTGGATCATAGCTGGGATGTGTTGGCCAGCTGTAAGCTGCTGATTTTTTTATTTATTTAATTTTGTAATAGGTTGAACAGCACAAATGTTTTGGTTCTTCTCCTCACCCTTCAGGTAGCTGGTAGTATTCAGGGTTAAAGCTGAACAGATATCTATCAGTATCAGGTATATTTATGTGTGCATAGCATGTATACAGATATTAATATATACGTATAGTAATTGTGAGAGAATGCAGCTCATTGTTTTTGTTTTTTACATCAGTAAACTTCTAAATAGCCTACAAGAAATCTCTCTTGCTTATTAGGATTCAAGTTCAGTGCTCATATGTTCTGTGTAAGGGGTATTCTTCAAACCATGGAATACTTCATGTCACATAGGCAACCAAGGCTTTTTTTCTTCAGCTAGAGGGGAGAAGAGACCCTTTGGCTCTTAATCAGGTCCACTGGTTAATGGAGAGGAAACTAAATGTCATCTCTTAAAATATTGCTGGGTTTGTGTGTCTTTATGGCTTGGTGATGTCAACTTGTAGGTTTAGGTTTATATATTGTAGAATTACTTGACTAAAAAGACAGTAAATTTGGGTTTGAAACTGATTAAGGAGAAAATTAAAAGTTGATAGGGAGAAATGTATGATGGGTGCAATAAAAGTATGTTCAGATGGGAAATTAAATACTCTGGGCAACTCAATCTTCTGGTTGCAGAATGATCACATAGCATACTGGTGCTGAAAATGTACTACTTTGCCACAGATCAGTCTTGCCTTTAATAGCAGAAATGTTTCAGGCATGGCTGTTTCATGCAGGAGCTATGAGATCAAAAGTTGTTTCTGCTTTTTTCAGCAATGTCAGCTGCTCTGTAGACATTGTGATAACCTTACTACATATATATATATATATTTTTTTTTTTTTTTTTACATTACCTCTTAATGTTCTGTTTTGTTCACTGAATTTAATTATTGTTTTTGAAGGTTGTATGTAATTTTGTAAGTTTGTAGTGTTTAAAAATGTCCACAGGCATGGTGAAAGTATAAATGTGGGTTTGAAATTGATACTGACTACTTCCCTTCTGAGCTCTCTTTCCCATTTATTTTAGTAGAAAGTGAATGCTGTTTTATGTAGGGAACCTGTTCAAACATGATATGAACTGAAATTGCTGCTTCTATATGATAAAGCGTGGCCATAACAAATCACTAAAGGCACTGTGCTTAAGTATAGGGAGTTATGCTATCAATTTGTTTCAGACCTGTTGAGTCATCTGCACAAATCCTGCGCAGTGTAACTGGGAGAGAAGTGCCTGACTTACAACCATCTCTGAAATTGTACCTCTGTTGCTTGGCCTTGATCTCGTTCAAGACAGTGGGGAAAGCCACTGGCTTATAGTACATTTTCCATTGACAGAGATGACATTGGCCATCGGATCAAAACTTGTGTTTGGATCTCTAAGAACACAGACTCTAAATCTACCACAGAATTTCTGCCAGTAATGTTGTCTTCATCGGGAAGAATTCTTAGGGAGAAACTAATCATAGAATCATCAAGGTTGGAAAAGACCTTTAAGATCGAGTCCAACCTACTCTACCAAGTCCACCACTAAGCCATATCCCCAAGCACCACATCTGTATGACTTTTAAACACATCCAGGGATGGTGACTGAAACATCTCCCAGGGCAGCCTGTTCCAGTGCCTGACAACCCTTTCAGTGAAAATTTTTTTCCTAATGTCCAGTTTAAACCTCCCCTGGTGCAGCTTAAGGCCATTCCCTCTTGTTCTATCACTCGTTACTTGTGAGAAGAGATCAGTGCCTACCTTTCTACAGCATCACTTCAAGTAGTTGTAGAAGGGCGATAAGGTCTCCCTGCACCCTCCTTTTCTTCAGCCTAAATGGCCCCAGTTCCCTCAGCCGCTCCTCATAAGACTTGTTCTCCAGGCCCTTCACCAGTTTAGTTGCTCTTCTCTGGACCAGTTAGTTGCTGACAAAAGGTCATGCTGCATTGAAGGAAAATAAGCAAAAAACAGAGTTCTGAATTTCATGTTAGGGTGTCTTTCATAGAATAACTTGGAATGGAAGAGACCTCTGTCATCGTATAACTGGCTGCTACCTGGGCAGTGCCTGTCAGCATGTATGAACAAACTATACAAATAGCAAAGTAACGGCATTTACATTAAACTACAGTTTTTCAGTAAGTCAACTTTTTTTCCTGAAGATCCAGACTGTATAAGTGTTTTGGGGGATCTGTTGTGGAGAAAACATTTTAAAACCAGTTTTAAATCATGGAATGTTTTGGGTTGGAAGGGACCTTTAAATGTCATCCAGTCCAACTGCCCTGCAGTGAGGAGGGACATCTTTAACTAGGTGAGGTTCTTGGAGTCCCATCCAAAGTGGACTGAGAGAAATCAGTTGTGTATTTTGGTAAAAATACTGGAGGATATTTGTCTAAATAACCATAATTTTTTTTGTATTGTTGCCATCTTGTAATTTATTTTTTTAAATATAATCTTCTCTCTAGGATATGGTTATACAAGCTCTTAGACAAACTAACAACCGTAGCATAGAAGCTGCCATTGAATTTATAAGTAAAATGAGCTACCAGGACCCTCGTCGGGAACAGATGGTTGCAGCAGCAGCAAGACCTGTAAACGCAGGTATGAAACCACCAGGTAGGTGCGTCCCCAGTAACAGTAACTCATTGAGTGTATTCTTATAGGTCAGAAATACAAAATAGCAAATTCCACCTTCCTGAGCTCACAGTGGAACAGAGGAGATGTTGAGATTACATATTTTTTTTCCTTTTTTTTAAATTTTTTTTTTTTTTTTTTTTGCTTTTAAAAAGAGCATATAAGGTATAGAATGTGATTCTTTTGAAAGATAGGTTCATTTGACATGCATTTTTTTACGTGTTGCTTTTTATAACTGTGTGGTTTTAATATTGTATGTAAGTATTTTATACAAGTAATTGCATTTGGGTCTCATTTAGGATTTTTTTGTCACTTGTATGGATAAAATATTTGTATTTTAGGATGTTCTGTTTCAACATCCTTCTCTCCACTTAATTTTCTGCTTGGTTCCAGATTTTGTTTGTATGGTTTTTAAGGCAGACTTAAGGTTTTTATAGAAGTTAGAGGACAGACTGTAGCTTTATTAGCAATAGTCAGAATTTTGCTACTTGCTATTATTGCTCTCTTAACACATGCAAGCTCGTTTTTAATACATCGTGATGGTTTGTTTCTTTTTTTTTTTTTTTTTAGTAGCATATGCCTAAGCAAACAGTGACTTTCAAACTCGGCAGAAATACAGTACTTCTGTTTGAAGTTGAGTATTGAGCTGCTGGATTGGTAAAGTTGCAGTTTTAGTCAACCATATAGGTATGAAGAAAAAGTTAGTAGTCAAGAGTAGCAAAGTACAGCATTGTTTTCACTTAGTCTGTGAGGAAGGGTGGTATGAAGCTGCTAGCTAAATCACACCATTTAGCCACGATTTTTCTGTTGTTACTTGCAAGCTAGGCTGGATTGCTGGGCCACTGCTAATGATACGAGTTTCAACAAGGCCAAGTGCCAGGCCCTGCACTTGGGCCACAACAACCCCATGAAACACTACAGGCTTGGGGAAGTGTGGTTGGAGAGCTGTCTGGCGGAGAGGGATCTGGGGGTGCTAATTGACAAGCAAATGAATATGAGCCAGCAGTGTGCCCAGGTGGCCAAGAAGGCCAATGGCATCCTGACCTCTATTAGAAATAGCGTGAGCAGCAGAAGCAGGGAGGTGATTGTCCCCCTGTACTCAGTACTGGTGAGGTCTCACCTCGAGTACTGTGTCCAGTTTTGGGCACCTCAGTACAAGAGAGATACCGAGGTGCTGGAGCGGGTGCAGAGGAGGGCAATGAAGCTGGTCCAGGGACTGGAGAATAGATCATATGAGGATTGTTTGGAGGAGCTCGGCCTGTTTAGTTTGAGGAAGAGGAGGCTAAGGGGAGACCTCATTGTTCTCTACAACTACCTGAAAGGACATTGTAGAGAGCCTGGTGCTGGTCTCTTCTCTCAGGTAATTAGTGACAGAAGCAGAGGGAATGACCTAAAGCTGAAACAAGGTAGGTTTAGATTAGACACTAGGAAAAAATTCTTCATGGAAAGAGTGGTGAGATATTGGAATGGGCTGCCCAGGGAGGTGGTTGAGTCGCCATCCCTAGATGTGTTTAAGCATCGCTTAGATGTGGTGTTGGAGGATATGGTCTAGGGGTGAACTTGTAGAGTAGGGCTAATGGTTGGACACGATGATCCCAAGGGTCTTTTCCAACCTAAATGATTCTGTGAAAGATAGAGTAATTAACACATCTTTTACTGAAGATACAGTGACTTTTGGCAGTTAGGGTACTGTATGTGTTTACAAGTATCACGGTGAGGACATTGTAAAAAGCACGATAAGACTGCATCCACTATAGGTGCCTTGCATGTTATTTAGTATGCATGATGCAAAATAACATCTGAAAAATAAATATATTGTGGAGCTTGGCTCTAAGTTTTGCTTTCCTACAGTTTGAATTCTCACCTCTATACAAACCTTTTACGCACAGAGACATAACTTCTGAAATTGAAGTAGTTGATCAAATTTCACATGCAAAATAGAGCAATTTTGGTGTAAGCAGGCTGTCTGCTTTTACAGCATTCAGTTAAATTTTAGTTTAAGAACACTTCCTTTATTATAAATGTTAAAGTGGAAAGAATAACAACATGACTAAACCTATTTTTTCTTGCTACTGCTTTTTTGTGTTTGTGTTGAACATCCCTTCTGAGAGTTGCTTGTATGTATGCTTAAAAATAATTAGTATGCCTAAGAATTTTGCCTATAACTATTTTTTAAATTCAAAATTGAGTGCATCTGCCTTTGAAGCAAAATGCATCTTCAGAAAAGTGTTTTCTAAAAACTCTGATACTGTAGTTTCATTGCGTTTTCTTGCTGTTACACTGTGTACTGAGCATATTACCATGGCATGCTGTGTATTATTAGATCATACAGTGGATTATGCTCTGTCGGAGAATTCCCATCCTCTTTCTGTAGTAATTAATGCAGAAGAATAAAATATTCAAAACAGTAAATAATTTCTAATAATGTGAACGCTGTGTTTTTTTCTTGTAAAAGCAGGGACTGTGCAGCAATCAGTTAACCGCAAGCAGAGCTGGAAGGGTTCTAAGGAGTCCTTGGTTCCTCAGAGGCATGGCCCTTCCCTGGGAGAAGGTGTAGTTTATCGCTCAGAAAGTCCCAGCTCCCAGCCTGATGTAGGAAGGCCGTTATCTGGATCTGGCATTGCAGCATTTGCTCAGGCTCATCCTGGCAACGGACAAAGAGTAAATCCCCCACCTCTACCACAGATAAGGAGTGTCACTCCTCCTCCTCCACCTCCTCGAGGACAGACTCCCCCTCCAAGGGGGACTACTCCTCCACCTCCTTCCTGGGAAGCGAACTCTCAAACAAAGCGTTACTCTGGAAACATGGAATATGTGATCTCCCGTATTTCTCCAGTGCCACCAGGGGCATGGCAGGATGGTTATCCACCTCCACCTATGAATCCTCCACCCATAAATTCTTCCACACAGGGTCAGAGAGGCATGAGCGCTGTCCCCATTGGCAGGCAACCAATAATCATGCAGAGTTCTGCCAACAGCAAGTTTAGTTTTCCTTCAGGAAGAGCTGGAATGCAAAATGGCAATTGTCAGGCGGAATTCATAGTTCACCAGAACGTGGTGTCTGGGAACTCGGTGAGTCGCCAGCCACCCCCGTACCCCATGAATCCAACTAACAGGCAGAGTCCCACAGCACTACAGATGCAGGCAGGAGGATCTGCTCCTCCTTCAGCATACACCAATGGGAATCTTCCTCAGGCGATGATGGTGCCAAACAGAAATAGTCACAACATGGAACTTTAT
The DNA here is from genome assembly GCA_025345505.1 of Todiramphus chloris collaris. Taxonomy (NCBI): domain Eukaryota; kingdom Metazoa; phylum Chordata; class Aves; order Coraciiformes; family Alcedinidae; genus Todiramphus; species Todiramphus chloris. Next base: position 691,411 of record JANVCC010000020.1, read on the forward strand.
AATACCAATGTAGCTGGAATACCTGCATCCTGGTCACAGCCTTCCCCTGTGCAGCCACAGCCATCGCCTGGCAATGGGCACGACCTGCCTACGTGGCAACCCAATGTCCCCGTACGGTCAAATTCTTTCAACAACCATCATGGAAATAGGCAGAGTCACTCTGGCAGCTCTCAGCCTTCAGCTACAACAGTAACAGCTATAACGCCAGCTCCCATTCAGCAACCAGTGAAAAGTATGCGTGTGTTAAAACCAGAGCTACAGACTGCCTTAGCACCCACGCACCCTTCCTGGATGCCACAGCCAGTGCAAACCGTTCAGACCGTTCCTTTCTCGGAGAGTCCATCTACAAATATGTCAGTTATGCCTCCTGTTGCAGAGGCACCAAATTACCAGGGTCCCCCACCGCCTTACCCAAAACACTTGTTAAACCAGAATCCCTCTGTCAATCTCTATGAGACTGGACCCAAGCTCAACAAGGAGGAACCACCTATTTTGTCCAAGGAGGATGAGAATGAAAAGAATTATGAATGCGTTGATTCAACAGATAAAGAAAAGAAACAAATTACAACATCCCCCGTTCCCGTTAGAAAAAACAAGAAAGATGAGGAAAGAAGAGAGTCTCGCATTCAAAGCTATTCCCCTCAAGCTTTCAAATTCTTCATGGAGCAGCACGTAGAGAATATACTCAAGTCACACCAGCAGCGTTTGCATCGGAAAAAACAGCTAGAGAATGAAATGATGCGGGTAAATTCTGTCTTCTTTCTAAATATATGACTAGAACTGTTCCTGCATTAATTCTAAGAAATATGTCTTAATTGTAGGATGTTTAAATAGTACAGATAAATAGAACACTGTGGTATATTTTTGGTATTGAAGTCTGGATTTAGTTTTTGTGTTTGGGATGTGGCAAGTTCTTTCTTGCTTTGATTCTGTAATTCATTGTCATCTTAGAAATAATTTTTAAGACTTTTGAATGTCTAAATGTAGTTCATCTGGTGTATGTATGGTAAAGCAGCAGAAGCAAAACCATGGTTGCATGAACTGAGATTTAACTACACGGCTTATAGCTTTTTGTTACGGCTTCTGTTTAATCCTGATTTTTGAATGAGTTATATGCAATATTTTAATGATTTTAAAATTTATTTATTTTTTAATACTGCAGGAACAAGTTAGTGTGTTTATATACTCACCAAACAGTGATACCTTTTATGTTCCACAGTTGTTTCCAGTAGCAGTAGGGGGTTTTAAGTTCAAATGGAAAATATCAATATTTAAAAGCTAGATTTAAGAAGGATCAAGAAAGCTGAGGTGGGACTGTTTACAAGTATGTGTAGGAGTAGGGTAAGGGGCAGTGGTTTTAAACTAGAGAAGGGTAGATTTAGATAGGCCATGAGGAAGAAGCTCTTTACTATGAGGGTGGTGGAACACTGGAACAGGTTACCGTGGGGAAGTGGTGGAGACCTTATTCCTGGACACAGTCAAGGTCAGGCTTGATGGGACTCTGAGCAACCTGACCTAGTTAAAGATGTCCCTGCTCACTGCAGGGAGGCTGGGCTAGATGGCCATTGGAGGCCCCTTCCAACCCAAGGCATTCTATGATTCTGTGATTTTTAGAGTGAGAGAGACATGGTGTGCCTAAGAATTTTGTAATCCAGGCTGGAGGGGCGTCTCTTTAAACAAGGGGTATTTGAATGGGAGAATAAAAATGAGATCTCAACAAAAACATGTAAAATCAACTTTTTTTTTTTTGTGCCTCCTTGCAGTCAGTGATCAATTTCTGGTCCGTTTCAGTGTTCTACTAAACCAAATCAAAAGGGTAATAATTGGAACTGATATATAGATACCTCATTTCAAAGCAGAAAATAGTGAGAAGTAGTGAAATTAAGATGTGCAGAAATTAAAATTCTAGATGTTTTACTTTATATATGTATTTCTTAACAATTGTAGTTGCGGATTTGAAGTAAGTATGGTGTACCTTTTAATTTATTCTATGAAAGAATATTTTGGCTTATGCCACTTTCTTGAAGTGCTGTTTTTATAAATCCGTGTTTTCTTACTCTTTGAAAATTCTTACTGTAAGATGTAGTGTTTTTTAAGTGTTTGCTTAATCACAAATATGTAAATGTTAACAAGATTTCTTCCTGGAACTCATTCTAGATCTTTATTCTTAGTCTTCTCTCTTTCCTTTTCACTTCCACTAACAGCTGATTTAAACTGTTAAGGTGTGGGAAGCTTTCCTGAACTCTGTAGCCTCCATCCCTGTGTAGACAAGTAAGATTCTGGAGCAACATAGTATTTATTAAGAATAGCATGATCCCCCTTTTTAGAGGGCTTTGCATGCAATCGTGCATCAAAATTAAGCATGAATTTATTTTGACTATTTTTGAGTACTTACATGTTAAGATTATAATTAATGTCAATTTGCAAACTTCACTTTCTCTTACTGTGTTGTGTTTCATAGTATCGTAAGCATAAGTATGAAAGCACTGAAACAATTTTTCTTGTTATTTTTCTTGTGCATTTAAAGCACCCTAGTAAATGTCTCTTCTTACATGAAATGCAATTTGTAATCTGTATACTAGATGTAAAGCTGGGATGTTTAATTGTAGGCTGCAGCGTGGAAAATAGGGTATTATGCTGCAGCAGACCTTTTCCTTTTCATCAGGGTATAGGAGAGGTATGCCACAACAGTCCAAGTATGTTTTGGATCTTCATGAGAAGGAGAAAGTGAGCTCATTGCTTATTTTCATAAAGTTAAGAGTATTAAACAAGTATTCAGTTCTTTCTTTTCTCCCCTTTGGTAGGAATTTTGAAAGAAAAAAAAAAATACCAGAATGCATCCCTACAGAAATACTTACCTTCACAGGATGCTGTATTCTAGCATAGGTGACAAATTTCTGTTCTGTCAGGTTTCCGAGGGAATAGAGTAGATCTGTCTCAAAATACTTAATTCAGACATCTGAATTTGGCCAAGACTTAGCTAGATGTCTTTGCTGCAGAGAGAAACTCAAGTTGTTATCTAAGGCACAGAGAGGTGAGAAGAGAGCAAAATGAGAGTGAATTGTGTGGTGTCTTATAGAAATTTAGGAAGCTCTTGTGTCTGGCATTGACTAGAAATATTTGCAGGTGCACATGCATGAATATTTGAGCAGCTGACAAAGTTGGTTAATTTTTTGGTGAATGCTCAGAGTTTCAGGGAAAATACAGCAATGCAGAGAGTTGTGAAGTTTGTTTGGGTAGACAAGCGTGTTGTATGAATTTTCCTAATTGCATCTCTTTTGGATCCATTTTTGTTATGATGGCTGTGAGAAATTTTCCATGTTCTAACACTGTTTTCTTTAATAGGTGACATGTATATTATCCTGAAAGCAATTTTAAGATACTGAATGTTATCTAATTAATCTTCTATCTCACCTTTTTTTCTCAGTCACATCTATTGTAATTTTTTTTCAAGTTATCTTGTAAATTAGGCAAGGTAGATGCAATTTATACAGGTGTAGACTGGTGGTTACCTAATGCTGACAATGGTCCTGAGTACTGCTATGCAGACAGTATCTTAAGGATGTGAAGCATTAAGGAGATGGAAGCAGTATCAAGAATTGATGTGACAGTAAGAAATTGAAAACTTGTAGGATAGTGCTTGAGTAACAGCTTTGATGTTTGCAGGGATTTGATTTGTCCATGTTCAATTTTATGACCAGAATGTCCGTGAAAAAATAAAGGAATATACTGTGGGTTGAACTTGGAAATTGTTGCTGTAGGATGGTGATTTCAAGACAGGTAGATAAATAAAATAATTGAGATGCTATGGGAACGTAGAAGATTTTGAAAATGCTGACAGAAAGCAAAAGAAGGACTGAACATCAAGCCAGATGAGGTAGTGTCACTGAGAAAAGAATATAAAAAAAGATTCTGCTCACATTAAAAACAGAAAGAAGGGATGTTCTGATTCCAGGGCCTGAAATTTGACAAGAGAAATGGCACTGGGATTGAATGACACTTGAAAGGAATGGAAGCCAACAAAAATACACTAGGAGGAACCCCCGATGGAATAAAACAAGATGCTCAGTGTGGTTCTTGTAGATAAGGGTTTCCACACTGTAGGCGATGAGTTACGTGTGGCCTGTGAGTGTTTCAGCTGTCAGAATGTTAGTAGTATTGGCCAGAACACCACAGATGTCCCTTCCAGATTCGGGTATGTACACAGATGGAAGCCAGGAGCTGATACCATGAGCTCTTCTCAGCTAGCTGGTATGGAGAGTGGAGACTGGTAGAGAGAGTGTGACCGAAGTCCTGTTAGATAGAGGTGAGTTATGAAATGAGGGAAGATCAGGTCTTGGCTTGTGGCAGAGGCACGTGCTTGGTGTGCGTGGACAGTAGGAAACAGTTTGTGTAGCTACACAGGGAAGCACAAAAGTGAGAGTGCCTCATACTCGCTCTTGCAATTGGAACACCACTGACATGTTCAGGAAGTGTAGTGACTTCTGTTCTAGGTACTCTAGAGTGGGAGCCTTACTCATGGCAGCTCCTTAGCCCTCAGTGTCTCGCTGCTCCCAGGGATGTTTTGACTTCCTTTAGTTCCGCAAAGAGAATCAGGGAAGCAGTTGATGCACACTGTTACTCAGATAAGTATTATTTGCAGTGGTTTTTATCAGTAGTTTGTAAATTACCCTTTCTCTCCTTGAAAACATACTTCTTCCTCAAGAACCACCTGGTGCATGGCACCTCACGCATATTGCTGTTGAAAGTGATCACATGTTTTGCTTTGTATCACTCCTATATGTTTTCACAGAATCCTAAGTGTAAATTAAAACAAATCAAAACCCCTGTAAGTGTTATTTCCCATGCTGTACATAAGTATTTGGTTTGCTTTGCTTAAGCTGTGTAATTATAAGATCACCAAGAATTAAGAGTACTGTTCACTCTTCAGAGTTAATTCTGTTTGCTGCACAGGTTGGATTGTCACCAGAAGCCCGAGATCAAATGAGGAAGATGTTGTGCCAGAAAGAGTCTAATTACATTCGGCTAAGAAGAGCTAAAATGGACAAGTCCATGTTTGTTAAAATTAAAACCCTGGGAGTTGGTGCGTTTGGAGAAGTTTGCCTGGCAAGAAAAGTGGATACTAATGCTTTATATGCAACAAAAACTCTGAGGAAAAAAGATGTCTTGCTTAGAAATCAAGTTGCTCATGTTAAAGCTGAGCGGGATATCCTTGCGGAAGCTGATAATGAATGGGTGGTTCGCCTGTACTATTCATTCCAAGACAAGGACAATTTGTACTTTGTAATGGACTACATTCCAGGAGGTGATATGATGAGTCTCCTAATTAGAATGGGTGTCTTTCCAGAAAATCTGGCACGGTTCTACACAGCGGAATTGACTTGCGCAGTTGAAAGCGTTCATAAAATGGGCTTCATCCACAGAGATATTAAACCTGATAATATCTTGATAGACCGTGATGGACATATTAAATTGACTGACTTCGGGCTCTGTACAGGCTTTCGGTGGACCCATGACTCAAAATACTACCAGAGTGGTAAGAGAAATATAGAAGTTTCTTTGATATGTTGTTGACATGCCATTCTTTGTAAGGAACTAAAGAGTAAATGAGTAGATAGGTGACTGTGCTCTTTGCTTCCTGAATAGTAACAGCTATAACAGTGCGTCTGCACACCACTCAGATTACAGAAAGCAACGTTTAGTTAGCATGAGTTTGTAGGTGTGAGCATTGATTCCTTAAGGAAGAAGGAATGAGCTGTGCTGCTCTAAGTTTGTCCCATTAATGGCTCCTGATAGGTGGAGAGAGAAGAATCACAGCTGTAGCAAGGTGATTGCGTAGCCAACAGCCCTAACTCGATTTTAGATAGGATGGTTATTTTAAATTGAACTGTTCTTGAAAACCTTGCCCTGGGTTCTGAGTGTCTCGTGTACTTCCTTTTAACATAACCTGCTGAGAAAGGTTTAAGTAGTCTTTTAAAAATTGTATGTGATTACTTAAGAAAATAGCTAAAAAAAAAGTTAGAGAAAAAAAATAATCTCACACTTCTGAGAGTGGTAAAATAGAGGCTGTGTAATTTTCAAAAATAACAACAGATCTTAAAAAGCAATTTTTTAAATTACCTTTGACTTGTTTTTAATCAAAATATCATGTATCTTAGGCCAGACTGTTACACAGTCTCTGGAGAGAAGTTGAAGATTAAAAATCTGATTTTATTTTTTGATGCTTTAAATATTGTTTTTTTTTCCTTTGTGTATAACAGCAATAACTATACATACCCTCTACCTGCAATGTGCTTATGTTAAGGAAAAACTGAGAAAAGATCAGACTCAATACTTTCTTATAGTTGTGTCAGAAATTAACCGAAAAAACCCAGTGTCCTCAATAGTTGCTGTTTTATGTCCTAAGCAAAAAGTCAAGCTCCCGATGTCATTGACCGTTTTAGTTTTCAAACTGAGTGTTTGAAGCAGATTGTCTTATAACAAGAAATGTTAACAGGTAAAGGAAATTTCAGGCTGGATCAGAACTAATCTTCCTCAATTTTGATATCTTTCTCACTCCATTACAGGTGATCATGCCCGTCAAGACAGTATGGATTTCAGCAGTGAATGGGGGGACCCAGCAAACTGCAGGTGTGGAGATCGGCTGAAGCCCCTCGAGCGCAGGGCAGCGCGTCAGCATCAGCGCTGTCTGGCCCATTCCCTCGTTGGCACGCCCAACTACATTGCGCCAGAAGTATTGTTACGAACAGGTAACAGGTTTTGTACTGTAATCTTGCTGCAAAGTAGCTGATATTCAGCTAGCTTGCTTAACTTCTTACGCTGACACTTTTCCCAAGTATAGACTATTTTGACAAAAAAGAAATAGTTGTTAATATTGAAATCTTAACCAAGCATCGAATAGAATTCTCTTGCATACCATCTTTATTCTTAGAAATGAAAGATTAAAATTATACAAAGGGTTTGACTACCTTGTTTTGACTCATTTCAGGTTACACACAGTTGTGTGACTGGTGGAGTGTTGGAGTAATTCTTTTTGAAATGTTAGTGGGGCAGCCTCCATTCCTGGCACAAACACCACTGGAAACACAAATGAAGGTAACTTTAGAAGTCCGGTACTGAACGGTCTGAAAAAGCAGACTTGAAACGTTCGCAATCGTTCTAATGTCAAATAGAATCAAAGGTGATTTTTGAGAGTTCTGCTCTGTCCAGGCATGTTACAAACGAACAAGATTTTAAACTTCACATTACTGTGGTGATGTGCTTAATTCATAAAGGGACTTGAAGTACCGCATTTCATATCTTTTATCCGGTGATGCAGTAAACATGCTAACTAAAAATCCCATTTTAGATCTCAGCTGTTCACTTTCGCTTCTTGCACCTATACCAGTTATTTTTTTCCACTTTCTTTTCTTCTCTTCCAGCATCTGGGTGTTTTTTTCCCAGTACTTGGCTTCCATGCCTGCTTACTTGTGGAGGATTTCCTTTGGTGATATATCTGCAGGTGCTCTGTATGAAAAGATGGAGGAAGAGCAGATGACTCTGGCTGCTCGGGGTTACTGGCAGCTCAGAGTCGTTGGTCCCTTCCTTCCTGAGTAGTTTCAGAGAGGCTTCCAGGGCAATCTTCTGCAGGGGCCTTTTTTGCAAAACTGCATTCAGTTTGCAAGCTATTAATTAGCTCAAAGTAGTGCAGCATTGACTGGTTGGTTGGTTTTTAAATCTGCTAATCTTCTCAGTGCATCAAATAAATTAATTTACCTCTCTTTTTTTTTTTTTAAGATTGTAAGCCACATGCCTAATCTCAGGTTCCAGGTGCTGAATTTTATGCTACCTTTGTTGGTTTTTAGCAGGGTTGTTCTGTGCCAGAATCTAGTTTAGATTTGGAATGTGAATAAGTTTTACCTGCATTTTGACAGATTTCTAGACAAAATATTCCTTGTGCTTCTGAAAGAGCAGTTTAATGTTTTCCCCTCTCTGGAGTGAAAACTTACACTTGATGAATGATTGCTTTGTGGATGATGGTTTTATGTTGTTGTTGTTTCATTTGTTTAATTTTCACTGTGTTTTTTCCCTTTTTTCTTTTTTAATTATACCTAGAATAACGCTTCTTTTTGCTTTAAAGGTTATCAACTGGCAGACTGCACTTCATATTCCACCTCAAGCTAAATTGACTCCAGAGGCCTCAGACCTTATTATTAAACTCTGCCGAGGACCAGAAGATCGTTTAGGCAAAAATGGTGCAGATGAAATAAAAGCTCATCCATTTTTTAAGACAATTGATTTTTCAAGTGATCTACGGCGACAGTCTGCTTTCTACATTCCCAAAATTGCTCATCCTACGGACACGTCAAACTTTGATCCGGTAGATCCAGATAAATTGTGGAGTGATGATGATAAGGAAGGAAACAGAAATGATACACTTAATGGGTGGTACAAAAATGGAAAACATCCTGAACATGCTTTTTATGAGTTCACTTTCCGAAGGTTTTTTGATGACAATGGCTACCCGTACAACAATCCAAAGCCCATTGAATACGAGTATGGTAGTTCCCAAAACTCAGAACAGCAGTCAGATGACGATGATGATGATGAACAGGCAGGTAGAGGAGTTCAAAATCGTGATCTGGTTTATGTTTAGTAGAGGAATAAAGATTAAAACCGAAACAAACTTACTTTATAGCTGCAATTTTTTAGAAGTCTCTTCTCGTAAGAGAAGTGAGAGGCGATTGCTAGGGTAATACATGCACACTTCTGGGTTTGTTTTTTTTTTTTAACACTAAGAAAATTGTGTCTTCTATTTCCCTCTCTGTACATTTTGTTTCCCCAGAATACAGGGAAATTCTTCTCAAATATTAATTTATTCCAGCATTGTTAATTGTTTAGTTTAGAAGAGATTTGATGTTAGGTGAAAAAAATACCACCTGAATTTTATTTTTGGTCCTCTGTACTCTAAGTACTCAAAATAGGAAATAGTGATTTGTTTTGTTTATTTTTTGTTGAGGTTTTTTTTTCCTGAGATGATGCCTGGTATCTATTTGTACATATACTGAATAATTTTAGAAAACAAATCTGCTTCAGAATTCTTAATGACAGTTTTTCCTTGCATTGTCCAAATATAAAACCTACTTTACACTAATAAAGCTCCCTGAAAGGTTTCTGAAGAGGGGAAGAAAAAAAAAAAAAAAAAAAAGAAAAAAAAAGGCTGCTGTACCCTCACTTCTCACTGTATTTAGCCTAATTATTCACAGTGTCGGAAAAACTGAGCCATCTGTCTGGTGAAATGTTTCCAGCTGATGTGGTAGTGACATAGCTCTCAGCTTTGGAACACGGAAGTTTAGTTCTTGGCTATAGTATGATTGTAAAGTAATAAAGCATTAGAACTAGTATTTTATTAAATAATAACTGAATTTGATGGTAGTAATGCTGTAGCATGTGACTGGTGCTCTCAAAGCAGAAAGACTGCTCACTCGGAAACAACTTGATTGTCTCCTGTCATCAGTTCTCCTGTAGCTATAAGAGAAAAAGAAGCTTTAGGAAAAACACTATCTGAAATCTAGTTTAATTTTGTCACTACAACCAAACTGTAAAGCCTGTACAGATCTGCTTTTTAGATGGAATTTTTAGTTTGAAAAAGAAATTTTAGAATAGTTCCTTTATTATGTATTTGAGATAGTAATGGGAAAAGATCATAAATGATGGCTTTGGAGACCGGTTTCAGTTGGCTTTAACAGTTTTCCTCCTAGTTATGCAGAGAGCGAGGAGAAATGTCAGGCAGCAGCCCATCTGAGCCATTGGCACAGTGTCAGCGCTCTGCCTTTCACAGCGCAATTCACATCACAATTAGGAACTTGCAGCTCTGTCCACTGCCTTCTGCGTTAATGTTCTCATAATTTCCCGCAGCAGGTGAGCAGGCATCTCCTTGGGTCTCGTGTAGGAGGGTACTGAGCCTGTTGAGGTTACTGGGAGCAGGGAGGGGAGCAACCCTCTAAGCAGCTTGCCTGAGAGAAGACCAGGAGTTAAGGTGGGAGGCAGAATTATGGCTTTTTTTTTTTTATATCTCTCATCCTTTCTCCTTAAGCTGACACCATGGTAAAGAAAATGCACTATTTTTAGTAAACTTCATGTCTTCTAAAACGCTTCCTTCTCCTTGGAATTGAATTCCAATGGATAATCTAGTAGTGTGCCTGTAAGCTTTACAGCTTTCTTAAGTTATTTGTGCCATTGCACTGGCATTGTAGCTATCTAAACATCATTAAGTTGGTGTTTGTAGGTGTTATTGCAGCAAACACCAGTTACTAGTTTACTTTTTCCCACCAAGCTGGTTTAAGAAATTCTTGTGCTTTTCTGCCCACTTGCTCCCTTTCTGTGCTCCAGCTCAGTGTCCCACTCTGTGCCAGCACAGCTGTCTATAGTACTGTGCTGAACACTCTATCAGGGAAAAAATTGCTTGGTGTTTAGTGTTCACAGGTTTCCTTGTGAGTGTGTTCATTTGAGTGATCCAGTTGCCAGTGTGGCTCAAAAAGTGATTTCTATTGGTGTAATTGAGGAAGGAGTGAACTGCAGTAAAGAGGGTTGGCAGCAGGGAAGCTTTTTAAACAGATTTGGCCGCAGGAGAAGATGTTTGTGGAAGTTCGCCCCTCTACTGTGAAGTTGCTTATCACGGTTAGAAGATGGTTACAAAAAATTGCTTTCTTTTCTCAAGCAGGTATTTAGTTACTTTCTATAATGAAAATGGGTTTGTAGCTTAATAAAATAATTGATGTTTTATCTGCCTGTTCCACAGCTGTTGAAATAGAAAAGCTTTTAAGTTTCATTTATTTTTGCTTAAATATTATAAAATGCTGCAGCGTATAACTACTTCATTTTATATATTATGTAAAAAAATACCATTTCCCATGTAAATTAAGTTTAAAGATTATCTTTCTTCGTAGTAAGTATCCCAGTAAAACTGGTCTACTTGTCCTGGAGCAAAGCATAATGTACTACTGGTTAAAAGTAATTGAATTAAGCCTGCCTTACCATTTGCAAAGTGTGCAGAGAAAGTAATGTCAGTTCTTTGCTAAATGGACTGTTAAAATTGCCTTTTTATCTGAGTATAATTCTCCTCTGCCTGCATTGCATTGTTTAGCACTATAACCGGTCTTTAGCCAACATTTTTAAAAAAAAAAACCAACCAACCAAACCCCAAAAAAGGGTCCTGTAAAGGCACCACAGTTCCATACAAGCAAACCCAATTGCTTTTATTGAAGGAAATAGTTGAGCCTTTTAAGGACATGTGCAAGTACTGAAATATTAAATTTTATTTTACCATTAAAAAAAATATATAGGAAGAGCTCATATCACTAGAATTCGGTAAATGCTTCTGGCATTTTCTGATGCCTTGTGTTAGAAGTTGTAATACACCTTGTTTGAATTTCACCACCTATATGCTGCAGTATTATCTATTTCCTTGCAAAAATTGAGTGTGTTACAGTCCCAAGTTCTCTGAGGAAGTTACAGATGAATGTTGCCACAACTCTCCGACACGTTATACCTTACCCGTGTTTTGAAACTTGATGTTTCATACATAGATTCAGAGTCTATGGAGATTCTTCATAGCTGCTGCTTAAAACATGGGTGTTTCAGTGCTGACCTGTGATGGGGATTAGTTTGTACAGGCAGTTGAGAAGAGAGGCTCCTAACCAGCAGCTGTGGAATTCTGCAGTAAGTTTTTTATTTTGGGTTGCTTTCACTTTGAATGCAAACAAATTTATCTTTTATGTTCCTTTGTATACATATTAATTGTATTTATAAAAGGTTCTATAATCCTATAACTGTACTGTAAATACTATTTGATATTCAATGGCGTTCTATCCTAGGGCAGGCCCTCTTGCTGTATCTTTTCTATCCTCAATTTGTAATAGAATCTATAGAATATATGTCTAGAAAGTCTCTTTGAGACTGATGTATCTTCTGCTGTTGCAAAGCTGTGAGTGGGAATGATTTATTTAGACCCCTTTTAATATTATTCAGCTAATAGGCAGTGCAGTGGGTGGGGTTTTAGACAATGCTGCTGTCACCCAGGATACTATTAGGCTTTGGTTTCAGCTGCCTTTCGTGTTTCAGATCAGATCTTTAATCTGTTTGCTTTAATTCAGCCAAAGCAAGAAGATAATAAATTGAGTCAATGTAGTAAAATGTTTGAATGCCTTAAGATGCTCTTGATAAAGGCACTATTCAAGTTTACTGATTTATAGATATCTATATAGATATATATAGATATATTCTCTGTGTGTATATGTATATATAATGTCTCTTTTTTTTTGTATTATAAATACCCTCTGACTGTCAGTTCTTTTGGATCTTCCAATTAAATACATAGACCACTGCACAATTCCGTTTAAGCAAGTTATTAATTTGTTACATGCCTTGTTAGTAACGGTAACAATCTTGCATTATCTGATGGACATGCTAAGTTACTTGCTAGTCTTTTGATTCTTCTGTACTTTCTGTCACAACATGAGCATCCCCTTTTACCAGGCCTCTGCATACCTGTAGTCCAGCTACATGTGTGGTATGCGATCTCTGAATGCTTACTGGTGTGTTCGGGTTTTGCAGGGTTATGTGGTGGTGGCTTGGACCACAATCTCCAAGTCCCCTGATGTTTGCGTGAAAAGAACATGCATCTTGTATCCTGACTTTGCCAGTCAGTACCACAACAGCCTAAATTACCTAGGGGTAATCGGTAACGTTCCTGAGTTTTAGAACGGTTTTCTCAGAATCGGTTTCTATAGTGTAACACCTGCTGGGATATTAAGAACTACAATGAATTTTTATAAGTGAAAATCACATTCTTGGTTTGGTTAATGGAATATGAAATGTAAACATTAGTTGCCCAAATGCATTGTTTTTTCTTTGCTTCTTCAGCCCCCTCTCCCCATAGTTGCCTTTATGCTGCAACAGCTGTACTGTTTAGCAGAAAATTTGCCTGTGTTTAATAGCAGACTTAGCTGTCAGCTCATGTTTGTTACCTGTTCTCAGAGGTATAGACTTTGATGTTCTAGAGTTCAATTTATTGGTGCTTTTTTCCTGTTGTCTGCTTTCATCAAAATAATTAAATCTTAGTTATTTATTATGCATACTTTACTTATGAAGCTGTTCCTTGAGAGAGATACAACACATCACAGCTTTCATGTCTGAGGGAAATTTGTCTGCGCAAGTCCACTTCTTTAAGTGCATATCTCAAACTGCTGATGCAGAAACCAGTATCTTATTGCAGAGATGATATTATATCCTAATTCTTCTACCTTTTTTTTGGAGGGGGGGGGGAGGCTGGAAGTACAGCACCATTTTTGATTCATTGGGCATCTGCAAAGAGAAGGGTGATCTCCTCAGAAGGGTCTCCTCAACCAAGTGATGTGATAATTAACGGAATTAATTAATTAAAAGGCTCCATCATGCTGCAGGTCTTCTGAGTTCACCCTGACGGGCTCTCATAAACCTGCTGCCTTGTGCCCAGCGTTTAGATCCTATTTGCTGCTAAACAGCTGAGTCGGGGTAGACGGGCAGGAAGGTGCTGCTGCTTCATCACGGACTCCACGCTCAAGGACAGTTTCTTGTCAGGCCTTTCCCAGAACGACACCCTTTTTAACCGCTTAAAGGGTGTTCGTCAGTCCCCTCCTCGACCCCCGGGATCTTCCCAGCTGTGGCGGTGGGGCGAGCCTGCCCTTGTCACCTTCGGCTGACAGAGGCGCGAAACGTTGCCTGCCACAGCATTGGTGGTTCAGTGGTAGAATTCTCGCCTGCCACGCGGGAGGCCCGGGTTCGATTCCCGGCCAATGCAACTGATTTTTCGGTTTTGTGTGTTTGGTTGCTTTGTTTTATTTTTCCTTAAATATAAACAAAAAAAAAAAAAAAAACCAAAAAAAAAACCCAAAAATCAAGCGCAGCGTTGTCAGCGATACTGCTAAACCCGACACCACCGTGTAGTCGGGGCGGTTGGGCGGGCCCCCACCCCCACCGCGCACGCTGCCGCCGCGGCGGGCTGGAAGTGACGCAGCCGGATTTGCCTTCAAACTGCCGGCGGCGGCGGCGGGAGGAGGCGGTGGCCCAGGCCGGGGGTGGGGTTAGCGCCGCTGGAGGAGGAGGAGGAGGAGGAGGAAGAAGTAGAAGCAAAGGGGTCGCGGCTGCTGGGAGCTGCTGCTGCTGCGGTGGGGCCGAGCTCAGGAGCGGAGTGAGTGAAGGAGCCCCGAGGTGGGTATGTCTGTCTGTTCGTCCGTCCGTCCCGCCCGCGATGCGACCGTTGCGAGGAGCCCCGTCCGCCTCGCGGCGGCCGCGCGCTGTCCCTACTCGGCCCGAGGCGAGGGGGCGACGCCCGCGGGCCGCCCTGAGGGGGGGCGGGCACCGCTCGGCTCTCGGCTCCTCTGGCCCCGCTGCCCAGGGTCCCCGCGGTCGTTGCCGTCGTGACACGCGTGACTGCGAAGGCCGTGCTCCTCCGTCTTGTGTCACTGCTGGGGCTTTCACGTGCCGGGAGCCGCGCAGGGCATCGCCGCGGCGCCCCCAGAGTCACCGAGGGGCCAGCGCCTGCAGGTGTCGGGCTGCTCGGCACCCGGGCCCTGCGCGGTGGCACCATCGGCACCGATTCACACAGTCAGCTTTGTTTTGAACTTCCCCCTTTCCCCTCTACCTTGTTTGGTTTGGTTTGGAAGTAAGCTATTTGCAGTTACGGTGGTTTTCTCTCCAAACAGAGGGAAGCAGCAGGCATCGATTCTAGATACCTGCTCTGCTGCAGAACTCTTCTAAATTTTCTGAGAAATGTGCTAATTTAACTTTGACCATCTAAAAGAATGCCAGCCCCCAGGAAATGGGGAGTAAGTAATGCGTTCATTGTATGTTTTTCAAAGTCTTTTGAAAAGCTTAGCCTTTGAAAACATAACATTGTCTGCCATCAGTGCATCTCTCTCTAACTTTTTTTGTTTTTTACATAAACAGCTAGGTACTCTTATGTTCATGTTTGCTGGTGGTTTATCTTTTGCTACCGTTACTGTGAATACAGTAAGTGGTGGAGAACCAGTTTGTTCAGTATCCAAGAAGTCTGGCCACTCTTCTATTTCCCAAGTAATTAACACAATCACTTGTTGATACCCAATGTTGCTGGGAGTGGATGTTATGAAGAAAAGTATTAAAGCTGGAAGGGAGTTCCGAGTTGATGCAGGCCACTGTATCATCAGTAAAAACTGACTCCTGAAAACTGTTACTGTGGAGTATTTTTTCTCTTCTGACTTGTGGAGAGAACTTTGCAATTTGTCCATGGTTGCTTGGATGTTGGAGCCTGTAGAGCACGCTGAAATAATGGAAACGCACACTTTCTGCCAAAATTCAGACTTTGGTTTAGTCCAAACTTTAAGATTGGACTCTTTGGAAGTATTTTCCTTGTATGGCTTGTGCTGCACTCAGAGTCAGCAGAGTACCTGATGGGTCCCCAGGAGTAACTAATACACCCCAGCGTCTTCCCTCTCAACATCTGCACATCAATTTCTTCTTTTAATTTTTAAAGTTGCAGGGGATTTCTCTGTGAAATTAGTTTGATACTGCGTTCAGTTACAGCTTCACAAATTCTCGTGTATGAATGCAAGCAGAAATTACTTAGAATTGTTCCTTATGATAATTCCCTAAAGCCATTGTGGAAAACATGATGTATCCCCAGTGTTTTTTTGACGATGGTCAGGCTGATGTCTTTATATTAAAGTACAAAAATAAGTTCAAAAGCCTCATTCTCTAAAGTTCTAGGTTTCTTGGCCCTTTGTTAGGTTTCAACCCCTGCTGCTCTGGGCCATTCCAAACTGTAGAAGTATTTTAGATGCTTGGATCAAATGATAAAATGAATTTCGTAGAGAGAGATGGGTTAATTTGATGGGGTTTCTATTGTGTTAATACATACTCACAGCTAGTGTAGAGAGTGAGTGTTCTTACTGTGAAGTGCGTTTGTACGCAGTGTAGAATTAAACCTGCAAGACAAAGCTCTTAGGTTCTTTTCCTTATATCCTCCTCGCTGTAAACTTTATGAGCTCATTACTATTTCAGTTGCTGTTGGAACACAGATAACTTCATTGGGCATGATTCATGGAAGGGTCATAGCTGATAAGTGCAGCCTTGCTGCTTAGACATCCTGTTACGTGATAGTACTAGGTGTTTGTAAATACTGTAAAAATTAAGTGGTGCAGTATTAGTTTTGTGAGTTTTTAGTTCCTTCAGGTCTAGTTTACCTCTGGATTGGTGCATACTCAGGCCTGTCCCACGTGTGTTTTGCACCCTACCCTGAGTTGCCACTGTCTACTACAACTTTCTGCTGCAAATTTTAATCTGGTTTCAGAGTAGTACTCTTAATGCTCTTAACGCTTGTATCTTTTCTTCTTTTTTCCCCCCTCTTAGAACTGCTTCAGCACTTCAGTTACAGGTGCAGTAAGCCTATAGACACGCATTAGTCTATCAGCTCTTATATCTGCCAGCATTGAAATGGCAGCAGCAGTGGCATGCCCAGACGTAAGCAGAGCCAGCAGCTTTTTCTGACCCACTTGTACACAAGAGCCTTGTATTTTGAAGCTGCTTCAAGCTCTTCTGCTCTTATGACTCAACGTGAAGTAACAAATTAAATTGGCTTTCTAATTTAAACTAAATACTCTTACATTTTCATACCACTCATGAAATGGATGGATTCCTGAGTTTTCATTGGAATTACCACTTTTGTTTATGTTGGAAGCATTATAAACTTAAGTGATCACCTTCTTTTTATTTTTTCCTTTTTTCCTTTTTTTTTTTTACCTCATACGAGATGTTAGCTGATTTTTTCTTATGTGTCTGTTTCTTCTTTCTGTCCTTCCTTTCTCTGTCTTCTCTCGCCTGAAAATCACATTTACTCCTTTGTTATAATGCAGTACTGTCATTTTGGTCTCAAGCTTTCATATCTTTCTGATGTAGCCTCTTCAGTTGTTTGTTTGGCATTTTTTCAATTATTCTTGCTATTACCGCATTTCTAGATAAAAGCCACTCTTACAAGCTTTTTCTTTTCCTTGATATTTAAACAGAATTATTTTTCTGCTTGGATTACTTCACAGCATTCAGTGTTAAAAAAACAAAAGATCTATGACCTCTCTCTGTTTGAAAGTCTGGCTTGGCTTTAGTAACTTGCTATTACTTGATTTTTAAAATGTTTATTAGCATCTTGCTCAACTTGTGATTTCAGTGGTGTTAGTCATCGGTTTGAATTCTCAGGACAGGCAAACAGGTGTATCTGGTAGGATGAGCAGGAGTGGAAAAGCTTGCTCCTAAATATAGCAGGGAAAACTTCGGTAATATCTGCGTGATGATCCATACAGCAGTTGACAAACATCTTCAGGCTCTTTATCCCAAGGTAAAAAACAATGAAACTCCAAAGTCAAACTGTCTCCAAAGCCTAATTAGCCTGGGATCTGGTGTTCTTTGTACTTGCTGGTCGCATTAACTGTATCGGCTTGTAGGCATCGTGGCCAGCTCAGCAAGTCTCTGGCCAGAGTGAGATTATATAGTGCAGGTTCTTACGATAGCAGGTTTCCAGACTCAACCCCACGGGCCCCTTCTGCATGGATGGGTGTGGGCTGTCAGAGCTCTGTATTTAGCTCTGCTGCTGCCAGAGTTTAGCTGTTTGGGCTGAAACTTTTCACAGCAGCTATCTGCTTTGGGGGAAACGGGAAAGAAGGGGAAGGAAGCAAAAAGAAGAGGACGTTGGCTCGGGAATGGATCACCTGTGCGTTCATGTATAAAGCTACTTGGGAAGAGGACAGAAAAAGGAATGGAAGCCTTAAAATGTTTGATTTGTACTTAGCAGCCCGTCTTTACAATGCGGAACTAATATTTTAGCAGTAGATTGTCTGGTGTGTGCAAAGTGTGGCTTCTGAAACCTCTGATAATGCATCTGAATTTGACCCTGACCTGGTCTTGAAATGCGTTCAGTCTTAAGTCTGTTTATTGCGCGTGTGAGTTTAGTACTTCTTACATTCTTTAAATAGTTCATCTGTATCAAGTGTGCTTCATCCCAAGGCTTAGCCGTAATTGCTTGTCTGCAGTTGCTTCTTACTGGTACTCAGTACAGGTACCGAAATGAAAGCAAGACGATTCTCTTGCAGGCATGTTTATTTGCTTATTTTAATGTTTTCTGTGCTTGGTTCTAGGAAATTAGGAGGAGAGTGGGGAAATTCTTGGTGTGCAAGAGACGGGAAAAGTGGACACAGTGCAGGTATCTTAGAGAAGAATGGGATGAGATGTGTAAGTAACGGGTAGGAACATAGCACGACTGCTCCATAGACAGTGGCAACTGTAAAGAATAAGCCTACTGCTTCTGCTTTTACCGTAGTTGTATAAATACTAATTCTGTGCTAGTCTAATTGAAAATGCTACAAAGTGGAAAAGGTCACAGTCCGTGATGTTTGCTCAGAAAACCCCCCAAACAAAACAACAAAACCCCAAACCCACAAGTGGGGAAAAGTAGTGTGGTTTGAACAATATGCTAAAGTGGGTAGCTTCACACTGTTTAACTGTGGCCTTTCCTTACCTCTCAGTGATAATTTAGCAGCCTCAGCAGTTTTCAAGATTTTCTTTTTAGGTGTAAAAATGGCAATAGGAAGGTGCAAGCTGGGTATTCGTTTCAAAGAAACATTAAATAAAACTAGAGAACTGTAAAATCAATGAATGCAAAAACAGTTCTTCACAAGGCAAAGTCAGACTTTTACATTTGTATGCACGGAATGTTAAGGCAAAAAAATTAACAGAACAATGCATCTGAAAGAAGGGCTTTAATTTATTGTATGTTGCGTGCTTTTTTTAAATCCCAGGCAATCATAGTATGGATGTCGTCTTAGTGCTAACAGTGAAATACTGATTTATCTTGCAATAGAATAAAGAGGGAAGGAGAGTATGCTGTTGTCACTTGCAGTGGTGCATTTAAGTCTGCCTACCTTGTACATGCTTTTCAACAGAATCTTTGTTGCATGAAAGAATTGTGTGAAGTGTTTCATTTCCAGTGATAGAGAAACAATTTATCTTTTTATATGGATGACATTTTTCTAGGACCTTTTTCTAACCAGTACATTTCCAGCTTCTCTATTTTGATATGCCAAATAAGGTAATGAGGATATGAAAATAGTTGCAAACGTTTGTTCTGGTCCTGGGATTATTTTTTTTGTCCTTAGCATTTCCTACTTTTTTTTTCAGCTTCATGTTGAACATGAGCCTTGTTATGATCAGTGAGAATGTAAAGCTGGCCCGTGAATATGCCTTACTGGGAAATTATGACTCTGCAATGGTCTACTACCAGGGAGTTCTTGACCAAATGAATAAGTACCTCTATTCTGTCAGAGATACGTATCTGCAACAGAAATGGCAACAGGTAAATAATAACTTTCTGGGACGTTTTGAGGGAAAAGCTTTACGGTAGCAAAATTGCCTATCTTATGGTAAGCACAAGTATAAAAAATACTTCATTCACGGATGAACTGTAATGCTGTTATATATATAGGCTTTTTGTTATTACATAGACTTATTTAAGCCTTCTTTATGACTTCTTGCTCTGACAATGACAAAACAGGCAATGGAACACCGCCTTGGAAAGCCAGTGTACTGTCTGACTTGTCAGCTTCTTGCTGATGAGTGCCCCTACTGTGCTGAAGTTGTTTAGGCTGGTATAATTTTGAATAGTCCTATTTCCAAAGTGTTGTTTTATTTCTTTTACAAAATATTTATTATTAAATCCAAAATCTATTTATTTTTGAAATGTGCTGAGGAAGGTAGAAAAACCTTAATATCTGATGTGTGCTATTCTTGTCTATTTAAGTAGAATCAGCCTCTGAAACCTTGTGGAATCCATCCAGACATTACATGGGCTTGGACAGAGGACTGTTAGAAACTTATTTACTGTGTGCTTAACCTACTCTTTTTTTTTTTTTTTTTTTCTTTTTTTTTTTTTAAATCAGGTTTGGCAGGAGATAAGTGTGGAAGCTAAACATGTGAAAGATATAATGAAAACACTAGAGAGTTTTAAACTAGACAGTACTCCATTGAAGGCTTCACAACAAGAATTACCAGCTCATGATGCAGAAGTCTGGTCTTTGCCAGTACCTGCTGAACGTAGGTAAGAGGAAACCTGAAGACTTAAATTAACATTTATCAGGGAAAAATGTACTTTGACTTCAGCCTGTTTCTGTGTAAATTTTGGTCTAGAACTTAGATGTGTAACACACCAGCAGCTTCCCACCATTTGTGGTGGAGGAGATGCCATTTTGAGGCATCCTACTGTGAAATGTTCTGGGGCTTCTATCTTTTATAGGCTTGGCTAATGTCAAGCTTTTTTTTTTTCTCCTCTCCCCTCCTGGCTTCAGATAAACTTGTGCTTCCATGGAAGCCTCTATTCCTGTTATTCCTCAATTCATGATCTCATCAACTTTGAAATGATTCTGCATGTAGCTGATACAGTAACGATGGAGATGTATTATCAGAGTAATAGTAAAATCTAGAGGTATTCAAGTTCAGTTCATTTTGTATAGCAAGGTGGTTCCCTGATCTCCTCTATGAACCGGTCAGTTAGGCTAACATAAGCTCCAGGGGAAGGGTGAGAACAAGCCTCTGCAGGAAAGCCTTCTTATTTCAGAAGTGGGTTTGAATTATACTGGGTTAGTGTCTGTGAAACCAAGGCCTTGTAGTGTGGTTTGCCAATGTGGCTGCTTGTTGAAAGGATAGTCCTATCCTCTGCAGTTGCCTCAGCTTTTTTCACTTCTGTCTTGGCATTGATTAGCTGGGTCAGGGTGCTAAACTGGCAGAAAAGGCACTGCTTTGTAGGGCTCCTGGTTTGTTGTTTATCTGCTAGTTTGGTTGGCTCTTCCCGCGTGCCCCTCCCCGCCCCCCGAGATTAGCTATCTGAATGGGTTAATTAGAGGTTCTAGCACATGACAGTGGTAGCATGGAGGAGGGAACAGGAGTGCATGCAAAGCAGACATAGGATTGTGCATTTTGACTATTAGATCAGCTTAGCTGTACTCGGGCCATTATTTGAGCCTTTGAACTTATAAGCTGTTTCTCACAGATGGGTAACTTCAGTCTTTATGGGTGCATTTTTGGGGGCGTTTTATAATGGATTTATTTTAAGCCTGCCTTCTGAAAGAAATGGGTTTTGTGTGATCACTCAAGACCAGTTTATCTCATTTAATAACTTTGGAACTCTGCTAGCCAATTTCATTCAAACTCTCTGTAAGACTAGAGTCTGTGAAGTAGAATTTTCCTAACGTTTTGAGGCTTTCTAGAGAAGAGATACACTGACTCATGTTTCAAGGGAAAGAGTTGAGAGGACCATTTCTCTTCCATTTATCTTGTCAGCTGGTGTAGTAACGATTTGTGGCAATACACAAAAGCCACAGGAATAACCACAGTGAATTCCTATACTGAGATAGCAGAACTCAAGAATTTAGTTGGAAATTATATGTGTAATCACTCTGTTCCTTTATTTTGACCTTTGGAGTGAAATTCAGAGGTGACTGTGTGTTTGTAAAGAAAAGTAAAGGTTGGTAGATAGTCCATTTGGAGAGTCAAAAGACTTAACATTTACAATCTTATCATTAGCATATTCATGTTGCCTAATACGCATTTCACCCTGAAGAGACGCGTACAGTTCTGACAGACTTGCTGCTGTGAATCGATTGACAGTTTCTGTGAGGGTACTGGATCCTGTCATATCTTGAATGACATGTCCAAACACATCTTCTAATTCAAGTAAATCTCTCCAAATCAGTCTTCCATTTTCTGTGTTTTAGAAATATCCCTGCTTAATGCTTATTAATGCTGGAATTTTAGGAAGCTCCATAGGGAAAATGTACCTGTGAGAGTAGTGAATTTGTATGGGGAAGAAACTGAATTTTAAAAAGACATCCATAATACTAATCATGATACTGGTTTATTCATATGTACTTCTAAAAGTAGACTAGTTTCAGACAAATGAAGGCCTCGCATACACGTTTTTTTCCCAAGAAGGGTAAATAAAAGGAAGTGAAATTAAAACTGTCTTTCCCAAGAAACCTTTACATTTCTTTGGGTATGAGAGCGAGCACCACTGTGATAAGGAGAAAATATATTGGGGTGGGTTTTTTTGTTTATTTTTCTTCTAAGCTCCGTAATACTAGGATTAACTTTATTTCTAAATTCTACAAATCAAGGAGCTTGTTCTAAGCAAAGAAGCCCTGAGCTTGTGCCGAAGGGAGAATGGATTTTTAGCGACTATCAAAAAAAAATGTCTGTCTTGTTTCTAATGTACAGATTTTTATCTTGAGCAAAATGGCTTTTCAGTTTGTAACCACTTGATTTGGTTATGTAGTGCTCACCCCTGAATTTACACTGAGGCTTTTTGCATATGTTACAACTAATTAGACCTTCGCCAGGACCCAGAAAACGTCAGTCTGCTCAGTGCAGTGATTGTAGAGGTCACAATAATCGTATAAGTGCAGCTGTCAGAGGCCCTCACCGCCCGTCCTCTCGAAATCCCAATGATAAAGGGAAGGCAGTGCGCAGCCGAGAAAAAAAGGATCAGCAAAATAAAGGAAAAGAGGAAAAGGTAAGCTTGCAAATGACTTTGTGAAGTTGAGAAAGTCAGTCTTACTTTCTTAAAATTGAGTGGATTATAAAATTAGATGTCTATAAATTGTTCTCTTCAAGTCAGGGTGCTGATTTGAATCTCACCTTGTAAGCTATTTACATAAGGTTTTATGGACAGTCTTGGTTACACATTAATTAAAAAACTAAAACACCAAACCTTCATCTGGAGGGCGTGATCTGGTGAATGCAAGCTTGTTTACTGCAACTTGGAGATAATTGTTTAAAATTATACCACTGAATTACTGAAACTGAGCCTGATAGAGCTCATTCAATGGGATGTCTGTGTGGGTTCTTTAATTGCTTTTGTATATTTTAGACTGAGATTGACTTGCCTGTTCCAAAGCATTTCAAGATTTATCTAATCTTAAAAGGAGACCTTTACTTATTTTTTTTGTTGATACCTGCTGTATTAGCTCCAGGATCTTTTCAGTTTAAAACAAATAAAAACCTGTCACATTTAATGAGAGAGAATGATCTGTTCTTTTCAGTTAGAGTGCTTTATTTTTTGCTTGTGCTCTGGACTTCATAAATTTATCTGATGACCAGAATAAGAGATAATACTGAAGACGCTAAATTAATAGTTTTCCAGCATCTGAATAAATCAAATATCCATGTAATTGTCTGTTAGCTTCAGCGACCTTATGTTGTGGCAAGGTGTCATGGCCTGTGGGTATAGTATAAACTACAAGGGTGGAATTGTTTACCTGTGTAAGTTGTTACTTTTATAAGGATCTAAATTATATTGTCTTTGAGTTCTAATCCTCTCTCACAAAGGATATACACACACAGAGACAGGATAGGTCTCTTTTCTTTTTTACAGTTGTTCTGTCATCACCAGTGCTTGCTGTTAAGTGTATAAAAACCCCAGGGTATGTCTAGTGCATTTTATTTCCTTTCAGTTGCATGGTCTCTGCTATTTGAGCCCTTTCAACTGTGTAGCTTCTTTGCTTCTGCTCTTGCAGAGCTACTTCTCTGCTGTTCTTGTCCATGCTTCTGTATCACTTAATTAGCGCTTTTTTTTACTTATGTGATCTTCCTGCAGATCACCTGTGCTCATCCTACATATGGAAGTCCCATTTTTTGTGTGTGTGTCTCATACATATGGTATATTTATGACACTTAGAGGATTTGAGATACTGTAGCTTGGTGCAATACTTTCTGATCTAGTCTCACAGATAATTCCCCCTACCTGTCTGCTGTCTCAGATAGTTTTGATTTCTCTGGGAGAAGAGGCGAACACTTTTCCCCTGGGATAGGTGTATGCAGTTTTGATTACCCACTGAAGCAAAGAAACTGCATCACTACACTATACTGGCTTTGGGGAGAAGGAAATGGGACCAGGGCTGTACAGAAGTTTGGTTGAACCACACAGATCCTGCAGGGCAGCATTAATGTGAATGCTTCATCATTTTCATGCTGGTTTATGTTGCTGCCTTCTAGAAAGATTATGCTGTTGTGGTCTTGTTATAAAAATCCATTAGTAGCATAACTGTTGTTACATATTTACATTGTTATATCCTTTTTACGTAGAACAAATCCACATCTGAGATTTCAGAGTCTGAACCAAAGAAATTTGATAGTACTGGATATGATAAGGATTTAGTAGAAGCTTTGGAAAGAGATATAATTTCTCAGAATCCCAACATTCGATGGTAAGTTTGAATGCTGCTGTTAGTTGTTTCTTTTTCCTCATACAATATGACAAGAATTGAGTATTTTAGGATATGCTTGTATATAAAAAGTACCTACAGGTTTTCTTTACTCATGAAACAGGCAACTAAACTTCTTGTGCAGTTGAATATTTTTAGAACTTTTTTTCCACCCATAGAATAGTTTGGGTTGGAAGCAGCCTTTAAAGGTTGTCTAGTCCAACCCCCTGCCATGGCCAGGGACATCTTGCCCTAGATCAGGTTGCTGAAAGCCCTGTCCAACCTGACTGCACAGAGCTTCCCAAACTTTTCTAAGAGTGCTGAAATCATTTTTTGAGATACTCTTTTGCAATATATAAGATTCTAATGTCTGCCAGCGTCTCTGCATTTAAAAACCTGATTTATTACCTAGGAGCATACCAAGACAGAAAACCAGTTAACAAAGAAGTTATGTCAATATAGGAACCCTTTGAAATCTTGCTGGACATGATGTGACCGCCAGTACCTTTCATAAATGTGTTAAATATTAAACCTTACAAAGGTTGTTTTGTGTTACAAATATTTCCTAGCTTAGGTGGTTTTGTGAGGATTAAATGAGCAAAAATCTGGCAAATAAAGCAGGCTTTAAAAAAAAAGGGAAACCTGAACAATCTCAGAAACAACTTTGTATGCATGAAACCATCATGTATTTCAGTTAAATATGTAAATGTATGTTTCAGTTTTTGTATTTAATCTTAAATTACACCTTCAGATTTGAAACTAATTCTCCATATAGATATGTTTTGAAACCAAGATATTGCTTGGGCACATGCAGAAAATTGGGCACATTCCTGAGTTGCCCTCAAGAAGATAAGACCAGCCCGTAAGTTACCTAAGAACTAATATATTTGTAACTCTGAAAAAGAATTCTAAAAATTCTTTTTCATTCAGCTCCATTTACTAGCCTTCAGTAAACTGTTCTCATAACAATGAAAGATTGCATTCAAGTCTCAGGGACAGCCGACTTCTCGCAAAAGTAGAAGGTGTCATCTGTAACTGGCATAAGTTAACCACCTTGCCCTGTTCTCCTTATTCTTTCTGTGAGTAAGAACAACAGTGCTCTAGTGAAATAGTTAACGTGTCTCTTATTGCCTTTGAATCCAGCTGGAATCTGCTAGCCATATGTCAGCTGCAGTTGTTGCAGGCTTTTGCCACTAGAATGTAAAGAAATTCAACTTGTTTTGCGGAGTTATGGAAGCACCATTACGTAACAATAAGTTAAATTGCTTATTGTTTTGAGCTGGGGACTGATTCTTTTGCAGCCTGTCTCAATCTGTCAAACAACTTTCTCTTCCTTGCCAGGGATGACATTGCTGATTTAGTAGAAGCCAAAAAGCTGCTTAAGGAAGCTGTAGTTTTACCGATGTGGATGCCGGAGTTTTTTAAGGGAATTAGAAGACCATGGAAGGTATGAAAAAATCTAATCCCATGATCATAAGTAGGACTCTGAGATCAGATCTTGGCAGAACAAGAAATTCGAGGTGTCTTACACCTCATAGAAATTCTTTCCACTTTTCAGTAACAAAATTTATGTTAAATAGTTCTAACACTGTCTTAATTTCAAGTAAGAAATAGTAATTAATTACTTACCTTTGAATAACTTTTCAAGGGAAGTTTGCATCTGGTATTTTAATTTTACACTATTAAGCAAAGTGAAATTGTCTGTGTTTTGCTACTTGTCCTAAAAGTGGTTCTTTTTCATTTTAATAGGGTGTGCTGATGGTTGGTCCTCCTGGTACTGGAAAGACCCTCCTGGCAAAAGCTGTAGCCACTGAATGCAAGACTACGTTTTTCAATGTTTCTTCTTCCACGCTTACCTCAAAATACAGAGGAGAATCTGAGAAACTTGTTCGTCTGCTGTTTGAAATGGTGATTGAGGTTTCTGAACATAAATAGTAAGATAATGAAATAGAACTACTTCTGAAATAGTGAAACCTTGCCAGGGTTTAGAACTCATAGCATACTGAAACATTTCTCCAAACTTCTAACACTTTAGGACTTTCTGATTTGGCCATGTGCATTCAAGATCTGTTTGTTCCTAAACAGCGTTATAAATACTGAAATATGAGGTCATCTTTATTTTCTGGGTTAGCTTGTTACGTTAGAGGTAGCTCACCATAAGCTGATGAGTGCTGTAGAACGTACTTGTAAATGTAAAACCAGAGAGGGAGTCTAATTGCTTTCTGGGCGAGGACCCCACTTCCTCTGTTTAGTAGTTGTGGGTAGTTTTTTTAGTTTGTGGTTAAAATAAGTGGACTTCCAAACTTCAGTTGGCATCGGAGCACATAATACTTGAATTTGGCTCAGAATACAGTCTTTTTTCATGCGTTATCAGGTTTGCATGCAATATTTCCTGGGGTGCCCAGTACTGAAGGGGGCAGCAGAGTTGCAATTACAGTAGTCAGAAAAGTCAGGAAATAAAAGATCTTTTACCATACAGCTTGGTCATAGTAGCTGAGCTGATATCATGCCTATCAATCAAAAATGCATATACACAATAGACAGAATCTCAGCTGCTGTAAGACGATAAATTTTATTGTTGCAGATCCTTGTCACTGAACTCTCTTGTTTTCAGAAAGGTTAAGAGTTATTTTGCAGTTGATCTGTTTCTTGGACAGGTTCCACGTCATGGTGCCGCAGCTTAATGTTCATTCTAGTTTTAACTGAGTTCTTACTGAAGCATTCTGTGACCACTTGCACAGTTACGTTATTCCTGATGTGTAAAAACTGCCTTTAGTTTATGAAATGTTTGTTTATAGCCATAACAATTACAGGACTTTGCCAAAACCTTCTGCTCAGATGTTACTAAGGAATGCACAGCTGCTCTAGAGTTGTGAGCAGTGGGCAAAGAGAGGGAAGGTCAGGTGGTGTTTGAGACCTGCGAGCTGATTCATTGGGTTAAATACATCTTTGCTCGTCTCTGAATGTGCCACTGTTTTGTTATATGCAAGTAGACTACCATTTCAGTTTCTGCTTTTTTTTTTTTTTTTGCTTTCTTTAGGCTCGATTTTATGCCCCAACAACTATATTTATTGATGAAATAGACTCAATCTGTAGTCGCAGGGGAACGTCAGAAGAGCACGAAGCTAGCCGACGAGTGAAGGCAGAACTGCTGGTTCAGATGGATGGTAAATAACCTGATCGCTGGGAAGTGCTGGGCTGGAGGAAACTTGGGAGTTGAAATCAAAACTTCCTTCTTCAGAAACTATTCGTTTGCGAGCCTTACATAAAATTGGAGTGAAAAGATAGAAATGCAATATTCCAATTCTCAGTATGGAAGGAAAAAAGATATCAATTATTTAATAATAGCTTAGCATTTGAGCAATGATGTTATATTACTGACCCAGAATAATGAGGATTCAGTGATAAATACAAGATTTTAAAACTGCAGAATTAAGAAAAGTATTAATTGCTCCTCTCAGTCTTCACACAGCATATCACTCACTCCTCCAAAACCAAGTCAAAAGTGGTTCAAAAGAACTATCAACTGTTCCAATTTAAACTTCAAAGGGACAATGACTACTCTTAACTTCTTTGGGATCTGTTTTTTTCTTCCAAAGATATAAATAAAAAATGAAGGCCATTCTTTATAGAAGTGGTTGGGTGAGTTTTTCCTTTGAAAACACTGAGTTCATTACAGCTATTTGGTTGATATTTCACAAATCAAGGAAGTTTAAAGTATATAACACTGTGCAAAGTTGCTATAGAGGCATCCTTTTCATACTCTGGTGAGCAGGGGGAAGGAAAGGAGCAGCTGAAAAGTGCTAATCTTTGGAGTAATTTATGGTAGACTTCCCTGAGTCAGAAGGCTTGTATATTTATTTCAGGTTCTCTGATGTTGATACCCTTTTGTGTTTGACTTTAAATAGCAACAGAGCTGTAATACTCTTCTCATAACTCAAGCATGCACCTAAGCTAATTTTATTAGTAACAACTATGTGAAGTCCTTTTACTTGAGCGTTCATAAATGTTGTTTTATATGCAAATGTTCAAGCAGACTAGGTACAATGGCTATTCCACAGCCCAATCCTGTGATTATAAGGAAAACCAGTAAATGCAGAGAGTAGCAAGTTTAATGAAATGAACTTCACACAGCAGCAGTTTCACAGTACTTTAGAGACTGAGGTGTTCTCTCTGCCTCTGAGAAGTTGTGATTCAGTCCACCAGATTTAAATACTCACTTCAGCAGTTTGTAAGAATCCACCTGTGCAAGTGAAACGTTTGGCCTGAATTCAGAAGTGAAGAATCTTTATAGGGGAGTAACGCTGCTTTTGTGTGGCTGTTAGTGAATACTGCTGAGAAGAGGGGAAGTGTCTGGTTTGGAGTGTGGTGATGATGGTTTGTCATTTACGTTAGTGGGGCTGTTGGTTTTTTCCTCACATGCTGTTACAGGACATTGATGTGAAAATTCAAACACCGTAACAGCAGAAATACAAACAACTGCTGTAAAGCTATTCCAGTCAAAATAAGAAGGAACTTCCTGATCTGAGCAGTGGCCTATGCCTCTGCTCTTAATTAAATCAAGCCTCCATTTGTGCTTGCAGACTGTCATATAGATGAAAAACTGAACTCTATTGTACTTGGGCTCACTAAAGTGCAACAGAGTAGCTGCTTTAATATTATAAAATAGTGGATATAGTTCTTTCTATACATGGAATTTCCAAAACATATGTACTTTTTACTCCGATGCAGGTGTTGGAGGGGCTACTGAAAATGATGATCCTTCCAAGATGGTCATGGTACTTGCTGCTACTAATTTCCCTTGGGATATTGATGAAGCCCTAAGACGGAGACTAGAAAAGAGAATTTACATTCCTTTACCATCAGGTATGAAGACTTGGAGAGAGGAGTGATTTGAAAAGACTAAAATCTAAACTTTAATAATATTCTTTTAGTTTTGATCATGTATGCAAATTCATGTATGAATTCAAGACCAGGTTAAATCTAAACACTGAACATTGACCTTTGTAGCAAGTACGGCTTCTTTTCCTTCTTCAATTCATTATTTATCTTCATAAAGCAAATTTTATAGACTCAATTTTCTGTTCTTTGATTAGCAAAAGGTAGAGAGGAACTCCTAAGAATAAATCTACGAGAGCTGGAACTGGCTGATGATGTTGACCTTGCAAATATAGCTGAGAAAATGGAGGGATATTCAGGTGCCGACATTACCAACGTATGCAGGTATGTTAACATTGCATCATTTGTGTGAATACTGCTACAAATTCTTGAGAAAACTGTTTGTAAAGTAACTAGTGTACGTGATTAAAGTTGTTGGATAAAAACAGACTAACTTGTCTTATGTACTGCTAAAAGGTGAAATACTGCATTAAGATTTACCTAGATTTCCATTTGATATTTTCATATAATTATGATGAAGAGCAGTTGCCAAATAGTAATCTAAACAAGGTATGATTTAGATAAAATCCCATGTTTAAAATCCAGATTCCTTGCACGAGGAGTATCCACAGGATGGCAGATGGAAGCACGGAGTGGTAGGGGTTAGAAGGGACCTCTGGCAATCACCTAGTCCAACCCCCCTGACAGAGCAGGATCACCTAGGGCAGGCCACACAGGAACACCTCCAGTCAGGTTTTGAAAGTCTCTAGAGAAGGAGACTCCAGTCTCTCTGGGCAGTCTGTGCCAGTGCTCTGTCATTCCCACAGTAAAGTTTTTCCTGATGTTTAGATGGAAATTCCTGTGTTCTAGTTTGTGTCTGTTGCCCCTTGTCCTATCGCTGGGCACCACTGAAAAGAGACTGGCCCCGAGACTTTTAACTTGCAGAGTTTCAGTCATTTCATTGAGGTTATACCACTTCAGCAGAACATCCATGATTAAGAGGTGATAGTGGCAGAGGCCAGAATAACTGTGTTAAAAATGTGGAGTGTT
Organism: Todiramphus chloris collaris; assembly: GCA_025345505.1. Lineage (NCBI taxonomy): Eukaryota > Metazoa > Chordata > Aves > Coraciiformes > Alcedinidae > Todiramphus > Todiramphus chloris. The sequence continues at coordinate 721,632 of JANVCC010000020.1, forward strand.
CTTCCTTCTTCCTTCATGGCACAGAAAAGGTAATTCTGGATTGTGTGACAGTGCAAGAGCTGTGTTCTCAGCACATTGGCTTTAGGGATGAGGCTGTCTGAAGTTTTCTTCTACTTCCTCCATCTCCCTTTTCCCACAATACAGGTTGCATACAATCATTTGTGGGCCTATTCTATAACCCAGATTCCTGAAATAATCAACTAAAAATACCTTCTAACCCTTCCCCTGGTCTTTTCTTTCAAAAACTGGGGAAGAAAATTAGTCTCTCTTAAGAGACTAATATCAGTCATCTGGTTTACATCCAAAGATTTGCCCTGGCACAGTTGTAGTGGTGGCAAATTATGGAATCAGTAAGGGACAGAGAACCGAAACTTCTTCAGATGTAGTTGTCATGTAATAAGCACCTGTGTAACTACACTCTCAGGCTTTGGAGGTACCGCTGAAGTGTGACAGTGCGAAGCTTGAGCTCCTAGTTGTGCTGACACAACTGTTGTGGGACTGTGCTTTGAACAGAGTAAGAGAACCGTTCTGGTTTACAAACACCTCCTCAGTACTTTCTCAAACACAGATCCGTTTCTTGCTTTGACTCCCAGCTCTGCAAATGCTCGTCAGCAGAGCTGAGAGGACAGTGCGCTGCGCTGCAGGGGTGAGCACGAGTAGCCTGTATGCAAAGACTGTGTCAGCAGGGTTGCTTCAGGCTGAGCTAAGAGTTTGGAGCCTCAGTACTATTTCCTGAGCAAGCCTTACACAGTGTCTGGGAAAAGAATGGTATGTTAGTTGCTCCGAATCAGTGTTGTGCAGATTTGTTTCATTTGTAGGTTTGTGAGGTGAATTTGTGGTGTTCTTTTTCTCAGTCTTGGTGTTGGTTGTGCTTTGAAAGCAGTTTGTGCTGGTAAGTTCATGTTATATGAAAGAGTTTTTATTTGGCCAGCTGCTTTGTGCATTTTAGCTGCAGTTTGTCTCCAGTCTGTTCAGTGTTTGTAATTAATTTTATACTGGATACCATTACACTTGTTTAAAAGTCAGAACACTTGCAATGTCTTCCCAGTGAATTTCATATATACACACACACATAGTGTGTTGCTGTTTATTTTTTAATCAAAGTCCATTTGTACAAATACTATTCAAAAACATCAGAACAAAATCAAGCAAGTAAACAAAAAAAAAGCCACAAAGAAACACACAAACGTTTGTGGCAGTAACCAGAAATCCAGACGAACTGAGGTTTGGATGTGCATGAGATGAAATTAGGAAGAACATAGTCATATTGGCCTGTGCTAAACTAACCCTTTGTTAATGGTGTCAGCAAAAGCAGATCTTAGACATGATTGTTTAGTTTACATTGAGACAAAAAACATATGGCTGATTTAAAAGTGCTATTGTATGGTTCAGACTTATAGTATATAAGCATAGTACAGTTGTCGACTGTAACAGTCCTCACTAGTGACACAAGCAAAACTGAAGAAAAGGTGAACCATGAACTCAGTTTGCTCAAATTATTCTCCTACCTTAAAGAATTTGAGGTGAAATCCAAAGTTTGCTGAGCCAGAGTGAGAACCAGTCAGAGACAACAGTAGAGTTCCTAGCAGTCAGCATATAGCCATGGAAAATGAAGGTGAAACTTTTATTTTAAGAAGACATTCAGGCAGTATAAACTGCATCTAAACTGCATATTAGATGGGAATATGAACTGACTTGAATCATTATTTTGAGCGGGCTGTGAAAGTTGAAAGGCCTTTGGAAAGGAAATCACCCCTGCTGTGTGTTCCAGTGAGTGGTTTCTTACTTTCTGAATACAGCTTTGGTGCTTCTCCGGGCACTAAGAGTGTGTTTGAGAAGGCCTGGAGAGCTGATGTTAGAATGACTGTCAGTAAGATGCCTTTACAGCAGAAGGTGGCAGCAGCTGCACTTGAATTTTGTGGGTGTGCCGGGCTGTGTTGGTGGGGGGATTTCCTTTGTGCGGCTTGGTTTTGTTGGCTTGCCTTTTTTTGTCTGCTGCTGTCTGGAGGGAAAGGAGATGTGCGGGATGCCCCCCAGCCCGCTGCGTAACACTGCCTCGTAGTTTACAGATGCTGCTTTACCAGCTGAGCACGGTGGTATTTGACTAAGATGGAGTTCAGCAAGGCAGCTTGATTGGGTCCTTCTGAAATTCTAGTTGAGGTATTATGAATGCTAACAATTATTTAGTAAATTGATGAAGTCTGTCAGTTTTGGTTTCCTTTAGGGGGAGGGTCTGGAACTGAAACAGAACAGGCTGAAACCATCTCTCTAAATTTTCCTAGAAGACAATGTGTAAGTTTTTCTTTCTTTGGATTCTCACCTGCTAATATGACATGATACACTGTTGTCATATCGCAAGGGTTATCCTTCTGTCTTTTTTAGTGCTAAACAAAGTAAGCAGCATTTTCTTCTTCTTGTGGGCTCTATAATGATGCATTAGCAGGAACTTCAGTCTTTCAGTCTTATACATTTGTCACCTGACCAGTTCATCACCCACTGCTACTGGTACTACTGTTGGAGATCCAAATGCAGTCAAACTTAATGCAGCAAGAAGATAACACCCTTATAAAGACACTTTATGCTTATTGAGGCCAGAATTTTGAGGAGCTACAGGCTGAACAGATATTGTAGTTTAACATTCAGCTGTAAATGTGTAGGTTGGAGGTAAATACTGTTGATCCCTGTGTCTTTGAAGTGGGATTCCTATTTGGACCAGAAAACATTCAGAATGTTCCAGCCACTTCCGCACATCAGAGGTGTGAAACCATTACTTTTCCTTGTTCTTGTTTAACAATACTGTAACCAGCAGCTACATCTCAGGCACGCAGTGGCATTAGATAAATGAGTTTGTCTTCAGCTCTTTTGCTCAGCCTGTGAACAGCAGCTATTCGAAGATCCGGTGAGGACAAATACATGTTTGAAAAATACGGATAGCGTGGTATCGCAGGTTGTACAAGCACTCAGAGATCCTCCCGTGAACATTGACAGTTCTTTATTGTATCTTTTTGAATGCAGCTGTGTTCAGACTTTAAAACAGCTGAACTCACCATCCTGTATTGAGTAACTTCTTTTTATTTATCCTTAACAGAGATGCATCGTTGATGGCTATGAGAAGGCGTATTGAAGGCTTGACACCAGAAGAAATAAGGAATCTTTCCCGAGATGAAATGCACATGCCAACAACTATGGAAGACTTTGAAATTGCTTTGAAAAAAGTTTCTAAATCTGTATCTGCTGCGGACATTGAGAAATATGAGAAATGGATAGTTGAATTTGGATCATGCTGAGTTGTCTGATCTTGAAGAAGCCACCTTACGTCTTAAAACAGCTTTAGAAATAATAAGTAGTGTGTCAGTGCACTGCGTGCTCTTTTTAACTTTTGTAATTTAAGAGCAACAGATGTCTAAATAAATCTTTTTTTTTTTTAAATGCAAATTCTGTCTATCTCTCTTTGAACTAGCTCAAAAGTTACCCATTTTCCTCAAATGTAAAAGATACTGATGGATGTGATCTGCTTTGATCTTCCAGGATTTTAAAATGACTTAAATTTGATAGTAGAACTCTTGCATCAGAGAGTTTACTCTTGAAAAACAGCTCTTGCACAGAAAAAAAAACCCACCGAACAACAAACTAGCCCTGATAAAGAGTAAGGGATGCTGAGAACTAGAAAGTGGGATGAACAAGATGCAGTTCTATAGGTGGGTTTTCCAGCTGATCTTAGAGAATTTTGCCCTTAAACTGTTTCTAAGATATTAATAAAGACCCTGCACAAAGGCGGAGATTTAAAAGAGCAACCTTTGTGCTGCTGACTAGATTCAGCTGAAGTTTAAGCAAGAGGTAGGATGAGCACTGGTTTATTAAGTAATATTAAAACAGATCCAGACAGTGTAAACTAATTCCATGCAGCCAGCAGTGATGCAGAGTCACATATGTAAAGTCTAAATTCCCTTTTCGCATTACCTGACAAGTGCAATGTCGAAGCAGTTCCCTGAGAAGGGTTCTTACAGTGGCCATTTACGTTATCCTTTTAGATTTTGCTCAGTGGTGGTCATTGTAACTAAGACATCTACCTGTCCATCTCCTCTGATTTTGGAAACACTTCTCCTGCTAGCTCAGAGCAGCCAGCTGTTGTTCTGCTTACATCTGAACTTCGTGCCTTTTCATGTACCAGATACATCTAGACTTGTTTCATCCGTACGAAACGGGCTGTGGAGTTCCTGCTCATGCGCCTCTTCAGATGCTGCAAGGCAGAGGGGAAGGACAAAGATACTGAAAAGCTGCAGTTGGAGTAGAAGGTGAATGCATCCCCAATACACAGTCATCTAAGTGCTGTTATCATGAACATCTTGTTTATGTACTAAAAATTCACTACTATGTCACGAGTGACAGCTGGACATGCTGAAAAGGGACTTTGAACGGTGCTGGTGATGAGACACCCCAGCAAGACACTGAGATGCAGATAGTGCTGAAGAGCTCCTGAATCCATGGGTGGACCAGGCATGACAAACCCAGAAATGAAGTTGTTCAGGTGAGTATACAAGTGTGTGCTTTTAAAGACCTCCCTCCAAAATGGAAAAGAAATACACCTCTTTCCTTTCAAAAGGACAGCTGTGTGTGCCAGGGTTAGGGAAAAGAGGCAGTATTTTGAAGAAGTGGGTTCTCTTAATGTTTATTTTCCTACTTCAGGATGAGTGTACAACTGTTGGCCGTGTTGCAGGAGGAGATTTCTCCTCATAAATCAATTCATTGCAATCAAGCCAAAATACTCAACCTGTCACCTGAGTAAGAAGGGAAAGAAGGCAAGCTTTATTTCTTGGAAGCAGTCCAGTAAAGGGCCACTTAGGCTGAAAGCATGATATATTTTGAGAACTTCTACAGTAAACCTCACTTTAAAAGCAGTAGTTTAGTTTTACAGCTCAGCCAGCCTTGTTGACTTGAAATGGGCAAAACGAGCACCTGTGCAATACACGGTAGAAGGGGAAAAAAGTGGTAGGTGCTGAATTTGTAGCTCAGAGGTCCATTTGTTCCACAGATGTGCACAAGTCTTTGGGACCAGGTGGAATCTACCCAAGGGTACTAAAGGAGCTAGCAGAAGTGCTCACCGAGCCCCTCTCCATTATTTATCAACAGTCCTGGCTAACGAGGAATGTCTCAGCTGAAGTTAGCAAATGTGACTCTCATCTACAAAAAGGGTCTAAAGGATGATCCTTGAAACTACAGTCCTGTTAGTCTGACCTCCATGCCAGGGAAGGTCATGGAGCAGGTCCTCTTGAGTGCATGGCACATACAAGACAACCAGGTGATCAGGCCCAGTCAGAATGGGCAGAAAGGCAGGTCCTGCCTGATGAACCTGATCTCCTTCTGCAACAAGGTGACCTGCCTAGTGGATGAGGGAAGAGCTGTGGACATTGTCTACCTGGACTTCAGTAAAGCCTTTGTCACTGTCTCCTACTGCATTCTCCTTCAGAAACTTACGGTGCAAGGCTTAGACAAATACACTCTGCACTGGATAAAAAGCTGGCTGCAGGGCCGGGCTGAAACTAACTGTGTTACTTTGTGGTAAGGAGTTTTTAAACTGTTTTACAAAATGGTTCAGAATGGTCCCAGCTCAAAGTAGCACTCCTGAAAGGCATGAGACTTCTACGACTCAGGAAAACCATGCCCATGCTGAAGCAGAACACTAGTGCTTTAAGTTTTTGACAGCTCTAACTCCATAGCACAGCAATGTTGTCCAGCCGTTACTACGTTCAAGCTTTGCACTATTTAAAAAAACCCTGTAATTTCATTAACCTGATGGTAGGAATTCTTTTCTTCTGCTTTGTAACTTTGTAGAACACGATGCAGAAGAGTGTTACTTAGCTCCTGGGATTCGGCCACGCTGTGAAGCAGCATCAGCACTTTTTGAGGCTTAGCCACTCCTTAATGGTGCAGCTGTTTAGAACAGGGTCCAATCGCCCCGGTGCTGTGCAGGTGCTTGGTTTACAGTTTCATAAGCAGGGATGCGAAGAGCACGTGCTGACAGCTGCTACATTTCCATCTGCAGTGCAATTCATACTGTGCTCCTGCAGTAAGGAAGAACACTTGTGTTTCACGGACATTCTACTGCTTCTTTCTGAAGAAGCTAAACTTCAGCCTTACACATCACTTCCGTGTTAATGATGGGGCCGGGATTATGTTCATAAAGTGGAAAGATCATTAATTTCTACCTACTGAGGCTTTTGTCTACAACTGTTTGAAGACTTGCTCTTGTCTGTGCAGCCACCATTTCTGTGTTAGTCTTAACAGTTTCCTGTTTAGCCACGGGTGACAATGCCCACTCTATCATGTATTTTGTTTCACTAAATGGTATTCTTAATTCAGATGCCTCTGTAGTTCTAGCATCCCCTCTGTCTTACGTGCTTATGTTGTCATGATGGTAGCTTTCTTGTGGAATGGTCCTGGAGAGCACTGCTTGGGGCTCCAGGGGTGTCAGTCACTGCCACTTCTTCCAGATCAGCAGCGTTGCTGCTCCACTTGAGCGTTTCCAGCCCCAGGCCTGCGCAAAGCACCCAGACACATCCCCCACTATATCATCCTTACTCAGCTCAGTATCTGGCAAACATTTAGGATCTAACACTACAGCGACACTGAGCTTGAGGAAGTAAATGCAAAGTAAAACTCCACAAGGTGCTAGAACAAAAATCAAAATTAAAAAAGAAAAAAGAGGAAGCTTGAGTTGTGTCTGTGTTACCTCTGGCTGATGTATGTCACACTGCGCTGCTGGGGGGTGGGGTTTGGTTTTCAGCAAGGCAAGTCAGTGTTAGAAATGTTTCTTCTACTACTGCATTGCTGTTTAGTGAGACAACTCGAGGTGTCCTTGCCACAAAGCAGCTGTAAGGACAAGTATCCGAATACCTCAGAGTTCTCATTAATACAATGGTAATCTGTTTTAAGGGGGGAGGTGTGGTGGTGGGGCAAATCCTAGCACCTCTCCCTCACTGTAACAACTTAAGCTGAACCTGGATAATTCTGATCACTCAGTTGATAACTGTGCTCAGTCTTACACCAGGTAGTTAAGGTTATGGGTTTTTTGGGATTTTTTTTCCCCCAGACATTCTACTGCCAAACAATTTTTGTAAGAACAATGGCAAGCTAAAAAGCAGAGTACCCTGTATCTAACACATCTGGCAAACTGCTGGTTTATGTAACTAAATACAGATGCACACATGAACACAGTCTAATAAACAATTTAAATGTTTATTTGAAAAATGTTACCAGTACAAATCGGAATGGGCAGACTGGGCCTACGTAGCAATAGTAAGCCAGTACTTTTGCAGAATATTATTTTGAGACTTTACTGTCACAGATACAAAAAGCACATTGTTTCCAAGTGCTAACATTTTTTATGAGTGGAAGGGGCCGTAAAAGTGTAAAGTGCTTGAAATATAAATCTGCCTTTTTAATTTTTGTTTTGCATATATAAAATGTCAGATTACTTGAGCAACATAAATGTTTGGTAGTGATACTTTCCTTGCAAGGCACACTCAACCCTAAGAGACCTGAAACCAGCAGCTTTGTTTAGGTTTTCAGGCACACCTGCTGTTTGGAATACTCCTTCATCCTTTTCTGAAGAATCTGGAGACTTCAGAACACCCTGAATTTCATCATCTTGCTCTTCAGGATAGCTGGCCTGGTTTATCTCTGGGTGTGAAGGCAGCCAGCATCCCATCCGAGGTGTGGAAAAGTGACTTCACAGAAGTTAAAACCAATGGTAGCCCTCAGGGTGGAAAGCTGTTTTACTTTGAAGCTTCTGAAAAGGCTGCGTGTTTGCAGAGAGGCACAGGGAAGTCAGCTTTGGGCCTCGGCCTGAGTGTCCCTTTACCAATTAATCAACTGACTTATTTTTTCTTAGTAGGAAACAAACAAGGTATTAAGATCAAGAGCCAAATTTCAGGTCAAATAAAAATTTGTTTTGAAAAGCAGTAACTTTAAAGTAAACACAGTATTAAGTACATGCTTTCTCATCTAAATTATTTTTCCTGTCTGGAAGATTTGAAGGCAAGCTGATGGTAATCACAGGTACAAAGCTGACTTGATCCAGGAGAAGGATGCCTCTGAAAGGTAAGATTACCTGGCATTAGAAGACAAGATACAAAACAATTTCTTGTTCTAAAATATTAGATCTATTCTTAGAGTCCCTAAACATAGTTTAAATCAATACATCAAGTATTACTCTCATAATATATCTTTTATGAAGCTACAGTGAAAACTTGATGGAAAACTCGTTCCAAAATGTGCTGCCTGTGGTTTCAGAGGGGCCCTTCAGCCAGTTCCTACATCTGAAATACCAGCAGTGTAGGCTCTGTACGCTCAGTGTCACAGCGGCCTAAAATTATCCACTGCCAGAAGCTACTTTGTCAGGCTCTTGCACCTGATTCTCTACGACTACCAAAGCCTCTTGTTTTACCAGTGTACTGCAGAATGGCATCAATGACTTGGGATGAGGTCCTGACTCACATTTGCAGGTGTGTCATTCACCAAATAAGATCTTCTACTTGTTCTTACTGGATTACCACTTTTCACAGGACCACCACACGACTGTGCGGTTTGGGGTTTTTTTGTTGTTTTTATAAAGGGGAGGGAGGACCATCCTTCCAGTGGTACAGTTTCTTGAAATACTCTGACAAGCCATGCACAAGCCCCACGTTCTCCCACTGGAAGAGAACTTACTGCATTAAAAGATTTAGAGTTGCTGGAATTGTTTAGCTCTAGCTTCTACCTTCCCCTCTAGGGGCTATGTTAATTGTGTCTCGCAATGTAGTCCCTAGAAGCCTTGATATAAATTTGTCAGTACGACAGGCAAGCTAAAGACATTTCCAATGAAAGGCTTTCCTATGTTCCTCTGAAATGTCTACCCGTCAAAAGGTCACATGGAATCGAAAGTTACCAGCAGCCCTTCCACTGAATTGTTGCTACCATCTTGCTCCCGAATGGGGCTGCTGCTTCAAACATTTTTTTTCAGTAACATTTTGCCTTCATCAGATAAAAAAAAAAAAACAGCAAAAATTACTTACTTGTTTTCACAGGAAGGGAAAATCACTTTTAAGATTTTGAGAGTAAGAGCTGCTCCAGCAACTCCAACTACAATGACTTCCATCAAACTAAAGAAGATAGGTAAAGATCGAATCCAGAATCTGCACAACCCTTTTCTCAAGTCTTCCACCCACTGGCACATCACCTACAACCAAACAGGTAAGAAGAGTCTGCAAAACACAGCCAGAGAAATTTTTGTATCTGCTGGTAAATCACATCACGTGGTGATATTGTTACTTACATTTATGTATGCTTAAACACACATAAAATCTGGATGGAATCGACTATTGACTCAGACCTTTTTCTACTAAGAAATTTGGAACAGGTGAAGGTTTAAGTCTCTGTTCATCCTATCAGAGTTCCCTGAAAGGAAAAACCACTTTGGAAAATAAAGGACCTTTGAACATAGCAGATGAAGAGTGAGCTATTTGGCCTAGGTGTGGAGAAGCTGTGATAACTGTGATACCACGGCAGTGTGTACAGCAGGGAAAGGGCTACTCGCAGCCCAGGAGAAGGTAGCACCTTCTCTAGCCTGGCTGTAACTTTCCACCTGCTATTTTGGCCCACCTGTCTAAGCAGTAGGTTATCAAGTGTTTCCTTCAGCCACCGAGAGGGCCATAAAGCCCATCCTAACCTAATCTGGAACTGAAACTTCTCAAGCTGTTACTGTGTTTCTTACAGTGGGTGAGACCAATGGCCCATCTCCCAGAGGGGTAAGCGCTCAAGCGGAGTCATAAAAAAACTGATGTAATTTAAAGCTAAACAATATTTTAAATTGCTATAAATGCTTAGGTTGTTATAACATAAATATCGCAACTCACTGTCATGAAGCACCTGAGAGGTCAGAACATTGCAGGATTTAGAAACCCATTTCCTGGATTTTAGGAGTAAATAAATAAAAAAAACAACAACGACAAAAAAAACCCTCAACAATTTCTCACTGCTAAGAGATTATTTAGGAAGTTTGGGTATTTTTAAGTTTCCTAGAGTATGTCCATAAAAGTCTGTTCTTAGTGATAGGCCATGGGGATTTCTTGGGCTTCTGTGGAAGTCAGTTACTGTCAGACACCTCACACAATAGAAAAATCTTGGTCTTTAATGTTCAAATACAAAGCAGTAAAAGTGTCCTCTGGGAAGGCAGTATTTAGTTAAGCTGAGACAGCAACTCTCTCTTCCAGAAATGAGTTATTAAATAACTGTGTCGCTTTTTTCAAATTAAAAACAAAGGACCAAAGACAAAGGCCTAGGAATGTTCTATACGTTCTCACCATCTTTAAATGGATGTTGTGTTTGGTCTTTACATGAGGAAAACCCACTACCTGAATCCCAACAATGCTGGCTTGGTTTGTTTTGTTCTGTAAACATCCACAAAGGAAGAAAACATAGTATTTGTACGTGCTTCTGTAGAAAATATTAAAAATGGGGAAGGAAGTTTATTCCCTCAAACTGTAATATTAAACAACATTCAGCTCTATCTGCACCAAGTTACTACAACTTTTCCTCTTAGAAATACCACTAAGCTGTATGCATTTCATCTCTGTGGAAGTAGAGAAAAAAAAAAACCAGAGGGAAGGGGAAAAAAAAACCCTGCTTCTCCTTTTTAGACCAGTCTTTAAAGGTATGTACTAACAATTAAAATAAACAAACAATAAAACTACCTTGTAAGAAGATGGAGGTTCTATCCTAAGAGGAGTCTCTGGTAACTTGCCAGGTAATGTCTCTTCATCTACTGTAGTTTCTACTTGCTGGATGAGGTACTGACTGGTAGTTTGCAGTGGATCTTGAATATCTGAAGAAAATCTGGATTTAGTGGGAGGCTCGCTTTTTATTTGACTCACTATTCAGGAAACTGAAGTCATGCTGCATTTTCTATACATATGGTACAGTTCTCACACATTGACAGCAAGAGCACAGAAGCCTGGTTTTTTTTTTTTTTTTACTTGAGTGGTGAACTTGATAAGAAGCAGAAGCAGTGTTACAGTGCAGCCTTTAACTGTAAGTTACAGCTGTCACCAGATTAAAACGTGATGAACTAGATCAAAATATTAATCTCCTATGAAATCCATGAGAGCTTTTCATTAAACAAGATGGAAATAAGACAAAGGCATCAAATAACTTCTCTTGCTTTTAAGTTACTCAAGTTTAATAAGATAAAACTATTCTCTGGTTTGGAAGTTACCCAGACACATATTTCCTCTCCAGTTTTCTCTTTCATTCTCAGGAAAAAAAGGGAGCTTTAGAGAAATTTCCATCATAGCACCAAGAGAGAAATTTATTTCTGTGAGATATCTGGGTTGGGGATTGACAAGTACTAAGTGCTTCAAAGGAGAACAGATTTGAAAACAAACAAAATACCTAGAATGTAGAAGAGCTTAATTTGGGTGTTTTAAAAAAACCCCAAAACAACCACCACATAAACCAAACCACTTCCCTGTTAATGAAAAAACTGTTTCGCTACGTAAAACATAGGAATAATGATGTTCTTTCACCCTTGTAAAGCAATACATCAACTATGGATAAAAGTGTTAGGTAACAGCTAAGAGAGATACCTTTTCCTGAGAGGTTGGGAAGCGTAAATAGCATGTCATTGTCCCTTGGGATGGAATACAGCATGCTCTCTTTCAAAGGGACAGTGTAGTTTGAATGTCGAAGTACTCTCAAGTCCTTTACTAAAATATCTATTTCTGTTACTTCTTCCTGCTGAACCTACAAGAGATGCAAACATGTCAATATTACTGAATTTAAAGTAAAAGTGAAGCAGGCTGGCAGAGTAAAACAATACATGCCAGAAAACTCCCAAGACATTTGGACATAGGGATGTTATAACATGAAATCTTTGATGTTACTTACTACACTTCTATAGACTATACCACACCAGTAAGTATGCTGAACAGACTGGGTCTCTCTCCCACAGAAAAAGCATGTGGTAGTCACTCCATGGGCTTTTAATGAAGTCTTACATAGCTCATGAGGATCTTCTTTCAGGGAGGCATTTTAAGGCATGGAATACTCGAGTAGGTAGTGAAAGACCACTTGCAAGCACTGAAAGTGTTGCTGAGGCAATACTGACACTTCTGCTTTTGCAGTAGTGTTGGGTTTTTTTCAACAACCATAAGAAAAGTTTTCTTTCTCTTCTCCAAGTGATGCACTGGACCCTTTTCACTTAATAATCACCACAAGCATCACTTATATAGAACACATTTCAGCATCACTCCTACTAACATCAAAAACTGCATTGTGAGGCCAAGAACTGACAGAAATCCAGAGTGCTTGTGACCATAACTGTCACACAGAAACACAAGCAACAAAAGAGGAATGAAGCACATGATACAGTTTCGCTCATGCTGTCAGAGCCATAGGACAACCAACTGTCTCCCTTTGCTTCAGATATGTGCAGGACAATGCAGTGAAACAGATGATTAATTACTGTCAGCTGGTAATTAATGAGCAAGATTGAAAGCTTCTGACTTAAAGAATCAACTAAGGAAACAGCCATTAGCTTTCTGGTTGTTCTTACCAGGTCCCTGTGAAAAGCTGAAATGCATTTTGATGTCTAGTTTGAAGTCTGAAATACAACACCACCATTGTTTTAACAATTGAATCAAACCAGGCTACATTGGCCTCCTAACAGTGGGATAAACACCTCATTAGAGAAGCTTCAAACCTCCCACTGGGATTTTTCATTACCAGAGTAAAATTTTGACATGATGCAGATCCCTGTAAAAAATACTATATGCTGAGCATGCAATTAATTAAGGACCAATGGTATTATCATCAGTCTCCTTTTATCACACACACACAAACAAAAAAAAAAAAAAGAAGAAAGAAAGAAAGAAAAAGGCAGCAAAACATAAGTCATCTTCAAAAGAGCCTGGCCACATGCAAGATACAGATGTACTGAAACAAAAATGTGACGCTTCTGCTGGCTTCAGCAGCTGTCTCCTCTCTCTACAGCCTCTCTGGTTGTAAAAATAACTATACCTTTCAGGTGATTTTGAGAACTTGGTTCTGCATGTTTCATTTTCACTCAGAACTGTAACCCTTTGCATTCGCTGCTATTTGTGCAAATACAGTTAGAATTTGTGGGGTGTTGGTGCTCCTGTTCATATCAAAATCCATGTTAATAATGAAGATTTTTACTCAAACAAATTAATTGTCTTACATGCAAAATATTCTAAGGCTAAAGCCTTGGGTGTTGTGGGCTTTCACAAGAAACCCAGCTGTCATAAGAGTTTTCTGCTGCAAGCTTGTTCCCCAGGCCACATGTTTGAAATGCTCTGTTAGCCTGGAATAAACAATGGGGAAAACCTCAGGACTCAGAAGGAACCAATGCCCCTTTCATTTCTTTTGTACATTATTTTGTCTGACTTTGTTTGCATAAATGAATATGTTGAAGGAGCATATGACAGCGTTAATGATAATCTAACAAGCTTAAGGGTAAGTCATCCAACATTTCATTATTAAAATAAGAACAGAAGCATTAAAACTTGAAGTCTTGTCACCAAACACCCCTGCTGCTATACAGGCAACTTAGGCTGGTATAGACTCCCTCAGTACTGCACAAACTAGCATTAGATTATAAACTCTGTGCTCTAACCATCAGACAGACACATGTAAACCTTTTAATCTGTGGTAACCACTTGCCTCTCATTAATTTAAAACAAGCAGATTTATTGTTGGTGGTTTTTTTTACCTGTTTTCCATCAATTTCTGTCACTTCTTCCTGAACGACAATCAGCTGCAAGTCAGAACTGGATGCCAAAGGCCACTCGTGAACCATGATGCGGACGCTGACGGTTCCCAGGCGCTGCTGATCTGGTGAGTTATCCCAGTTTCCGTTCTCCACTGTTAACACACAATGCTGCGGTTTTCAAAGAGAAACCACCCCAAGCAGAAAGCAGGATACAGCCATGGGGCAAACAGCTGCAACTCTGACATAGATGCCTTTGCATGCGTAGCATTTGAATGGAAAAGTCACTACAACTACAGAGGATTGCTAGCATCAAACCAGAGATGCCTGAACAGCTGGACAGAAGTCTGTACTATGCTGATGTTCTTAACACTTCCAGTAACCACCGTTATAAGAGGTAGTAACCTGGGCAACAGGTAAAACAGATGCCATGATTTTTTACCAGTTTATCACCAAGTCAAACTTGGAGCAGGCCTCGTGATAGAACACAGCAGACAACAGCAGCATGGTATGATCCCCAGGCTGAGGGAGCTTGCGAACAGTGTCACATCCATGCCTTTGAGGTTTGCATTTAAGCGCTCTAAGCAGTGCTCCTTGGCTTCACTATTGTTGCCTTCTTATCTTACTTGTCCAAGGAGTTCCTAAGAGTAATGCCACAGCCCAGCCAGCCACCTGTGTAAACATCGTGAGTCCCACAACATGGCCCTTCTTCTCCACGCACGCCGCATATGCTACTCAAAATGAGTGTCAGTTCCCTCATCCATGCTTTTTTGTCCCTTCTTCGGTTTCATATGTGACTGGTGACACCTCAAACTCTCTTTCCACCCAAAAGACTTCAGCTATTTCAACAACCTAATACTCCAAAAGCGCACAGAGAACTGCTTTTCCACCCTCTACCCTTGCTGTTTCTTCACAGATTTAGTATCCTCCTCCCAACTGCCGTGCCTCCACTGCAGGCGAGGCCACGCTACAACTGAAGTGCTGCAGAAGTGCAGGACTGGAGGGGACAGATCTCTCCAGCATGCAGACAGCAAGGCATGTGAACTGAGAGTGAACTGGTCCCCATTTCTAAGCTGCTAGTGCTGTGTGTCACTCGCAGCACAGAGCCTCTGTGGGGGAAGGCTAGAGTCTTTCAGGTGCACAGTAACAACTCAGGGTGTTTGTTACTGTGATTCTGTTCCTCAGAAAGATATTTTACTTATTTTAAATACAGAAAAAATACTTTCTGGAATTTAGCAGTATCTTCTGTTGCAAAATTAAGTGTCAGAAGGAGATAAAGAGGCTAGAGAGAAAGAGAACAGTTGCCTATAGGTGTGATCCAGGGCACTAACCCGGTTGCTGAATGTTTTCTGACTCAGAGCAGCAAGTGCACATTAAAGGACCAAAGCCTCTAAGATGCCAAGTAGCTGAAGCTCCCTGTGGTCCCAACCTTTCATGTGTTAGGCTGCTCAACCTCCAGTACATTCAACAGGAATGAAAAATACACTTCCAAAATCAACATCTGTGGTAACTTCAAGTGAGGATATGGGTGCCAGGCACGATCTGACACCAGTGTCAAGACAATACCATTCGGAAGACTTGGTCTCTACTCAAGACCGTGAGTATTTGGCTCAAGTTTGGTCTTTACATGCATTAAGGAGTGTTTTTCCCCCATCTGTTAACAGGAACCAAGTATCTTGATATTCCTTTAGCATTTCACAAACATAATCTGAATTTATTTTTGAGGTTTTAGTAAGTAAATAGTTTAAACATTACAGGTAACCGAGAGAGGTACCCTGCTGAGGACTCAAACCCAAAGATGGAGATAGAGAGTACCAGGTTGCCAGCTCCCAGCTCAAACGAGTATTTTTCTCACCGTTTCAGATTCATGTTCATAATTGTATTCTCTGCAAGCTATACAACTCTAACTTGGGGAATGAATAGGAACTACAGTAGAGAGGTTAGTATCTCTCAGAATTAGTCAATACAATCGTATCTGTTTTTCTGGAGTCAATTATCTTGCAGGTAAATGACATTTTGCCATGTTTTTCTACCCTAGGATAATAAAAAACCTGTTGGACCTGTTGGAGTGGGTCCAGAGGAGGGTCACAAAAATGATTAGAGGCCTGCAGCACCTCTCCTATGAAGAAAGGCTGAGAGAGTTGGGGTTGTCCAGCCTGGAGAAGGGGAGGCTCTGGGGTGACCTTATAGCAACCTTCCAGTACCTGAAAGGGGCCTATAAGAAAGCAGGGGTGAGTTTATTCACAAGGGTTTGTAGTGACAGGGTAAGGGGTAACGACTCTAAGCTAGAAAAGGGTAGATCTAGGTTACACATTAGGAAAAAGTTCTTTAACATGAGGGCGATAGATCACTGGAATAGGTTGCCCAGAGAGGTGGTAGAGGCCCCATCCCTGAGACATTCAAGGTCAGGCTTGATGAGGCTCTGAGAGCCTGACCTAGTTGGAGATGTCCCTGCTTATTGCAGGGGGGTCAGACTAGATGACCTTTGGATGTCCCTTCCAACCCAATACATTCTATGATTCTGTTCTATGATTCTATAAAAATAGAAGCAATAGGAACATAACTATCCCAGAAAAAGAGAAATTAATTGCTGCTCTCCCCCTCCAGAAAAGAAACAGTATCAAATTATTAACTGATCATGCTTGGGGAGGAAGGGTTCAGGAAAGAAGGTCACAGCTCAGAGAAGCAATTCAGAAAAAGCACGAGTACTCTCTAAGAAAATGTCTGATTGTACAGAGAGGATGACCTCAAACCAAGCTAGAGACTGACTGCACCTGATACATCAAGAGATCATTCTGAATACAGCAGAGACTTAAATCAAAGGAGCATAATGATTCTTGTTTAATTAATTAATACAGTATGTTCTGTGTATCTCAAAAAATCACAGTACTTTCTGTTCTTTCACAAAAGATACAGCATTGAATCAGTGGGAAAAACAGCAGTTTCAAGATAATGCAGTCATTAACCACTGCAGGACACTAGCAAAACTGTGGAATTTGTTCTGTAATATCCTATACAGCAAAAACTTTTCTGTCCAGTAGACAGAGAAAAAAGATAATTAAGAGATCTCCCCAAAAATAATTCATACTTCTGTTATTGAATCTCCTTTTGGATGCATGCCAACCAACCTAGGGGACACAGCTATTAGCAGGGTGGAGTTGCATCCTTCTGTTTACATTGTCTAGCTTGTAGTGGAAAACATTCTTTTGAAAAAGACAGGCAGAGGCTGGATTTCAGATGAGACCCTTTGTATAAGAATGTGACTTGAGAACAAGGCAGTGAAATTTTTTCCACCCATTTTAGTGGCAAAATTACCCTACCTTGGGAAATTACTTGCTTCTACAATACTCGGGTTTGCAGAGTATGAGAACATGTAGTCATTGCAACCTTTAGTTACTACATAATAGGGAAGCCAACTACCCAAGGTGGGGGGAAGGGAAGAGAGAGAATACTCACATATTATTGTTTGACACGTTATGTGGGTGACACCGCTTTTCATAGGAAAATCATTTAGATATACCTGTCCGTTAACGTAGGTGATATTAAAAACAACCTGAAAGAAAGACAGACAGAATGAGCGTACAGTTCCAGGCCTTGTGCTACAGCTCTGTTCTCAGAGGAACACGCTTCATACTGACATCAGGCAAAACAAACATTTTCACATCCACACGCAGATTTTGTTTCACTGCATATTAATTCACTGAATAAATAGAAAAACCGGCCAAACCTGTCCTTTGTGAAATTCTCCATTGGTTTCCAACACCATAACATTGACTCTGATCATTTCCTGGAAAACAACAGTGAGAGTAAGTGTAAGTTTCTGAGGAAACACATAAGCCAGTGCAGGCCACTGGCAACTTCAACGTACAACCCCCAGAGCACATTCCCAGGCTTTCTATCCAGCAGACAGGAGAAAGAGAAATATGCTTACTTGTTTCCTGTAAGGGTTGGTTTGGGTTTTTCCCACTCCCTTTTTAATAAAGAGCATTGATGAGAAAGAATGACAGCTGCATCCCCTTATGTACAGCTTTTTAAAATAAAGGTAATCATAATAAAGCTAAATTCTCAGAACTTGTTTATGTACTTGTTTATATACTTGTGGATATAATGGAAAAGAAGTCTCTCATATTAGCTGAAAAATAATAGAAACTACGAGGTAAAAATCAGATTCTCTGAAAATGTCTTTTTAAGCACTCTGCTTAGTCTTCAAGGTGAAGTATAATTTAATACACATTAGCCTATACTAAAGAACGCTTGGTTTTGTCAGTGTCAGAATTAATCCCATTTCTCTTCTTTGGTTATCATTCCCAAATTAAGCCACACAGGACTCCTCCAAACTCTCAGCTAATGGGGATTTGCTTCTTTCTTTCAACCCCTAATTACTATAATTTATTTACTCACTCATTCTGTTCTCTCACTTCCTCCTTGTAATTCCAGGGGCTGTTTTGCAGATGGGACCACACATGTCCCATGCCTGCCCCTGACAAAACCTACACATAAAAGCAACATCTCCCTTGGACAAAGCCAAAAGTAATGACTCCCACAACTCTTTCCTGAGCCACCTCTTTGAAAATAATGTTGAGCTCCCCATTTGCCTTTTGGGAGCCTTAAATAATTCTAATCACATTCCATTTTCCTCTGGAAAACTTCTCCATACCTTCAGCATCTTCATTACCTCTGTGCTTGAATCATAGTTCCACAACTGACATCTAAAAAGTGATTTGTATCTCGATAAAAAGTTGAACTTGCTCAGAATTTAAAGTAATAAAAATTTAAATACATCAAAAGGCTTTTCATTTAGGATTTTTATAAAACACTACATTTTCAGCCAGAATATACCTGATATATACAGTACCTATATATAGTCCAAATTAATGAACAGATAGCTTCTGAAGTGCAACTATAATGTAAGAAAAAAATCCTTAAAAGAACAGATGTTAATTAGGATATGCAGGTATCCAGGACTGCCAAAAACTGAAAAACAACACCCAAATCCAATTCTGTAGAAAACTGCCATCATGAGAAGCAGGGTTTAAAACCTAACATCTATAACCTTTTACTCAGAAATGACTTGTCATTGAGGCCTCATCCACATTTGTCAAATCAGCAGGAAGAAATCTCAGGTCACTGAGTCCAAAGAGAAATCTCTTTCTCAATGCCCCTTCTATGGAACAGGTTTATATGACGTTTTCTTCAAAACTTAAATCTCAGCTCCTAAAGTAAATGAAAATTACCAATTTACGTAGCAAACTGGAAGTCTAGAACTTAAAATATAAACTACAGTAATACTATAGTCATAGGACGTCACCTATTCAGTCATCCTGTAATTTCCTCAAACATTTCTTTTCCTCTCATGCTTTAAGAATTCTCTATACTGAAAAAAAACCCAAATCTGCCACATTTCTAGCTCTTTTAGCTCTGGCATTCAGAGCTGTATGTCTTTTACACCCTCAGACTGGTTAACAGATTACCAAAACCTTGTGACGTTACTTCCTACTTTGTTTTCTGGGAATTCAAGGGGAGAAAAGATGGATTTCCCAGGCAGTCTTAATAGTCCTTCAGTTTTTAAGCCTCAAGAGAAATCCGAGTTCTTTTACACAGAAAGTATTTTGCAACCTTTTTTCAACATCTACAAAATGACTCACTGAGATTACAAGAAAAAGGAAATGACTGATAGCCTGTAAATGCTGGAAAAAAAGAGAAAATCCCATCTACTTTTTTTTTTTTTAATCAAATGCATTATTTGAAAATGAAAGACACAGGGCAAGACAGATAGGCTCAGGTATTGATCAGTAAGTGTATGACGCGAGCTATGGATGTGATGATTACTTTTCTTCAAAACAACTGTCAATTCTGCTGATGTAGCATCCACAATGAATTCAGCTACATAAAATTTGCATTTGAATAGAATATTACATGTTTAGTAAATTAAAATATTACAGTGAATCACTGCTGTGCTGTCAAAGTTACAAAAACCAGATCATAGCATGCAGACAACTAAGCCAGCTTAACCACATGCTGCCTCTGCCACTAGAAGAAAGTGTAGATCTCTCCTGCACATCATCCTTTCCTCTCCATTATGCCAAGTCAGTGAGGCCATTTAGCTCATTAAATTGACAGGAAAACTTTCCCTTTTCTTGCCAGACTATTATTCTGTTAGTAGAACAAGCAAGGAAGAGTGAAACAGGCATGAGAGATGCAAGAATGCAGTTGGGAGGAGGGCGCCAGACTCCTCGTTCTGATGGTCACAGGCTATTGGACTGGCTCTGCTACATGCTCTGCCTGCCCTTGCAGCATCTCCTTAGGAGATGCCCATCTTCACCATCATCTAAGGTGGTGTGTCTCCTGAACGGCACAGGTTCATAAAGCTACTCAGTAACTTACAACAGTGATTAATACTCCACTACAGTGGCTACACCATGACCGTTGCAATTTTGTGTTCACAAGCAACGGAGAACTCATATTCGTGCCTTTCCTGTGATCTGTCTGTTCACATACAGATCCAACCAATTGTACTGATAACTTCCCATATTCTGTACACCTGTTCTCCTGACTTGTCATATGTTCTTGTTTTGCCTCTTCACTAACCAGTCTCACAAGACTTGATGTCAGTCTTGCTAAAAACAATTTCAAATAGATCTCTAAGTTTTGGTGCTAACAATTAATCGGTTTTCAACTGTTCTTGCTCCAAATGTTCCTGAACTGATACAGAAACATCTCAAGGACCAGAGGAAGATCAACTTTTCCAGAGTTAAAATCAGTTATATCAATGTCATTCCTAACAGGCTTATTCTTAAAGCTCTCCAGTAATATCCAAGAATTTCACACCCTCCTCAATTATTTACTCTAGTACTCACCTACCTTTAAAATTAAAAGTTTTCCTAATGTCCAACTTGAAGTTTCCTTGCTGCAATTTATGAACAGGTCATTCACTACTCTTCATAATACCTTCCCTTGGAAAATAACACTCTTCCAACTCAGTCTTCCTGATTTTACGCTAACACTCTCAGCTCACTCAATGCTTCCTTGGAGGTGAGTTCCTGTGGCTTCCCACTGGTCTTTCCTGCAACGCTGCACCCAAAACTCAACGGGTCCTGCTGTGGTGCATCTTCCTGACCCTACACACCCCACAGCAAAACCTGCATGAGGGCCAGAAGCACAAGATGCGTACCAAACACAATGAAAAGCTGGGTAGGAGGGCTGGGGGCAAGAGGAAGGGACTATTGCTAGCAGCTTACAGGAGAGCAGAGCATCATCCCAGCTGACCCACTGTCACCCACAGCAGGGAATGTTTGATGCACAGCACTCCCCTCCCTTAACACAATCCCCGTTGGTAACTCCTTGATAACTGCTTATGAGTAAGTCCTCAACAACCAGGCATTGTTTATGCTTGCTAAACTGGGAGGGCAGCACACTTGGCAGGCCAAGAGCTCTCATACCATGCTTACACGATGAAACGCTTGGCCTGACAAGCCATACTTGCTAGAAAGTGCTCCAGTGATACCCAACTTTCCAATCCTAGGGCTGAAGACTCACAGACCTATGAAACATCCTTCAATTTCAACACAGAGAATACTTTTTTATACCGTAATAATACTCACTACTTAGGGAAGCAAACAAACAGAAAAAGTTTTTTTATAGTATTTTATAGCTATGTCTTGTGGCTATGTACTGCACTACTAAGAAAAATAAATAACCCCACACCACTTATTTTGTGAATTAAAAACACGGTAAGCCAATCCTGTAGTATCCAAGTCACTGAGAACAGGACACAGGTCCTCTGCAGCAATCTACAATATTGTACTGTCAAGTTCTGGAGCAGTCTGAACTATGAGTGTAAAACTTGACTGTGTAACTTACATTACACTGCTCAGTATTAACAATATCTTCAAAGTTCACACAGATTTCAGACAGTCCTGTAATTTAAAAGGTCCTGAACTCATTGGGAGTACTTGAGAAAGCTACACTTTGACAGTCAGAATCAAAGGACAGCCCCAAGAAGCAATTCAGGTCCCCAGGAATCAGGCTGTGCTCTCAGCTTACCACTGACACCCGTTCCATCATTCACAGCACCCTATCCCTTGTTGTGCTGGTGAGAGCCTTCCCACAAACCTTCCCAATTTACATTACAGACGGTCCTATCTTTCTTAATGCTGTTAGAGGATGTAGATGTCTCTCCTGAATTTTGCTGCTATTTCTTTAGTGCTCCAGCAGTGATATTTACAGTGGTAATGGCCACGGTACCTGTAAAGAGGATGGCACTTCTGCCACAAATGTATGTCATTCCGTTCTAGGACAGCTCGGCAACAGCAGTCGCAGCGTGGTGATGTACACTGCAGTGAAATAGTGAATTTTTGTGAACTTGGATCAATAAACAGGTAGTGACCATTTATAATCCTTCCTCTTTCACCTCATGCTGCAACAGAACCCAGGAGTGTTAACTGATGCAGTACCATCAGTCGTAGCAGAAGAGCAAGATTGGGAAAAGATGGCAGCAAAGAATACAAAGCATCTGGAATAAGTTACAAGGGAATATTTACTAATTCTTAAAGACTCCCCTTACCAAGGCCACACAAATCTACAGAGAACATTTCGCCTAATTTTAGCCTTCCATCAAAAATGCTGCGTAAGACAAAGTTGCTGGGTCCAATCACGTAGGAACTTCAAAGAGATCTGACCATCGAATCACAGAAAAACTACTTCCATGGGCAGCAGGGACCTGAGATGGGGTGCACGGAACAGCTTCTCCCAGTACAGGGTGACTGTTAAGTCCTACACAACTGCATTAGTCACATAAACCCCGTCTAGATTGAGCCGCAAGCAGCCAGCCCACTCAAAGCACAGCTGTTCTCTATTGAGGCTCTCTGAACAAGGCTCTTTCTGCATTAGAAGGCCTGTGGGAAGAGAAGCAGGCAGCACTAAGAACAGATGGCACAGTGCCTCACAAGATGGCCTGCTCTACAGGGACTTGAAAGACAGACAATCCCCTCGCAGCTATTACACAGGCCCTATCGGGATATCCTGTTTGAGACAGGAAAATGTGAAGTCCAGTGAAGACTGCCAAGCAGATAAGAAACAGGCAAAGCTAATAACATGCTTCTAAATTTGAAAAGAGATTAGGGGAGAAAAGGTGTTCGCAGAAACAAACAAACCTACCAACCAAACTCATACCGCTTGTGTCCCGGCACTCGTGTGGCTCCAAATAGCATAACTCTGCTATTTGCAATCCAGGGCTCTGCCATCTGTGCTTCTCATAATCTTTTCATCAGACTCAAAAGAGAGCTACATTGTAGGATGAGTCCTGTCTGCGGTTAGGCATCACTTAGACGAGAAATAACCACGGTACAAGTTTGACATGACAAGTTTGACTTGACATGTTTGCAGGGCAATGATTAGTCCCTCACATTTCACAAAATTTTAGTACAAAAGCCTTCAATAAGGTTTGGCATTATTAAACTGCATGACAGTATTTAGGGTAAGATAATGAAATCCAGTATTTCCTTAAGTAACTAAAGCTGAACTATCTTTGCTAAAAAATAACTAACATGATGCTTTTGCTTTACTTTTAAGAACACACGCACATACGCCTTCCTTTCTTTATGGAATCGTTAAGGTTGGAAAAGACCTCTAAGAGCAAGTCCAACCATCAACCCATCATCATCATCATGACAGCTAAACCATGTCCTGAAGTCACACATCTACATGTGTTTTGAACACCTTCAGGGATGGTGACTCCACCACTCCCCTGGGCAGCCTGTTCTATTCTGATCATTCTTGGTATAATATTGCTTATCCTTTCCTTTGCCCTACATGTGTTGCTAGAATTAATCACCTTTGCTTTTTCTCCCTGTTAAATCAACTTATACTATGGACATTTTATCAAGAGTTTTAAAGGTAAATGCTTAGTCTCACATCACTGGGACATGGCTGAATCATACTGCTTTAATTTAATCAAATATACATGGAAAGATGATGCCAGATCTTTTAGTCATAAAGTTCAGAACATATGCCAGGCTGTTAATAGAGAAACTGGCATAAAGTGATGAAACATTTCACCATGTCACTATTGACAAGTCTCTTTGATTAAAATACATTACACTGCATATGTACTCAAATGGTGGATGTAGGGAAGATTACTTTCTTCTCTTGTGCAATAATCCATCCACGCAGAGGTTTCTTGCGGCCAACAAATAATCTGGAAACAATGTTTTTCGAGCAACTAAACTAGAAAAAAAAAAAATTTTAAAAATTGGTAGGCAAGTACGCCATTTAGAAAGAAAACTGCTAAACCTAAATTATCAAGAGGCAAACAGAGTAAGCAAACAACGTAGCATTAGCATTCAGCTCACTGAGCTTTTAGCTCGTTCCTATCAACACATTACAAAAATACTCTAAAACACAAAACCTAACTCCTGACCTTGCAACAGAGAAACGTGTCACTTTAATGCTTAGGTCAGTTGTCTTATTGCATCATTCCCTGTCTTTTTCTTCTTTTTTTTTTTTTTTTTTTTTTTTTTTTTTAATAATAAATAAATAATCAAAACTGTCTAATATCAATCAATCTGTAACACAGTTTTGCTTATCCAAATTTCAGGAGGAGAAAGAAAAATCAAAACACACATGCTAAAGTTAAATAAATAAATAAATAAAGTCCAGATTTCAAAACAGCTTATTTCAGAAATGACAAGTATTGCATAACAGCAGAGGCATTCACATTCCAGAGCTGAACAAAAGCGTTTCAGCCTTACAAAACGTTATTCCAATGTTTCAAGGCTTTTCCTCAGTCCTTCCACTATGGTTTCTGTAACAGCATGGCCATCAACTTGGAGGAAAACTTTACTACCACATACAAAAATTACAAAATTAGAAGCTATCAGTAGTATGCTGCCAGTGGGCTCATGGAATTGTAGAAGCACAGTTTTGGTATCCAGTCAAAAAACAGTTGAGCATGTTGATGCTGCTTGATCCCAACCAGCCTGTAGTCCCAAGCCATTCTGAGGAAAGACCACTATTATTCTGACCCCACTGCCCACTGTCATCAAGCTCATGGCTTCTGAAGCCAACCTGATAGCATGGCATTCCCACTCTGCCTCTTTCAGCTTCCTAGGCACTTTTGTTCCTGCCACGCCACCATAAACCAATTCATGCTCAAAACCCAGCAATTCTTCTACTCAAAATGTTCTCAAGATGCAGTGCTCCTTCTACATCAAAATTCATTCTGTATGTACAAAAAGAATCAGTACAAGAAGAAAACAAGTTTGGGGTTTTTTTTAAGTTTAAGATTTAAACCAAAAAAATACTAAAGTAAATATGTGTATGTTCCCTTTTTGACTCTTAAGAGAGCTTTTCTGCATATACTTGTGCCACTACACTAACATAAAGCTTAAAAAGTGGTGACACTTTCAACTAGCAAAACCTGAGCTGACAGGCCACCTAAGCAGCACAGCACAAATGGACAAACTCAACCCCACAAACAGCTCAGATACACCCATAAGGCATTACACCCCAGTTACTAAGTCTTAGTGTTCTAAAACATGCCGATATAATTTCTGATCCCAAGCTGGCTTCCACAGGGCGCTCTGGCTCCCCTGTGCCATGCTCACTTACACTTCCACAGACAAAGATATCATGTGCAAATGTGCCTCCCCATCTTGTATAACTGCCAGCTGTGATGAACAACTGTAATACTATTACATTGACGTTTTGGTGTGAAAGTGTGACAGTATCCATATAGAAGGTAAATCAGAGCACAGATCTATATTCCGTTGCCACTTTGTGTGTCTTTTGGCAAAGTCAAGCCTAGCGCTCCCTTTCTCAGAGCCATAAGCAAAGTACCTGAGGACTGGGCTCTCTCTAGTGCACCTGACTTCAAGCACTCAGACACTTTTATAGGCATCTGAAGATTTAGATCCACATTTTGAAAGCAGAGCTGAGGAGATCTCTCTTCAAACATTCATACAGAGAAGCAGAAATCAGGAAGTAAGCCCAGAAATCCTGCTTTGCAACACAGGATGTGCCAGTGCACAGGGCCTCTGTCAGGCTTTCTTGGAAACATCTTACTTCAATAAAAGTTTAAAAAAATCAACCACATGACAGCAGCTTCATATTGGCTAGGTAAGTGACTACAAAACCAGCACAGCTCTTCCCTCTTTGCCATCTCACACTTTATAGAGTTTATAATTACAATTAGAGGAGGTATTTAGTCATGATTCAAATAGAGACAGAAGTACCCTGTTCTCTTCTGTAATTCTGGAGGTCAAAACTCTCTGTTGCCACAGAACATCTTTTTATCCCCACTGAGAAGATCTAAGTAGTATCCAAAAAAAAAACCCCTCCACTCTTTAAAAAGACACTATGTTCAATTTAAAATTAATCTTACCAATATACGGCATAGGTACTGGGACAGAAAAAAAAGACAGCACAATGCCCCGTAATATACCAAGACATCAAAACACTCTACTTGGTCCAGTTCACTAGGAGAAAATGTGGATCTACTGCACTGCATACCTAATGCACTGAACCATCAAGATGTGGGTAGACACGCACAAAAATACAATATAAATATAGCTATATTGCATAGAAGTAACTATATCACCCCTCAACCTGTCAGATATTTATTTCCGCCTATCAAATCCTATATAGATGAATCATTAAAGGGGGGAAGGGAAAAACCATTTACACGCACGGTAACCGAGTTTGTGGCAGATGCTTAATTTTGTCCTTTTGTACCATTTTAGACCGAAATGTACCCGAGAAGCAGGTCAGGCACTGCAAGCAGGGGTAATACACCTTAGGCTGCCAAGCACTACAGACAGGAAAAGCCAAACTCGTACCCGGCACACAGCCCCGCGGGGCCACCCGCTTTCTCCAGCCGTGCCCGCGGCTCCCGCCGGCGATGCCGCCCGGCCGGCAGTGCCAGCCTGCGGCCGAACCAACCGCGGCCGCCACGGCGGCCAGGAGACGCCCGCGCCGCCAGCCGGCGCCCCGGCCGGTTCCGTCTCACCCCTCGGAGGGAGAGGGACAGGGGCTGGGGCTGGCCCCACCGCGTCCCGGCCCCGGCCCCGGCCCCGGCCCCGGCCCCGTCAGTACCTGGCCCAGCTGGAGCGGCGCGGCCGGGCCCATCAGCGCGGCGGCCAGCGGCGGCAGCAGCAGCAGGAGCAGTTCTCGCCGTCCCAGCGCCGCCTCCATCTTGCGACCTGGGAATTAAAACAAAGTGAAACATCAACAAGCGGCGGCAGAGGGCGGGGCGGGGCCGGGAGGAAGCGAGGGCGGCAGCGGGAGGAGGCCGGGCCGGGCCGGGCCGCCCCCGGCGGTGTGTGCCGAGTCCCCTCCTTCGGCCCCACCCGCTGGCCTGCGGGCCGGGGGCAGAACGCAGCTCGCAGGCCGTGGTACCGGCTGTTCCTCCCGGCTCTGCCGGCGGGGCGCGCTTCGGCTCGGGAATGACCTTTGCCTTTGTTTGTTTGTTTGTTTCGGAAGAGGGGCGAAAGTTTATCGAGAGAAACAGCTGGATTTGTGCCCTCCTGCGACTGCTGCCGGGAGCGGCGGCGGGGCTGGCTCAGGCCCGGCCCAGCCCGGCTGGAAGGTCTCCTGTTAGAGGTTGCAGAATAACGGGTGGACACGCGCCTGCTCCTATCAGTGCCCGTTACGGCTAGTAGATGATTACAGCCTTCGAAAGCACTCTGCGTAATGAGAGAATCACCCATATAGCGAATGTCAATAATCGCTGCTATTCGTGAAGTGGCCAACTGTCCAAAAACGGCTCGTCAAACCGACCTACTCCCTTCACGCCCTCACTCGGACACCCGCAGTTGTCCTCCTGCTCTGTGCCTAAATGGCAAGGGTTGTCTGCCCAAAGTAATCCTGGGCTGAGTTCGGAGCACCACGGGTCAAGAAAGGCTTCTCGAAAGCAAAAGCAGGCAGCGTACTCCAGGGGAGAGCAGAAAAGAGTCATCCAAGAGGAAGGAAGTAGAAGGTAAAAGTTTTAAGGGGCTAGAGGTCTTCAGCCTCAAGAGGAGAAAACGTAGCGACAGTTAATAGCAGCATCAAAACCATGGAAGTCGTGGGCAAAGAGAAAGGGAAGAATGTGGATGTCCAAGTCCTTGGGGGATATGAAGATTAAAAGTGCTTTACTTGCAAAAAGAAAGATTGCCATTATCTGTTAGCAAAAACTTTCTAGCAGTTAAGGGTGGCAAGTATCTTAACAACATGTCTAGGGTGGCTTTAAATATAGGCAGGGCAATAAATTAGCAGTCCTACAGCCTGATTTTATATTGCTCTATGACTGTCACTAGGTTGACAGGGACCATAAATCATAAAACTCACAGAGAGTTAGTATTTTATATGCAGTTCCCATTCATGGCACTGGTATAAACATCTGGCACACAATACAAGGCATTGGAAAATGATGCCTAGGAGAGTCATATATTGTGACATATATTTCAAACACATTACATGAAAACTTGAAATATTTCATCCCTAAACACATTTGTTATCAGTAGTTAGTGCTATTTTAGAAATTAGAAAAAAATAAAGCTAATTGACTGTCTTCTCTGTAATCACACAAGTCGGTAGCAGAGGAAAGGATGAGAACTCCGACGTCTCAACTTCCACCACCTCTGTGTACCATCACCTAGTGTCTCTTAGACCTGTCCTTAAGATGTTTTTGGTTTTTTTTTTATCTGTTCCTTTTGGTAAACTGAAATAAATAGGCAAAGGGTTTGTTCACGGTGCAGCCTCGCAAGGAAGAGAACTGTGTGGTGAGTCAGCTCCCCAACAAGACGTTTTGCCGCACCTTGTAAAGGGTGCGTAAGAGTCTTTGGGGATAGGACAGCAGCTACAGGAACGCAGCTCTTGTTGGTACTTGCAGTTATTTGCATGTGCTGGTGGGAAGAAGTTTAAATTACCTGAATTCCTAACTATGAGTTGCACAGTGTGTGTAAATCAGAGTGGGGGTTAGTTACCTCCCAACAGGACTGGGATTCACACAGAAGAGCAAAAGCAAGCTGCAATACTACAGAGTTTTGTGTATTAAATTCATGACTAAAATGTTTACAAGATGTACCAAAGGCATAAGAATAAGAGAAAAATAAGAAAGAATAAGAAAAGAAGAATAGGAATAAGAAAGAATAAGAATAAGAATAAAATAAGAATAAGAATTAATAAGATTAAGAATAAATGGTATCAGAGTATATAAAAATACAGGGAAGCAAGGATCACTGACCTGCAGAATGTGTATGTTCAGCAAAGTTCAGGCTGGGTTCTCAGCTAACTGTGAGGAATTTAGCATCTCACTGAAGTGGAATAGGAGGTGAATGCCTGTTCCTTTCCGACTGTCTCCTTTTGCAAGTTTCCTGGTAAACTACCTATCAAGTAATGCTCTCCTGTTTGTTTGTTGGGTTTTTGTTGTTGTTGTTGGGATTTTTTACATTATTCTTTCCTTTTTCTCCCAATCTTTTGCACCCCCTTTTCTTCAATCCTCTTTCTTCCTTTCTTTTTATTCTCCTGGAATTTAATTAAAGCTGCAAAAATGATGCACTAAAAATGCTTTCAACATACTTCCGCTTTCCCCAAATTTCAAAGCTTTCATTAGTCTCACAGCACAACAGATGTCATAACAGTTTTATTTAACATAAATGGAAAAATTCCTCACAGTGACTAAACAGCTGGTGATCAGGTTCACATGTGCTCTGTCCTTGGGTGATTCAATGACTACTCGGTGCTGGGAGCAGAAGAGGGCTTTTGCCTTTTGGCCCAGATGCATGCCTCCTGGGCTCCTCTAGTCTGCCGGTGAGCATGTCCTGACATTTGTAACTATTAAAACATGTAACACTTGCAAGTATTTTGTACAGAGCTTGACGACTGCTCTAGGTGCTGAGTGTGCCCTAAGTGCACACTCAGTGGTTTTATGTTAAAGTTGGAAGTGATGTTTCTGACTTTTCAAAGTGACCGTGAAAAGCCATTTTTCCTTTTAACCTTCCTTATAGGCGTGGGTTATTAGAAGGCAAAAGACAGTATAAAGATTAAGGAAAGTATATTTTAATATCTTTTATGACTAAGAAGAGTGATAAAAGCCTGGTCTAAGTTAGTGGTATGCTTTCCTACTGAAGTATAAAGTTAGAATTCTTAAAGTAGCAAGTAAATAGTTGTCAGCAGAGGCTTGCAAGAAACTGATGTACTATTTGCATCCCTCTTAAAGTTTCAGAATAATGTATGTACTGTGTGCTACAGTGCTTTCTTCTATCGATAACTGCTGTACAGGATGCCTTAAAACCAGCCCTGAATCAGTTCAGGACTGATGTACAGACTGGGCATAAGCTCGCAAAAACAATACAACACTGCAAGCCACTTGATGGTAGCACAGACAGCTTTGAAAACTAGCACGCTATGGAGCGAAATACAACCCCGTGCTGTGCAGACCGTGGTCCCAGGACCAGCTCGCTACGTCTTCCCTGCTTGGCTATTTATAAAGGTGCTGCTACATAATATGGTGATCTGATATTATTTTTGTTGCTACTTAAAGAGGAGATCCTGCTCTTACCAAGCCACATGCATGTCTGTACTCCCAGCTGTGCATTCCTGCTCCCTTCATTTTCCTTCCCTGGTTCCCTTTTACTGTAAGGCTGGTCAGTTCAGGTCACTTACCTGGTGAGGAAACAAATTCACCAATTAAAAAAAAAAAAAAAATTCCGAAAGATTAGTGACTTGAATCTACTCATTGTGTGATAAGCACCCTTGTTCTAAAGGCAGTGAGGCCTTAGGTTAGTTCAGCTGTACTACGTAAGCCCAAGAACATGCTACGGCATCGGTTAGAAGGGGATAAACTCTGTTTGCTTGTCTGTGCTTTCAGTGTCACCACAGTACTACAGGTTGTGCTGTGACCGTGTGCTCAAGGCAAATACTGGAACTGTTAATCACTTTATTACCCTCAAATTAACGAGTTAAAACTGGTTTTCTTCGACTGCACACCACTCAGCGAGCACCACACTGCAAAGCTGCGTCATCAGCCTCAAGACGTGTCCGTTGCCAGAAGAGGCTGCTCTCGGGGGTGAGATCCTCATTCTCCCCCATCCCTCTCGGGAAGGGCTCTCCGAGAGCCTGGCCCCGCAGCCTCCCGCCCCGTCCTCGCTGCAGGGGAGAGGCCTGAGGGCGCAGCAGCCTCGCATGTCGCTGTCACCCCTGGGTTTGTGGAGCGCTGGGCACTCACCCCTCCTCACGCCGGGGATAACCACGACGCGGACGAGAGCAGCTGCAAGGGCCAGCTCGGTCCCGGGGCTCCTCCCGCTGCCAGGTCGACGCGCTTGAGGGAAGGCCCTGTCCGAGGCCAGCCCCCTGGGCGGCCCGCGGGGCCGAGCTGCCCGCTGCTCCTCCGCGCTGGCAGAGGGCGCTGCAGCGCCGCCGGGACGCTCCGCCGCCGTGCGGGGGCAGGGGGCGGCCATGGCCGTGCTGCTGGAGACCACGCTGGGCGACCTGGTGATCGACCTGTACACGGAGGAGCGACCCCGCGGTAGGAGCGCGGCGGGCGGGTGTTCGCCCCTTGTCGCGGGCCGGTGGGAGCCCCCAGTATAAGCGGCGGGCGGGCTGGGCGCCGCTGGGAGCAGCTGGCCGCAGGCCGCGTCTGAATGGCGCCGGATCGGTCAGGAAGTGCTGGTTTTGAACCGCCCGGCCTTGCTGGGGGCCGCCGCCGCGGCTCTAGGGGCAGGACGCGGGGCTCGCTTCCCTGCGGCTGTCGCGGCGCCGGGGGCTGCGAAGATGCCCGAAAATTTCCCGCCCTTAGGAGTGAGGAGAAGGAGTCTCCCGCGCCTGCCCAGCCGCCGCCGCTCGGCTCCGCTCAGAGCTGCCCGGCGGCACCTGGCAGCGAGCCGGGCCCTTTGCCGGGGCTGTCGCCACTTGAGGTTCATCTGCCGGCTCGGCCTCCTGAGGAAACGGCCCTCAAACGGGTGATGGCTGTCAACGGCGCGCACCTTCAGTCCGCCTTCCCCCGCGGCCCTTGCCGTGGTCTGGTGCGCCAGGTCGGCCCCTGGGGCTGGATCCAGACGATGCCGGGTTGTCTGTGGCCCTCAGCCTGTACACAGGTGTCTGAAATGCTCAGAAGCATCGGTTGCCGTTGGGAGGCTTTGGGGGGTGGTGTTTAATTATAGTTTTATTGTAAACGTAATGTAAAATAACATTTAAAAAATGAGCAGACGGAGTATTTGCTAAATCAAAAGGCAACTGTGATCAGCTTTCTTGGGTATTTGGAAAGAAACTGAAGAGGAAAAGACGAAGTGTGTTTCTGTACAGAGAGCTGCACTCAGGGTTCTGTGAGCCTCTAGAGACAGGCTTTAGGAAGGGAGGAATCCCCTTAGAGCATTGCTCGCAGCGTTTATGGGTTGTATGCTGATAAGTCTTAACACAGTCTGCTCCAAATACACTTCTCTACACATTAAAATGAGTGCCTGTTATATCTATGCTTACTATATTTGAGCTTTTCTTTAATAAATGTTGGTATAATTTCTTACAGCTTGTCTGAATTTCCTGAAGCTCTGCAAAGTCAAGTACTACAACTATTGTCTTATTTACAATGTACAGGTGAATATTCTTAATTCCTTTTTTTTTTTTGTTTTTTATTTTGTTTAGTTTAAATTCATTAATTTACAAAAGCAATATCTTATGTATTCTCCTTTGTGACAGAGGGATTTTATTATACAGACTGGTGACCCCATGGGAACTGGCCGTGGAGGGGAATCTATATTTTGGTAAGTACAACTGTGTTACTTATCAGCAGAGAAGTTGTGTAGGCTAGTAGGAGTTCCAACTAGATTGTCTTCAGCTCTCTTGCGGCAGAGTTATTGGTGGGAAGTAAAAATGTTGATGAATAAGCTTCTTTGCTTGTCATACCTAAATACGTTTCCAATTCCTGTTCTGCCTTTGGCTATTCAGAGTATTTTTTTGGACAGTATTCTATCTCTGACCTTTGAAGCAAAGTTGCAACTAACAAGTTGTACATAATTTTCTGTTTATTTAAAAGTTACCAACTTCAGGTTTGGTTTTGCAAGAGAAGTATCAAAACTAAGTGCTCTGTAGAAGGCAAAATGATTAGTAGTTTGTTACTCATTTTTTGAACAAAATGAACGAAATGTATTTAATTGAGCAGGATGGGAACGTAGAGACTATACTTGATTTCATCAGTGTATAAGAAAGTAATCCTCTTGCTCTAAAATTTTACTTGAGTTCATTTTAGTCATGTGGAGTGTTTATAAAGTAATCACTGTTCTTCCTTGTTTAAGATGTTTTCAGTGGTCATGCACATGAAAGTTGGAGAAATCGTTCAAAATGCTGGAATGGAAGTTAGCAAAGTGCTTATGTTCTGTATGATTCCTTTGAAATTGTTATTAAAAGTAGAATTAAAATTGCAGAGCAGAGCTAAATGTGGAGTGCTGGGCTGTGATAGCTCGGTTTGAGTGGAGTGTAACTAGACCACCATTGACTTCTGTTAAGTCTGCTCTGCCAGAGCCTCTTAAATACAAAACCTTGGTTCATCACCACTCCAGTGATATTGGAAGCAGTATAATTGTGCTAAGCAGATGCAAGTCTAGGTAGGTAAACTTGCCAGACCAGAGCTGTCTCTGCAGATGGGTGGATCACATTTGTTTTGATATTCTGCTCTTTTGTAAGGATTGGTCTTCCGAGGCCTGTTGGCTTGACAGATGGGGAAGTACAGTGTGATAAGAGAGTGGCAGGTACTGTTCTGCTACTAGCATGGAGAATGGTGGTTTGTCTTTTCTACCTGTTCATTGATGCTGAAGTCCACGAAATTGGAGTTTCTGTTCTTGCTATCCAGGAAACTGATGGAGGCAAATTTTAATGTGAATCCTCTCTTCACAGATGTTTGCACACTTGCTTAGGAAAATATCTGTCCTTAAATTTGGGCAAATGTGTGTATTAATCATGTCTGTCAGTTACAGAGTGAGACAAAACAAGTGATGTCAGAAGACTTAAAATTTAAAAAGACCCCCACACCAATTTGCCATATCCGGTGTATCGCAAATTACTGTGTGCGGTCCTGCCTGTATGATGAACCATGTTTACACGTAGATTTAGTGGCTTTCCATTTACCTTGGAAGAGAAATATGGGACATAATTCACACTGTAAAAATGTAATAACTTAACTTACTTTTATGAAACCTGCTATTCAAAATTTGTATTCGTTTCATGCCTTAAAAAAAAGTTACATACTGCATTTAAAAACGTGCAAATACACCTCCTTCTCCCCCCTGCCATTGAAACCTTTGTGAAATGCCTCAATGTAAAAATTTATACAATGTTTTATTTGCTGTTTTACAGCACTTGTTGATCTTATGTTTTAAAGTTCCTTTGTCTTAGAACATATTTGTTACGTGTTTTCAGCCAACTGTATGGTGATCAAGCTAGATTTTTTGAGGCGGAAAAAGTGCCAAGAATTAAGCACAAAAAGAAGGGAACCGTGTCGATGGTGAACAATGGCAGCGATCAGCATGGATCACAGGTCAGCATATGGTGTTGGAAAGCCTTGGTGCACCTCTAAACAACTAAAATGAAAATTCCTTGAATTCATAAGAGAGATGTAACAATGACAGTGGTATCTCAGTAGCATCATCCTGTAATATGGTCAAAAGGCATGCAAAAAACTGCCCATGGAGAAAATATTTTGCATGGTGTTAGAGGTGCCAATGGGTATTTGATTACAGGTAATAAAGAGATTAAAATAAGCAGATTCGAATCCTGTCCTAGATAGATTTTACACATTTTGTTAGCATTCAGTTCTCTTTATTTTTTGCTTTGTTTATAAATTTCATTTAATACCTTGATGTGATTTTGCTAAATTATAGAATAGGCAGGAAAAAACATCTTGTAGTTCAATGGAAGTGAAAAGTAAGGAATCTGCATTTTGAAATAATCTTAAAACTTCCTGGTTCCAACTTCATGTTAGTTTGGAAACTAAAATCATACAGTTTTCCAATGTATGATTACATAAAAGTGTGCATCAATAATACAATGTAAGTTTGTAGTTTTATCCCAGTGCTAGTATAAAATAATTTCTGGAAGTGTTGTTGTTACTTTTGCTGTTCCCTGTTTGTGTGCACAAAGTTCTTGAAGTAAGTATATTTAAAGCTCTAGTTTCATAGAATGATATGGCTCTAAGTTATTATTTTAGATGTATTATTACTTTTATATATTAAAATGCCTCACTTGTAATATCCATGTTTTAATATTTAAAAAGAGTGGGGGGTTAATAATCAAAGAGCAAATTAAAAAAAGCCCTATGGTTTTATTCCAGCTAGAGCTTGTAATATATGTAGTTAATTGTGCTGCTTGTGTGCATTGTATGTATAAAATTGCTTTGGTGAGGGGCTTTAGGAAAAATTCCAATACTAACCAGTCTTAGCTGGGTTGCAGAGAATGAGGAGTGAGGCATTACCAGTCAGACTGTAAAGTGTGTGTAATGGCCGTGTTCTCTTATTTGTGCATACCTGCTTCATCCCCCTTCCTTCATTACTGGCTATTCTCCATCTTGAATTTTTTACCAAGTGCTCATCTGGTGTCCACTTCCATAGTTTCAGTTTTGCCCTAAAGCAAAACACCTGATTTGTGTCGGGATACATTTCAGTGCCAGTTCAAGCTGATCTAAGTCAGTGCTACTGTGTTCTAGTTCTCCTACCGGTGCTGCTGCATCCTGATTTTTGGGAGAGAAGGGTTTGTGATACAAGGGAAGGAAGGGGAAAATAAGTGGATAGGATTAGGTGAAGGCAGAACTATAGAAGCTTTGGCAAAATTGTGAAAATGCACCTGCTGAATGCAGTTTGATGGACAGGTGATAGGAGCTCAGCTCACAGCTGCCCACAGGGGTAGCCTTGCTCTTTCTGTCCTCTCCCTTTCATCAGCTGTGAGGGCTGTCACAGCCTTTGCTCTTCTGGCTCAACAAACCCACCTGGCAGATGAATGTCTGCTCTTCCTCTGCTGGTCTGTTTTTCTGACAGATTACTAAGGCAAACCAAATCACAGAAGGGTCCGACAAACCAGAGCTTCAAGCTTGTGCTGGGGGAGACTTGTGTGAGAGAGTATCTCTTCCTCAGGCAGTGGCTGTGAGCTGTAGCTTGGTTCACCATGTTGGTTCTCTCACAGAAATCAGGAAGAGGTCTTTTTTTGCTACTGATTTCAGTGAGAGTTGCACCTCTCCTAAGGTGAAACTCAAACCCTCGTTTTTTTCTATTTACCATTACTGGTTTTGTATCTTCTTTCGTAGTTTCTTATTACTACAGGGGAAAACTTGGATTACCTTGATGGTGTGCATACGGTATTTGGAGAAGTGACAGAAGGCATGGATGTATTGAAGACAATTAATGAAACCTTTGTAGATAAGGATTTTATACCATATCAAGATATCAGGTGTGCCTGCTTTTAACTTCCCTTTTTGAGGAATCCCTTACAATTAAACAAAGTAATCTTTTTTTTGGAAACTAGGTTAATATAACTGTGTCAGGTGACCTGCACATGATATCTTAAGTACTCTTTTATTCTAGTATTATTGGTAAAATAACCAGGGACTAGAATGAACATCTGTGTGAGAAAATGTGCAAGTATGTTGCCTTTACAAATACATCAGTACTAGTGTTTACAAGTACATAGTGTGTTTGCCTCTTTGGGGTGTGACTGAGGATGAAGGGAGCTGGTTTCCTGGTACTTGGGTAGAGAGCTTTATTTGCATGTGACTGATGCTGGTCTTGATTTTGTTTTCTATAAGGATAAACCATACAGTAATTTTAGATGATCCATTTGAAGATCCACCTGGCTTGTCTGTTCCTGATCGCTCACCAGAACCTACGAAGGAACAGCTAGATGTGAGTGTTCATGGTAGCTTCTTGGGGAAAAGTTGGAAGAAATAATTAAATAAATTCATCCCTGTGACCAGCACAGACTTGGTCAAAACAAGAGTTCTGTCTTTAAGGCTTTGTCTGTCAAATCTGTATCCTAAAAGAACTGCACTTTTTTTTTAGCGTAGGCTGAAGAGAGATGCTCTTCGACTACACCAGCTTGAGTTCCAATATGTCAGATGCTTTTCTGTTATTTGGGGCTGTTGCTGTGTTTAATCAAATATGGCTGCTTAGTCTTTCCAGGATGAAAGGGTGACTTGGGTGGTGGAGTTAGGTTGGAAAGCCCTATTTTAGATTTCTAATTACAGTGTAGATAAGCAGAACATTCTGAATAGTCACCTTTGACATGACTAGTTTTTTGTATATTCTGGTAGAAGACAAAATGTAACTTTTATTAATGTTAAAGTGCTTATTGCTGTCTTCTTTTTAAATGCAAAATAGCCTGTTTCAGTGGAAGTAGTCTTGGCCATTTTTTGAGTTACATCTGCAAGCAAGCATAATGGTGTGTATTTGTTAAAACAGAAGAAATTTGCTAGAAATATAATAACGGTCATTCATAACTTACTCATAGCATACACTTGTGGAAGTTGCTGTGTGAGAGAATCTCCTTGCATGGAAACTGTTGTTTCAAGCAATGAATACATTGACTAAAGAGAGTATTCTTTATTTTTAAGCTTAATAGATATAAGATTGGAATTAGGATTTCATAACACATCTGCACTGTGGTTATCTCCAGTCTACCTGCAGAGATACTAAACGGTATGAGGAGCTTAATAGCCCACTGCCAACTGTGTAGAAATTTAAAAACTTATACTTAGTTTTCTTTCCCCATAGCATGTCTGGAGTTGCACTTCTTGGTGTAGAAATGTCTGTAAGAAGGGCAGCATTCTAGAGATGCTGATGGGGAGAAAAAAAAATTAAACCTCAAATCCTGCCTAGGTGTAGATGCATAAAAAAAATAAAATTATTGTTGTGATTCACTGTATTTAATGATTGAGTCTTAGATACCATGGCTATTTGCAGTGTTTATTTCCTATAGGAGCTATCTAGATCAGAAATGAGTTGATTCTTACCGTGAGATGCCGAGTATGAGATGGGAGTATAAAAGAATTTAGAATGTTTAACTGAATATGGTTCAAATTGGGCCTGAAAGTTCATAGTGCCTAAAACATGAGGATAATATCTTCTTTCTCTTTTAATCTAAGTAGTAAGAACAGAATGAAAGCCCAGTTCTGCAGAGATACAATGCTTAAGCATTTTTAATGTCTTGGATGGTGAGGGGGGAGGTCATCCAAGTGATGTTTGGAAAGTGTGACGGATTTTTTAGCCGTGGTTTGGTAATAAATAGCTTCATCCTTCATTTTTCAGAGTGGCAGAATAGGAGCAGATGAAGAAATTGATGACTTGAAAGGACGATCTGCAGATGAAATAGAAGAAGTTGAGGCAGAAAAAGAAGCAAAAACTCGTGCCATTCTTCTAGAAATGGTGAGCATCTTTATTTACCTTTTTAGATGTTAGTCCTGTATGTGTGCATGTTATATTAAGTCTAGGAGAATGTGTGCTATTTATCTTGAAATTGCTTATCTGATGGTGATGTCATGGCTTGGAATCCATGCTGTTAAATGTCTGTGGTACAGTGAAAAGGATTGAGCATGAGCACTGGAGGTGGTTTTCTGATAAAACCGGTGATATTTCATTTTTAAAGCCAGGATTAAAAGTGGACCAGTGGAGGCTTTATAAAAACTTGCTAGAAATGCGTCCAATTAAAAAGTGTCACATACAAAACACGCTGCTGAATGTCTGTAATCCTGGAAAAGGTTTTAGCATGCATGGGAGGAAGCTGCGCTGGTTTGTGATAATCTCTTCCCAGTACACAGAGTGGCACTGAGGTTACGTTATTCATGTATGTAATGGCAGTCTTCCTTCTGTGGAATTAGTT
The DNA here is from genome assembly GCA_025345505.1 of Todiramphus chloris collaris. Classification (NCBI taxonomy): domain Eukaryota; kingdom Metazoa; phylum Chordata; class Aves; order Coraciiformes; family Alcedinidae; genus Todiramphus; species Todiramphus chloris. The sequence continues at coordinate 760,222 of JANVCC010000020.1, forward strand.
GGATTTAACATTGGTTAACTTTTCTTCCTTCTGTTCTTTCTAATGTTTGAGAACTGCTGGCAGTTGGTAAACTCAATATAATAAAAATTGTGAATAGGCTTTGAAGTATTAAAAAAAAAAAAGAAAAAAGAAAAAAGCACACACTCTGTTGAAGGATGGGTGGATCCATCACACTTCTTTGCAACTCTGGTTTACAAATCTCTGGTGAAATGTTTGCAGCAGAGAATTAATACAAAGGGCAGTCCAGCTGTAGCCACAGTGTTGCAGAAGATCTGCAGGTGTGGGCTCTTGTTTTGTTGCAGCAACAGTGAGGCCAGATAAAATTTAGGTTAGCTAAAAAAGGTGAGTGGGATGTGTGAGCCAATGCAGTAATTTTCAGTGAGTATTGCTGGGTGGTATGCAAGAGCAAAGTATGTTATATAAACTCAAGAGATGAAAAACTGAGGGTACTGCTGTTTTCACTGATTTGAAAAAACCCAACTGTTAGTTCCACTGTTCCTTTGTCAAAACAGTCAGCTTCTCTGAGTGTCATGTGCTTTAACTCCTCTTCTGTTCTCCTTTATGGAATCTGCTTCTTACTTGTGTTATTTTGCTTCTTTCTGCTATCAGACTAACGTGCATTACCTTTTTCCTAGCTTATTAAGTAAAAGATAGAGATAAATTGTTTAAATATCACTAGTCTTTTGTTCAGGTTTTAAAAAATTCTACAATTCAACAGAAGGTGATGTGTGCATTTGCATTTTTCTCCGTAACTTAATTTTCTATCAAGCTATCTTAAATTTAAGCTTTTCCTGACTGTTACCAGTTTTCAAGACAAAGTGAGTTTATCCTAGGAACAGAGACTAAGGAATGGATCCAGTCCATTTTTATAACAGAGTGTCTCTAAAGGTACGCTTTCACCTTTTAGAACTGTGCATTTGTTAAGTTATAAACAGGGAAAGCAAGGTAGAAAGTATTTGTGACTTTCACAAAGTCCCAGTGGTGGAATTGCAAATAGACTTATCATTTTAGGTGTTATGGAAAACACTTTTTGTGTGACATTGAGTGGGGAAACTATTTTATTAATGTTTGATTTTGTGATATAAATGTGTCCGAGATCATCCAAAATATATGTTGCCAGTGTGCTTGTGGCAATAAAATGTACAGAGCTTTAGGCAGAAGTGATTAAAGTCTTTTTCTGTATGCCACAGGTAGGAGACTTACCGCATGCAGACATCAAGCCACCGGAAAATGTGCTGTTTGTTTGTAAACTAAATCCTGTGACCACAGATGAAGACCTAGAAATAATATTTTCACGATTTGGTCCCATTAAAAGGTAATTTTTGTAAAATACAAAAAACCCTCAACCTTCGTCTTGAAACGGAACTTGATTCCTGCTGATCCATTTAGGTTTGTCTGTTAAGTAGTATTCTGGTGTCTCTGGAGATTTAGGCTGTGCTCGCATATATGTGGATAGAGGCCACAACAATGCTGATACAAAATCAGATCTAGCTTAGATGAGTATCCTGTTCCAGCAGTGATTTTAACTGAAAGCCCAGGGAGTGTAGAAATGAGGAAATCATAGGATACTCCTTGTCCTCTCCTTCCTTTCAGCAGCTCTTATTTCATGAGCTAGATGCAGTCTCTGGATTTTTGTTTTCCATTGTATGTATGGGAGTATGTATGGTTTGGGATAAAGAAACAAACATTTCTGGCATCTCCTATACTCCTTAAGTGTTCCTCATGTCTACTACCTTTTTCAGTTTTGAACTTGGCTTCTAGTGGTTCAGTTATCTCCTCCTAGGACTGGTATCAAATGACATGATGGGCAGTGAAACCTTTCTATCCTACACCCCAAAACCATGTCTTTTTCTTGCAAAAAATACAAGTCTACATACTCATACTTTGTAGATGAATTTTCTTTATGTTGTTTCCCTTTTCTCAACCTTTTTCTGTTCTTTTGTTTTCATCTCAAAAGGACCTGAGCTGCACACGGTATTAAAGAAATTACAGACTTACAGAAGCACAGTGATATTCTCTGCTTTCCCAGAATGGGAGGGGTTGGAAGGGCCTCTGGAGATCACCTAGTCCAACTGCCCTGCCAGAGGAGGAGCACCTAGAGTGGTTGCACAGGAGCGTGTCCAGGCAGGTTTTGAAAGTTTCCAGAGAAGGAGACTCCACAACCTCTCTGGGCAGCCTGTTCCAGTGCTCTGTAACTCTTACAGTGAAGAAGTTTTTCCTCATGTTGAGGTGAAACTTCTGTGTTTCAGTTTGTGTCCATCAGCCCTTGTCCTATCACTGAGCACCCCTGAAAAAGAGGCTGGCCCCATCCTTTTGATCCCCACCCTTTAGCACATTATAAACATTGATAGGGTCTTTTCTCAGCCTTCTCTTCTCCAGCCTAAACAGCACCAAGTCTCAGCCTTTCCTTGTAAGAGAGATGTTCCAGTCCTCTAATAATCTTTGTAGCCCTCCGTTGGACTCTCTACAGTATTTCCCTTGAACTGGGGAGCCCAGAACGGGACACAATACTCCAGATGTGGGATCACTAGTGCAGAGTAGAGTGGGAGGAGAACCTCCCTTGACCTGCTTGACACACTCTTCTTTATGCACTCCAGGATACTATTGGCCTTCTTGACAACAACAGCACATGCTATCCCATGGATAACTTCCTGTCCACTGGGACTCCAGGGTCCTTCTCCATGGAACTGCTTTCCAGCAGGTCTTCTACTTCTAACTTGTACTGGTGCATGGTGTTCCTCCCCTGGTGTAGGACTCTACAGTTGCTCTTGTTGAACTTCAATAGGTTCCCCTTTACCCAGCTCTCCAGTCTGTCCAGATCTTGTTGAGTGGCAGCACAGCCTTCCAGTGTATCAGCCACTCTTCCCAGTTTCATATCATAGCAAACTTGCTGAGGGTACACTGTCCCTTCATCCAGGTCACTGATGAAGATATTGAATAAGACTGGACCCAGTACTGATCCCTGAAGAGCACTGCTAGCCACAGGTTGCCAATTGGACTCTGTGCCAGTGGTCACAACTGTCTGATCTCTGTTTAGCCAGTTCTCAACCCCTCTCAATGTCCCCTCTTCTACCTCACACTTCTGAGTTTACCCACAAGGATGTTATGGGAGACAGTGTCAAAAGCCTTGCTGAAGTCAAGGTAGGTGATATTACTGCTCTCCTGCATCTACCCATTCAGTCACACCATTATAGAAGGCTGTCAGATTAGTCAGACATGACTTCCCTTTAGTAAATCCATGCTGGCAGCTCTTGATAACCTTCTTTTCTTCTGTGTGCTTTGAGGTGATCTCTAGAATGAGCTGTTCCATCACCTTTCCAGGGATGGAGGTGAGGCTGGCCTGTAATTTCCAGGGCCTTCCTTCTTGCCCTTAGGTGTTTTCAGATGGTCCTGAACAAGTCCTATTTATTCAAATGCACACTAACTCTGTTCTGCATTGAGTTCTTATCAGTTTGTGCACCATCCAGGCCTGCAGGCTCCAAAATCCTTCACTAGACTGTCTCACTGTGTCTGAATGCGTGAGTGAAATCAGCATGGTTTGCCACTCCTGCAACTCCAGCATGATTTCTGGATGTTCTAGGGATTTCTTCCTCCCCTCCCCCATCTTGATCATATTTCTGGATTGTGTATCTTAATCCTGATTTGTCACTTCCTTGGTACATATGAGGAAGTCTCACCTTATTAAGTCTCACCTTAGTACCACATTTCCTGCCCTCGTTGCTAGTCTGACCTCCTTCGAGATCGTGCAATCTGGATTTTCATGTCATATGTGACAGTTTAGTAGTAGCGATGCAATGCTGTATTGTTCTAGTTTTGCATCCTGTGTGATATTTTAGGCTTCTTCTTTTTGCCTATTTAACTGCTTGGTAACATGATGACTGCTAAAGTGGTTCTTGCTAAGAGGAGAAAGTTTGTCATATGATGTCTGTTTAAACTTTCCTTAAAATGACTAGGAAAACAGAACGTGAAATTTTTGTCTAGAGTTAGTGAAATGCAAGAAATGAAAAACAAACAGTAGTGTTGGAAAACAGATTTTATTGCATCAAACAGAAGTTCATCCCTAGTTCTACACTCCGTGTTTGTTACTTGTGACCTCAGTATAATCATCACTCCAGTAACGTCACATGCATTTTTTAATGTGTAGACACCCCCAGTAGGGCTCTCAGAATCAAGTGTTACGATACCTTCAAGGTGGTTTTGTTGGTGGTTTGGGGTTTATTTGTTTGTTTAGGTTTTTTGTTTGTTTTGTTTTGTGGGTTTTCTTTATCTGTTACTTTATCTTTCAAGCATTGCTTGCTTATCCCACTTTATTTTTTTTCTCCAAAAGCATTGATGTTTTAATTTCATATCAATTTTTCAGCTGTGAAGTGATTCGGGACTGGAAGACTGGTGAATCTCTTTGTTATGCTTTCATTGAGTTTGAAAAGGTATGGTTTTTAGGTAGACTGTATGTATATTCTGCTTATAGAACTTCATATTTGGTATACTTCCATTAAGGAAAAACACTGAAATCTCCAAGTGTGGTAGATAACATTTTCTCTTATTGACTTAGTTATAGAAGTTGTAGGTCCTAAATGAGGCAAACATTTAAGTCTTTCTCTATTCAACCAAGGAATACAAATACTTAGGTTGTCTTGAAACTAGTGGGAGGGGAGGAGTTCACTTTTTTTCCCCAGAGCACATTAGGACTTTGAGGAGTTAAAGAAGGGAATACTAGGGGAAAAAGAAAGCATGTTGCAAAAGAGAAGGTTGTATGAAAAAGGTGAGTGTGTACCAGTAGTGTCCTATGTTTGGCTTGTAAATGATGCTTGCTTTATCAACACGCTGCTTTTACTGTGAGATTGGTAGTAAAGCTCTGTTGATGGTGCATAGCTTTGTGTTTGTATCTGATCCCTCCAACCTGTGAGGAAAAGTGGAAAACACTGGAAAAGCGTTCTCGCTTTTCTTTAGCCTACTTACGTACTTAAAATGGTGCTTTTCTTAGTTGTCCTGTTGGGTTTTGTTCCCCTTGTTTTTCTGGGCGTATTACACGTGCCAAACACATATCTGGATTGACAAATTGTTAAAATAATGACCTGAAGAACTGAAATTTGAAATGGTGACATGTGGACAGAGCATACTGTTTCTTTTGAAATGGCATGATGCAAGAACTGTTGTGCTTCAGGCAGTTTTAAGAAAAAACGCGTGCTGTTAAACAGCTGAATTTGTGTTTGAGCTTTTCAGTGAATATTCCTGTGAAATAATCATGACTAAAAATTTTCTGGAAACTTGAATATCAGGAGGAAGATTGTGAGAAAGCCTACTTTAAAATGGACAATGTGCTGATAGATGACAGGCGGATACACGTGGATTTTAGCCAGTCTGTTGCAAAGATTAAGTGGAAGGGAAGAGGTAGGTACACTTGTAATTCTTTGGCCCTCGTAACTTAATAAGCCATGACTTCTCAACCATTAAGTATACTGTAAAGAGAATCAGTTGTTATGAGTTTAAATCATCTCATCCTCAGGGATACAAATTTTCCTGGTACTGTAATAAACAGAGAAACAGTTGCTAGCTCTTCTCTTCACTTGTTTCATAGGAGGAGAAGGGTTTACTGCTGTTATAATAACGTCACATTGCCTTGGATTACCTTTTTATCAGATACGTTTTTGCCACTAAGTCCTTTGTTCCTCTCAAGCCTTAAAAGCAATGGGTTTTGTTATTACTTATTAGCAAATTTCTATGGCAGTACATTGGTAGTTGCTTTATTCACTGTATGACAATTGGATGTATAAAAGAAAAACTCAGATTCGGGCCAGGGATTTCCACTCTTCACCTCTTGTAGGTCAAGCATATTGCATAGCAGATTCTATGTTATGAAAACTCGATTTCGGATGTTTGAGGATGTTTTGGGAGGAAAAAGATGGTGAGAGGTGGATGTAGTGGTTATTTGGTTGCTGGGGATGCAAGGAAAACACTGAACTTGGAGAGGTGACTGTATATTGCAGTAGTGATATTCTTGCATGTCTTTGCCTAAAAAAGCAGACAGCCCTCGATGGTTTCCATAAGGTTTTTTCAGTCTGGAGAAACCTTAGTCGTGGACACTGAGGTACTAGAACTTGGCCTGCACAGAGCTGAGATGGCTTTGTAATCTATACCATGGTCTGCAGTGCATCCTGTACTAACTGACTACATGAAAAACTTTCCTTTACCTGAGTGACTTACATCTAAAGTGTCCTAAATATTGAAAAGCTGACTATGTTGTCATCTTGTGCTTATAAGGTACCCAAAAAATGACCTCGGGGAAGCATTGTCCTGCCTTCAGTAGCCATTTCTGACCCAGCCAGTTAATGTTGCAGTTTTAAGTATGACCGTGAGATGGCAGCATGTTTCTGCAGAGTAGTTCGTCACAGTAATCTGTGAGCTGGTACTTTCAAGTGAATACATGAACAATTAAATTTGTCATGCCTCTTTTTAAATCGAAGACCTGACAATTATTTATTTAGTTATAGTTTTCCATTTGGCTTCTTATGCTATAGTTGTCTCAGGTTTCCTTTTGTGCAGCCCAGAGCAAAAAGTGATTTAATAATGAGAATAGTCTGTAGGCTTTCATGGTAACAGAATTTTAGATAGCGTGGCATAGGACCTTTAGTCAAAGTGGGACTAAACCAGTTGCTGAATCCTGCTTTGTGATCCTATTCATGTGTTTTCTTCCCTGGACGTGGTGAGGAGAAAGCCATAGGCTGTTTAGTGGAATCTGCAAGCAAGAGAAGGACAGAAGATCACAACTTGCTCTAATCTTTTCTACTCTGTTACTCAGAGTAACTGGAACTGTATCCCGCTGTGCATCTCTGTATAGTTATGAAGAGCCCTTAAATTCATAAGCAGAACTTAATGATAGGTGTGTGTCTTGGTTTTGTTTTTTTTATTTGGAGCATTTATTTATTTTATTGAATGAATTTTTCTGTGGACAGGTGGGCGATATACCAAGGATGATTTTAAAGACTACGAAAAGGAACGTGACAAACCTTCAAAACTTGCTCTGAAAGAGAAGATAAAACCAAAGCAGGAGTATCCTTTTCTGGTTGAAGCTAGTTTTTGAACTGCATACAGTTTATGAAGACAGTCTGGAAAAGAATTCTTATTCTTAAAGCTTGCCAAATGGATGTTTTGCTGTCGCTTCATATAACCCTTTGGCATTTGAGATGGAATTAAGCTTTTTGTGGTTTTTATTTGATGACGCTGAATTTAGTCTAATCAGAATGTTCTGTATCACTTCATGTCTGGCGCATGTAAATCAGGTTCCCAGTCTACAGCCTTGGAATGAGACGGTGTAACAGAGTTTTAAGTAGTTTCAGAGGGGACCTGTTGCACCCAGAAAGAGACCGTAATAGTAACTAAATCATGCTTTGGGATTATACTTTGCTTGTGGTGAGCATGAGGGGAAAAAAGACCTTATCTTGTTCAGATACCCACAGGTAGAGAAGGAAGGAGAATGGGGACCTGCCTGTACTGTTGGATAGGGGAATTCAGTCATTTTAGCATAGCTGATTTTTTTTCAACGTGTAAGATCCTGTTCTGACTGAAACACATGGTAACTCTAGGTTAAAGCCTGGTCTGATAAACAAGGGATTTGTTTGCTTCCTGAGTTTTTATGTTCTGCTGTTTATTGGTATTAAGTAACAGATACGTCCTTAACCAACACTGTCAGTGCCAAGTATGACCTGGTGCTGGATGAAGATATAGAAGAGTCTCAAACAAGTCAGTCACACTTGTCTAAAAAACAAAAGAAGAAAAAGCACCATCACTCTGATGATGAAGAGGATGACAAGAGGACAAAAAAGTCTAAGGTACATACCTCTTCGTGCATTAACTTTTTACCTACTTATTGGTTTCCTAATAAGAGAAGCCAGGAAAAAAAAGTCTGGTATTGTACTGAGGACATGGCATGCAAAGTCCCATAAAATAGAGCAGTTGTAAACACCCAGAAGGCTGATGTTAGTATCTGATTATGAAAGATGCTTTCCTGAACTTTTGAAGTGCAGCATGTCTGAATGGCTTTTTGCCAAAACGTCCGGAAGAGGCAATGTAGCCTCTCATAAAGTAGGAAATCTTCAGCACTTTGAACCTGTTGTTCATATATTCCCAGCCATAAACTAGTAGTTAATCGTATTTCATGAACACAATTTCTCATTTTCTTGACAGACCAACATCTGTTGACTTTTTGCCATACGTAATCAGAAACACAATCCTTTGCATTATCTTTTTATTTTTCCTTTTTTGGAAGCATTTGTGTAAAAATGTGTATGCAGGTTTGCTTGCATCTATATGGTGCTGTAAGACTGGGGCTATGGAGGAGATCATCGGAAGACAGTAGTTCTGTCATTCATTAGTTCACTGCAGCCTGTCAGGTCAGCATTCTCACGTTTCTGAAGTTGGGATAGTCAAGGTGTTGATGTTTCATGCAAACAATATCTGCAGTGATAAAGTGGAGGGTCAACAGCATAAGCATTAGGGAGAATTGAGATAAGCTACAAAAAAAGCAAAAGAGAAAAAAACAAACCCCAGGTTTTTAGCAACGTAAGCTTCATTTTTGAGAATAAAGATGTCTTCTGGTAACTTTGCAGAAAGTTACAAGGTTCCAGCCACAGTAAATAAAGCCTTTGTCCTGGCATGAGTTTTGAGTACTGCTTTAGGTTCTGTGTACGAAAAGCATATATGGTTCTGTTGTTCCATTGCATCTCTTACTGCTGTGATAGTAAAAATAACTTTCCTCATTAGCAATTAAATTTTTTCCATGCCATCAGTGAGCCCTGTTGCTTATGCTACAAGTCTTTTTCTCACTGTTCTTACGCTAATTCAGTTGGGATCATTTGGGTGGAAGGGAGGGGACCTGTTCAGATAATTAAAGTCTTGATCGGGGCATATACTACATACATGAGGTCTGGTCTAATGTTGGTTTACATTTCCTCGTATCTTTTTGCCTGAGTTGACATGGTCATTTTAACATTTTTGAAACAGATATTTCTGGCAGTAATCTTTGGGTTTGATTGTCATTCAGATGTCTCCATCCCTGCAGGTGGTACAAGAAGTCCTGACAGAAATAGGCTGTTAACCCCTGCTAAAAATGTTACAAGGGGACTGTGAGACACATCAGTAGTGGAGTTCATAGCACAAAAACAGGAGGACAGAGGGATTCCTGGTGATATTTCCAGGTTCTGGAAAAGAGTATGTTCTAGTGCTTGACTCTGATCTTTTCTGTATCTCTGTATACATTTTCATGATTTAGTAGCCTATACTTGTTATGGTTTGCTCCTGTAGTTTACTGCTGATGTATTCTGGTATCCAGCAGGTTGAGGGAGGTTTTCCTCCCACTCTGCTCTGCCCTATTGAGACCACACCTGGAGTATTGTGTCCAGTTCTGGGGTCCCCAGTTCAAGAGGGTCAGGGAAATACTAGAGAGAGTCCAACGGAGGGCTATGAGGTTGAATAAGGGACTGGAACATCTCTCTTATGAGGAAAGGCTGAGAGACCTGGGGCTGTTTAGCCTGGAGAAAAGAGGACTGAGAGGGGATCTTATTAATGTTTATAGATATCTAAAGGGTGGGTGTCAAGTAAAAAGGGCCAGTCTTTTTTCAGTGGTGCTCTGTGATAGGACAAGAGGCAATGGAGACAAACTGGAACACAGGAAGTTCCACCTCAACATGAGGAAAAACTTTACTGTGGGGGTGACAGAGCCCTGGAGCAGGCTGTCTGGAGAGGTTATAGAGTCTCCTTCTCTGGAGACTTTCAAAACCCACCTGTGTGGGTTCCTGTGTGGCCTGCCCAAAGTGATTGTGCTCTGGAGGGTGTTTGGATTCAATGATCTCCAGAGGTCCCTTCCAACCCCTACCATTCTATGATTCTATGATCTTTGTTCCCACAGCTTCCCTCTCTGTTGCTTACCTTTACCCATTTCAGTGTAAATAGCTTAGCCTTGTAATGCCCAAAATTACAGGGTGGAGACCTATTTTTATCCTCTTGATGGCAAGACACACAGTTCCCTCTTGGAGCTGTGAAAATTAATTTCTGGGAAGAATTTTTCTCTGCACTGTGGAATATTTCCAGTAGTATGTACTGTACAGTATGTACACACAGAGCTGGATGCATTCAGTCTCATTTACAGATTTAGTGTCTTGGGCATGGCCCTTTCCAGATGAAATCTTCAGGCACCTTAGCTGATAAATCCTGTTTAGTGTATACAAAATGTATTTTTAAAACTTTCTTTATTTTTAGTTTTATAATTTGAGCATAATTTGGGGAACTCATACAAGAACAGGGGAAGGAAGCATGTTCTTGGAGCAGAGTATGTTCAGTGTGAACACTGAGGCCAACACAAAGCATAAGAGGATGGATATTTTTTGATGAATGGTAACATTTTTAGCATAGGCAAACAAGGCATTTTTCCTTAACCCTCTTTTGGAAATACTAGAATATACTTGAGATAAGAACTTTAAAACAAAGCAGCAACAGACCTTCCACAACTAAATGACTAAAGACTGCAACAGCCATACTTCATACATAAATTTCCACTTGGAGCCTCTAGTGTGGCAGAGATTTTAATTAACACAGAGCAGGGTCTTATAATGGGAAGTTCTGGCAACTGAAACTGCAGTTTGTGCTGCCAGCTCTAGCAATGACTTGAAGGGGTTTTATTTTCCGAATAGTTTCCATGATGTCGAGTTGTTTTTCTGTTCTCTTGCTGGTTTGGTGTTTTTTTTTTTTTTCTTCAGTATATTTTGACTCATCCTTTTCTTAGTCTGACACCCGTTTCCCGAATCTTCAGCCTCTGTGTTGATGTTTGAAGAATACATTTTTGAATCTTATGCTGTTTGACTTGATTCCAGAGGGCAGAAGAGGTAGGGTGTTGTGGCTTGCTTTTAGTAGGTAACAGGATGTGGGTCTGGAGCAGGAGGCTGGACTACCATGGGGGTTTGTAGAGTTCTTTTGAATGCAGGTCATGCTTCTCCTTGAGATCTATATCATGGCTTTGTTCTCCTTCCAGTTTTCTCTGTTATTTTTGGTTCCGTGGATTTTATTTTTTTTTTAAGTACAATGGATTTTTGTGAGATGTAGTGGCTTCCTGACTTTCAGTTTTCTGTAACACATGGTTTGGGCAGAGATACTGATTTTTCTGGTTTTAATTTGCTGCTCTTACTGCTTATTGGACACTGTTCTGTTTATATTTGGGGTTAAGTTTGATAAAAATCTCCCTCCTGAAAAGGCTATGTCTATCTCTTTTTCTCCTTTTAACCTTTAACTAGTATTTTTAATGTATGTGGAGGTAGCATATTTATTCTGCTTTTGTGGTCATGGTATTTCTAGCTGATTTACCTGAAAGTGCTGTTTGGCAAGTTACTGCTTTTGTCAAAGCCAGCCATGAGCTTTCAGAGAAGTGTCTTTCCCTCACTTTATATTCTCTTTCTCATGGGTGTTTACCAGCACAGTGCTGGTGATCATTGGGGTGTTCATCACCATTGAATGATGAGAGACAGGCTGTTATCCTGGATTGAGAAATCTGGACCTCACAAGTAAGAGAGACTGTTTTTAAGTAGGAATATTTTTCTTCCTCTTGCAATGGGAAAATAGCACGTTTCTGACTTGGATAGGTCATAGGAGATTTGATTTCAAAATACTATTAATTTTAGTAACTTGGAGTGTTTAAAAAATTGTCCTTTTTCTGCATCAAAGACTTAAAAAAGGTAAAATCTTATTTAAACAGAAAAATAACTGATTTGGGGCTAGGAACTAAGATGCAATTAAGTCTATTAATTCATATTACTACATTTTTTTTCCTTTACATTGTGTTCATATTAGCTACTGTGATGACTTTTTTGGTGGCACTTTTAGACTTGCCCTGCACACCTGTACCTTCCAACACTTCTGTGAAGGTCACTGTGCTTGGCTGGCTCTGTGCTCATTGCCTTTTTTTTTTTTTTTGTTGTTAATCCTTTTAGCAAGTTGCCTTTTTGTATGGCATTCAACGTGGGCTATTTGTCTTTACTTTCTCTTTACTTTCAAGTTTCACTAACCTGTTGTCTGACATGACTTGGCCAGTAGCCTGTCTCCTGTGTTGGCTTGGTACATTTTTTCAGCTGACTGCACTTTTCTCCTGTTTCTCTCATGTGCTCAGAGGAAACTTCAACAACAAACCTCCTAGAAGGCAGCAGTGCACCAAGCCCACCTTTTGTTTTCCTGGCCAATGTTTTTGTCTTATTCATCTCTACTTCACCACCGTTGTGTCCATCTTCTGATGTTTACTCAGGCCTTGCCACAGAGGAACTTGGAACTTGTCCAAACATAGGGAGACTGAGGCTTTTGGGTACAAGAATAGTATGGCTGTGGATCATTCTGACATTGAATGGACAAAGCTCTTACAAATAGTTGGGAGCACCACTGCTTTTTGGTGGGTTCAGATTTCAAAATCTGTACTGAAATTAAAATTTGACAGTAAAGATGTGGAGTAAGCATTTGGCCACCAGGGAGATTACTGTACCCAGCAGTAACATAAATCTTGGTTATGAAGATAAAGATCAGATCTGTGATTATTGATGTGCATATTTATGCTGGGGGTTTAAGTTGTCTATTGTAGCCCTAGTATTTCATTTTTTTCTGTGTAATTCTATAGGTGGTGTTTACTCTGGGAACCATCCTATCTGCCTTTATGGATAAAAGAATCCAAAACTCTGCTTGGAGGAGAGGTGTTTGGGTTTTTTTCACTATTCTTTTAAATAGATAAAAGTTTGTTTGCACATGCAGTAGCTGATTTTTTTATTACCTCATTATTTCCATTTCACCTAATGCACCTTGTGTTATTATTTGAATGTACCTTTAAAAGGATTGGATTCTTCCTGCTGCCTTTTCTTCTGGCCTTCTATCTTCAAGGAGGTGGTTTGCGTGTGCATCGTTGGTCTCTGTAACAGTGTCATTCATTTTTCTGAAGCCTAGAATTTAGGCTGTTTGGGATTATTACAGGAAGGTCTTAAAAAGTGTTCTGCATCTTCATAGCGCTGCAGTGCCTGTGGGGCCTAAACCAAAACCTGTGATCGAAATACTTTACTACCACTAATACTTTTTACTACTAATACTTTGCTTAGAAGTCAAAGTTCAAATCTAGCTTAAACGCTTGTGTGATGTTTATGAAGACTTTGATAATACCCATCTGAGTTGACTCCTTGATAAAACCATTTTTTGCTAAAGCTCCTTGGAAAGTACAAGCAGAAGCATGCCTGTCACCCACGTTTTTTTCCATAAATGCTGACAAAAGCTGTAGGCTTATCATTACAGTGGGTTTTTTGGTGTGTTATCTTTCTCAAATCATCATGGATGTGAATCTATTTCAGGTAGTACCAGCCTTAGCTAAGGAACCAACCATGCTCAACTAGTCCTCTTCATGCCTTTGTATATTTTCCCCTTTTGTCTGTAACTTCATACCTTCCAATTCCTTCAACAGGATTCTGATCGAAAACATGAAGGAGAACGCTGTAGAGAGAAGGTAAAGAGCGAGAAGAAAGACAGGCATCGGAGTCGCAGCCGATCTCAGGAGAGAGACTACGCTTACAGCAAACAAAAAGACAAATACAAAGATGACAGCCGAATAAGAGACTGGGATAGAAAGGGAGACAGAAGCAGAAGTCCTAAGAAATCAAAAGACAAAGAGCGGTCCAAGTACAGATGAAGGATGAGGAAGAGATAGGAACTAAAATTTATTTTCTTCAGCATTTCCAACATTCTGTCAAATGGATGTGCAGTTACTGTATGGAAGCCATTGCCTTCTATTGGCAGCTTGACCTTCTAATTCTATGAATGCTCAGTGTATGACTGTTGGAGTAAGCCTTGATTCCAAAAAGGTGGTTTCAATAAAGTATTTCATGTTAGTGAAATTGCTTGAGTCTCCTATAAGGAATGTTTCCTAGAGCTTCTTGGAAATGTAAGCATGCACTAACAAGTGAATTGCCCTTCTCTGCTGTGAAGAGGTTTGCAGGACCTACCTCCTTTCTACAAGGGGGTTGTGTTTAACTGTCAGCACTGTTAGATGCTATGTGGGTAAGTGTGATAGAAGACCTGGGGAGACACAAACGTGCTGAGCACACGCCTTCCAGAAACTGGGCAGATACCATTTCTATATGAAATCTCAAAACTCTTTTTTTTCTTTGCTTTAAAATGAGATGCTCAGTCCCATCAGCTCTGTTTGCTGGCACCACTGCACAGCAGTGGTTAAAGGCACCAAAGTACTGCTGTGCTGCTTGCAAGGGCTGTGGCAGTGCTGTGCCCTCCTAAAGCAACTGCACTTCAGCTTGCTCACTTATTTACTGATCACTTGGCTCTGTGGCATTGCTGGAGGATGCCTCTCAAAACCGAGGGTCGCTTGATACTTGGCCCATGGGTAGTCACTGGCCTCTGTAGTGTCAGGGGGATCCAGCTGCTGTCATGTCAGGCAGATGATGTTGGGTGGGTAAGAAAGAAGGAAATGGTCATTAGCAGGATAGCAAAATTTGTCACTTGCATTGTATTTTCCAAGCCTACGTAAGATGAATTTTCAGGTTTTGTGTCAGAATTAGGTTAGTTAATAACTCTTCGTCTACAGAGGAATGCAGATCATGTTATCAGAGCTTTGGTCTTACTGAAAGTTGTCAGGTTCTTAAATATATGGCTTGCTCCTCACCATTTAAACAGCATTACCACTATACATATGTTTCAAAAACATTGTATATTCTCCTCTCCAGTGGAGGAGAGATCTTGCATTGTTAGGAGGGGAAGGGAGACATGGGGAATAGTTTTTGTCTTGCTTTCCCCTCTGTGTAATGTGTGATGGCTCAGAGACAGTCTGCTTTGATGAATAAATTAAACTTTTTTTTTTTCTTTTGTGATTGTTTTGTTGGGTTTTTTTTTTCCTGTAATACTTCCTGTAGTGTTCTTATTGTAATGTGTAATAAAATTTCAAAGCTTGATACCCCTCACTGGAATGTGATCAGCAGGACAAAGACAAAGATAAGAGCCAAAAGAGAGACTAAAGCCAAGAGGAGTCACTGCAAATTACTTTGCTCTGGAGGGCCAGTATCTGTGCCTGGCTAGAGCATTTGAATAGACTGCAGGAAGAGCTTCTGATGAAGATGTTCCAGTGGGAAGGTTGGTACTGCAGGAACAAAAATCAGCCCTTTACCCCATGGCGGAAAATTCTGGTGAAGTAGGCCAGACCAGATGCCTAGAATGTCCAGACCCAAGGTGAGCAGGGATATATGATGGTATATAATGTGCTTTCCAGCAGCACCTACCCTGTCTTCACTTCATTCAAGACTAAGTGTATTTGGCCAAGAAGCTGCCTTTTGCTGAATCTCTCCTTTACAACTTTTGAGTGCTTCAGAGCACCCAGGGTGGCTTGGGGCTGAGAACCGCTCCCTGTTCCCATCGAGAAAGTTTCTGTCTTCAGTCTGGACATAAGAATTTCAAAGAACTACTGGGCCAGGATATGTTGCATTTAGGGTAGTGCTGCTGAGGCAGTAGGTTTTTCTTTAGCTCTTCTTACTTTTAACTTGCTTTATTAAATAAGATTTGCACTGCAATACTGTCCTCACTTGTTCTTGCCACAGCATGTTTTTAACACACAAAAAATGCTGTCTGAATTTGACAAGGATGAGATGGTAGAGCACTTGAGTTCTTGCTGATTTTAGGGAATGGCAGGCAGAGAAGGAGGAAAGAAGCTTCCACTCTGAGAAAAAGCTGGATTCTTGCTGAACACCAGGGATCCTCTGAGAGGAGAGATGGTAAAAGTGACTTAGCCTGAAGAGCTGCAGCTCATAGGCTTCAGCTAACCCTCGACCAACTGTGGGACATACAAAACTTTCTGATGCTTAGAATCAAACACACAATTTCAAGTGAATGTGCTCACTTCTCTGCAGCAGAAATGCTTGGGGTTTGTTTGGCTTTTTGGTTGGTTTGTTGTTCTGATTTTTTGTCCTCCCAAGTAAATGCTTAACAAGGGAAAGTGTCTATGAGTAGTTTATGGAAGTAAATAGTCAATTTATGTTGGTGGCCAAAGTCTTCAGAATAAAGGATTAAGAAATAAGTATATCCAAAGGGTGTCAAATTTCATGCCTTAGTGCTTTAAAAATATACCCAGTATCTTTAGATCAGTGAAATCTGTTTATATTTTTAAGATGAAACTCTCAAACATGGATGTTCAAAAATCAGGTGATTTTAATAACCGATTAAATTGACAGTATGAAAGCTCACAATTTGGAGGCAAGTATTTCATTTTAGGTACTGTTAAATAAGACTGCACTTCTACACTACGCTGATAACACTGGAGGGATCACAGTCCACCTGGTACACGTGTGGACTGCCACGAACTCTGGGTTAGATGGGGTTTATTGCTACGGTCATCGGAAGTTATGGTTGTGTACATGGGGTTCTGGAAATGACACGAACAAGCTGTGTGGTCAGCTGAAACCACAAACATTTCCTGCTGTTCCCATCCTGCCAGAGGTGTTGGAGCGGACTGGACATTTTATTATCTGTGAGTTGGAGGATTGACTTGTTTTGTTCTAATGTGAGTTCGCACTTCCCTATCTATCATCATTTCCTTTTTGCTGATGCTGTCTCCAGCCTCAATTTCACTATTGACCGTTGGTGTTTGTGGTAGTTGGAAAACAGAACAAAAAAACCCCACCTTCCTCTATAATGTTGAGAAGAATACTGAAATTGTTGCAGTAGAAACACCAGCTTCTTCACTTTGACTTAGCTGAGACCTGTTTGAAGGTGAACTCTTCATGCTTTAGGCTCTGTTCAGGAGTTAAAGGCTTAAAAGACAGCTCATTAGGGTTTTCTATTGGATTCCCTTATGGGAAGTAACAAATGAAAAAGGTGATACAGACTTAAACTGTCTGTATTCCAACACATTATTTTATTCCATGGATAAGAGGAAGTTTCAGACCTATGTCGTAGTCCTGCATTGCAGTTCCTTTAGTTCTTTGTAGCTCTTTGTAGACCTGAGGCAATCTTGACCAAAATCATGTTATCAGTGGGTTCTGGTCTTAAAGGAGTAAGGGCAAATGAGAGAGGCTAGGAGTTTGCCAATGCCTTAATCCTATGTACATCACACAAGTCAGCAGAAATAGCATGAGGATTGCATACAAGTGGTTGGTATTCCAGGAGGGGTGACAGTAAACAGTTACCCAAAGAGCAGTCGTGACAGCCCTGCATTCATCCTGGTGCCTGCTCTGCCTGATACCTGTCAGCCTTCTTGCTGATGGCTTCCTGTAAGTGTGTTTATGAAACTCCCTGAGCATAAACCCAGGTTGTACTTGTGAGTTAGGGAGCTGGCAACACCTAAGTGTTCCTCATCAAAATCCTGTTCTGATACAGTGACATGGTTTTTGCTCTTCCTTTGAGATGTGTGCTGAAAGAGTTGTTCTGCACAGCCCTATGCATGGATGGAAGAGTGTGCCCTGTGTCCTTGGTTCTGGGCAGCCAAAAATCTTTACTCCTTATGGGTAAAGCTATATCTCCTTCCTTCCACTTGCCAATAAAATTCAACCATCCAAATGAAAATATACCAAAACACTCCCCCACACACACTATCAGATACTTGAACAAGCATCTTAATTGCACATTTAAGAAGCTACATTCAAAATTTTCTAACTTTTTTTTCAATTTTCAGTTCAACAGTATTTCTGAATGTCTTGCTGCTCTTTGCTCATCTCATCCTCCTAGAGCCTAATTTTTTTCATATAAAACTTGTATATTATTGACCTTGGGATTACTAATTTTGCCTGTAAGCTTCGAAGAACATGGATAATGCATCTCCTATCTATCACCTGTTGCATACATACAGACAGCATAAGCAATTTGAAACATGTTAAATTACACTAAGATTTCATAGAATCATAGAATGTCAAGGGCTGGACGGGACCTCGAGAGATCATCTAGTCCAACCCCCCTGCCAGAGCAGGATCACCTAGACCAGGTCACACAGGAACGCGTCCAGGTGGGTCTTGAATATCTGCAGAGAGGGAGACTCCACAACCCCCCCCGGGCAGCCTGTTCCAGTGTCCGTCACCCTCACCGTGAAAAAACTTTTTCCTTATGTTTCCATGAAACTTCCTGTGCCTCAGCTTCAACCCATTACCCCTTGTCCTATCATTGGGCATCACCGAGAAGAGCCTGGCTCCATCTTCCCGGCACTCACCCTTCATATATTTATAAACATTGATTAAATCACCCCTTAGTCTTCTTTTCTCTAAGCTAAAAAGCCCCAGCTCCCTCAGTCTATCCTCATAAGAGAGATGCTCCACTCCCTTAATCATCTTTGTAGCCCTGCGCTGGACCCTCTCCAGCAGTTCCATGTCCTTCTTAAACTGGGGGGCCCAGAACTGGACACAGTATTCCAGATGTGGCCTCACTAGGGCAGAGTAGAGGGGCAGGAGAACCTCTCTCGACCTACTAACCACACCCCTTCTAATACACCCCAGGATGCCACTGGCCCTCTTGGCCACAAGAGCACACTGCTGGCTCATCGTCAGCCTCCCATCAACCAGGACCCCCAGGTCCTTTTCCCCTTCACTGACTTCCAACAGCTCAGTCCCCAACCTATACTGATACCTGGGGTTGTTCTTTCCCAGGTGCAGGACTCTGCACTTGCCCTTATTGAATTTCATCAAATTTCTTCCTGCCCGACCCCCTTCCTGCCCCCCCTGCCCAATACTTGCTATGGGGCAGCATTTTTGTATAGAACTCTTGTTCTAATTACTGACAGAATGTGATTTTTCTCAGTGCAAGTCAGTGTGATCTCAGTTGAACACAGTAGCTGTGTTAAAAGGAGTCAGTAAACCGCATTAAAGGTTTAGGTCTTCCAAGAAAACAATAAATCACTAAAGCTGAAAGACAGTTCTGAAGAGCTTTCTGAAATCTTAAGCTGAACAGCAGTAAACTTTTGACCTTGAAACTTTTGGGACTTTCTGATCATAAAAGGTACGTTTTATTATCAGCTCAGTGGAAAACGCTTGAGTAATATCAGTATCCTTTTATATAAAAGGCAGTGGAAGAATAGAAACTGTAGGCAAAACCAAGTTGGGAACCTGCTACATCAGATCTTAAGATGGGATTGTAATCTTCCAAGAAATAAAAGAAGTTGCTATTGTCTGTACTACTGAAATCAGTTTTTCTCTGTTCTCCCTGTTCTTTGGTCAGATGGAGTGCTTGTTACTGTTGTGTAGTTTTGGAGAGGGAAGAAAGGTGGTCACTTTGGCAAATGTGAAAACACTTCTTCTAAAGATACTGGCTCTTTACCACCCTGAATACAGGACCACCCATCCATAATTGATCCGGCACTCTAGAAGGACCTGTTAAGTCAGCAATGTAATTTTCTTGGGTGAACACGTGTCTCAAGTCAAAATTTGCAGTGTTTCCATGGGGAAGAGCATTTCACTTGCAGAAAACATCTAGACTTTGCCTAAGAGTGCATATGAATTGTATTTAAAATCGGAAGTGTAGCTCATTCTGTGTAACGGTGACTTCTTGTTCTTAGTGAACCTGGAGATTGAATTGAGGGAATATGGCCTGAAGGTCTGAGCCAAGCCTTGCAAAGGCAGCAGGGAGATGTTCTTGCTCAAGGCAGGATGGAGAATGTGCTAGTTCCAGGAACTATTTAAAATGTTCCTGGCAATAGACCTGCATTTGATTAAGCGCTTGCTTTATTCTGACTGTCTTCTAACGGTTAGGGGCTAACGAATTTTCACTGTGATATTATGGTCACCTACACTTGTTTGATTTTCCCAGCAGGTGAACTTTTTCAGATGAGGAAGAAGGTAATAATGTTTTTCCCTGGTGCTGATGCAATAAATGACAATTTCTTTTAGCAAAGCAAATAGCTCGCTGGGGTGTGTAGACCAAAACACCTGTGGCGTTCCACGCTATCAGTTTCAAGAGTGTTTTTTCCGTATGAAAGTCCTAACACTGTCAGGGAAGTGGTTTTGCACAGGAACCCTCCTGAAAGTCATCCTTGATCCTCTCCCTACCCCTTAGAAGCCACCACAACCAGGCTGTCTTGCTTTGAGGCTGTTAATGATTCCTTCTGGTGAAGGTCCAGTTGTTTCACAAACAAGTAAATCTTCGGTTTTCAGCTCAACACAGGAACATCCAGCACTGGGGGGGATCTTCCCCTCTGACAACTTCTCCCACTGCAGCTCTTTCCCTCTTGAAGATAACAATGCCATTGAACAGCAATAAATCTTTGCACTGGGGAAACTTGGTGTGCTTGTTGGCGCAAGGGAGCAGAGGAAGAGAAATGTCTGTGAAACCACAGCCTTGGGCGCTCAAAGTTTTATTGTCACTGATGAGCGAAAGGGTTTGAGACCATCTGAAAAATTCCATCTGATCCTTCATTTCCCATGTTCTTCTGTCTTTCAGCTAGCAATCAACGAAGTAAAGGCTCTTAGATTTCAGGGACTGGGTAAGGGTCTTTCTACCTGACTACGATTTGAACGATGTTGAAGTCTTTTGCTCATGGCTTTTTACAGTAGATGGTTTTAGTCATTTCATTACAAATGAAAGATGAGTGCAAAATTCTCTTAACTGATTTTTTTCTCATTTCTTTTTATAAGCTCTGATTAGTTCTTACTTTTGTAGTTAAAAAAAATGACGTTTTACTGAGAAGTAGGACTTAAAATGATACTGTGCAATGTCAAATGCTTTGCTCTGTTGCCTTCCTGGATTATAAATAACACAGCAGCTTTCTCTTTCCTTTACAATAGCACTGATTTGTGGTAGTCTTGTGATGAGGTGCGTAGCATTCTGCAAGTTTAAATGGTGCGAAGAATATCCTTCTTCTTGAGGGATGTGGAGTCAAAGGCTCTGGGTGTTCCACTCTTATACCTGTCCCAGGCAGCAGAAAGCTAACACATTTGTTTACCTGTGACCTTAGGAACACTTTCCTATTTCTGTAGCCACCAGTCTGCCCAGTCAGACCTTTATGGATCAGAGGAAGTTTTGTGCCAGAGGCAGGATAGATGAGGTTGCGCTTTTATCTTGTGACGGCCCCAGCACTGTTTTACACAGCAGTAGGGCAGCCTGGGTCCCAGGGAGTTCCTGGGGGCCTGGGTGCAAAGCAAAAGTGTCACCATTGACTGGAAGCAGCTGGGAAGCATTGGTGAGGTTTGCTTCCCAGCAACCAGTCTTTGGATTAAATAGGATGCCACTACAAGGGGTTTGGCCACCCTGCTTCCTCCCACAAAGTACGTAAGTAGGGGAGGATTTCTGTCCAGGAAAGGGCAGCCCTACTCTGGTGGGTCACCTTGTCACAGTGACAGAGGTGGTCTCCTTCTGCAGTGATCCTCACCCTCCCCGTCCCTGTGGGCAGATGGCACTGATCCTGCAGAGCTGTCTGCAGCATCCACAGGGTCCCAGATGTTATCCCCCTCCTTGAGTCTCCAGCACTTCCTGATGTCCAAAAGTGGATTTGGGGCATATTTG
This sequence comes from Todiramphus chloris collaris, assembly GCA_025345505.1. Lineage (NCBI taxonomy): Eukaryota > Metazoa > Chordata > Aves > Coraciiformes > Alcedinidae > Todiramphus > Todiramphus chloris. Next base: position 781,708 of record JANVCC010000020.1, read on the forward strand.
TTTGCAGCAAGGTAAGGGACAAGCAGAGCAAAACCTTGGATTTCTATTGGGAAGTACCCAATAGATCCTTGCTGTGGACAGGCTGCGTGCCTCTGAAGCAGTCTTTTGACTGACACACCAGTAGGTTAGGGGGGAGGATTGGTTTTCAACATTTTACTACATTCTCCCAGAGGAGGTTCCCTCAGACGTGGAAGTGGCTGAATGAGGCTTTGCAATATCAGGTACTAAGGAAAATACTGATTTCTTTAAAATCGTTTTTTTTCCATGTGTCCCTGAAGGTCAGAAATTTGCTATACGCAGGGGGAATGGGGCTGAAATAACTTGGTAAAGCACCCCTGGTGGAAAACTTTTCACTTGCCCCAGAATTCATGTGCCATTTTCTTACCACCAAGTGTTGTGGACTCCTGCCAGCGTGGCTTTGGCTAATCTTTGCCTGTGACTCAGAACTGAGATCTGTTGGGAACACTTGGGTTTTTTTTTTTTTTTTCCTCCACTTTTTTTTTTTTTCTTTTCTTTTTCCCTTATGAAAAATGAAGTGAAAGTTTATCAACCTATACAGTTAAATGAGAACTTGGCCAGCCAAATGAGGAAGTAAAACCTTCCTATAGAATGAGCTCTAACCTGCTCACTGCACTTGTTTGCTCTCAGTTGCCATAAAGCCTCTGAATACGAGCTGACGACTTCCTTGTGAGCCCAGTACTGCTCTGAACCCAGCTTCTGCCTTGCAAATGGTGGGACAACATTGCTGGGACGCAGAAAGACCAGCTGCCAGGTAAGGTGCACAACAAGTGGGGCTACCTGTACAGCTCACTTTCTGGAGCATTTAGTTTCAGTATTTTTGGCAAATGCAGCAGGGAAGGTGGGGAAGGAAAAGGTGACTCATTTCTTAGTCATCAAAGCAACTAATGACTTGTCTTGTTATTAAAAGTTAATGTGCCTCTCTAATATGTGAAAGTAAAAATTCTTGTTTATCTGAAAAGCAGAGCAGCCCATCTTTTCAGGGAAAGAACTCATAGAAGGGATGGTGGTTTGTAGTGCAGTTCTCAGGGGCAGAGGAGGAAGGAGAAGAGGCCCAGACCGAAGGTGTGAGGGGGAACACTATTGTGACAGGGAGCTGTTGCTGTGCTCCTGGTGTTACTTGGCATGCACTCCTTCTTTAGGGAGGACCCAAGCTTGCTCTCCCTTGACCAATGTCAGGTGTGGCTGGAGCTGTGTTCCCTCTGTCCATGCTCAGGCTGGATGGGGCTTTGGTGAGGCCTTTGAAGAGCCCCAGCTCCCTCTGAGTCAAGCTCATCCTTACTGTGGTTCTGTGGCCCAGTGCTGCTTGAACATGCACCTCTGGGCACCTGGTCATGCTCTGGCTCTTTGCAAGCAAAGCAAAGAGCTGGTGAAAGGACTAGGCAAAAATTATTCTTCAAAGTATTCAAAACGAGTAATTAGAATAGAATCACTACTTTTTTTGGGAAGTTTTTACAAAAATCTCAAATTATTATTTTCTAATCTTCTAAATTTGTCAGAATATAAAAAAGACGGAAGACCTTGATGGAAGTCTCAACTTTTGGTCAAAAGTTGTTTTTTTTTTTTTTTAATAGCTAAAACGCTAAGATTAAAGTAGAATTTTGGAAACATGACTAAAGCCATTCCCTGTGTGTGTGTGTGTGTGAAGAGGGGATGTTTTTAAGCTAGAACATAGGGTGGGCACACAATTACGTGTGCATAAATTTATCCTGGAAATGAGAAGACTTTGGGCCTCAAAGCAGCTTTCCAACAGGGTCTGCTGAGGTGAAAGCGGGGGAAAGTACCAGGAGAAAATCTGTTTGAAAATGAGAGTCATAAAGTTTATAAATAGGGTTTCACAACCTGTTTGTGATAGGAGAAGCTGAACTCTGATGCACAAGTTCTCCACTTGTCATATGTTTTTGTGCTGATTATAAGCAACCAGCTGAGCTGTTGGATTTGGGCATGCAACTAACTGTTTACTAACGTGTAAGCTAGTGATTTTATTATCCTTTAATAGTCTATTTAAAAGGGTGATGTCACCATTGGCGGTGACCAAGCAGAAATGCAGCGGTTGATTTTGCAGAACTAGCATGTCGCTGGTGGTGGCTGATACTGCACCATGTCAACCCCGGGCAGCAACCCAGAGCTCAGTGCTTCCCATGAGTTGCACCAGCTCACCAAGCTGAAGGGTGTGCAGAAGGGCCAAGCCTTGCAAATGCCACCTCTGCATGCCAGGATGCGACGTGTGCAGCTGTGGCTCATGGGCTGGGGGCTTCCTGCGATGGGGCTGGAGAAGTGACGTGGTGAGCAGCCTTCATCCTGCATGTGCTTCTGTGTGCTGCTGCTGCTGGGGCTGCGAGATGGATGTGGCCTCTGCACCCTCTGCAACTGGAAAGATGTCTGGTGAAATTCTGCACTGAACCTACTTTCCAAGGAAATCCAGGACAAACATACACACAACACAACATGATGGTGATGTGGGAAATTGCTCTGATATTAAAAAAAAAGCCCCCAACACATCAGAATAGGTAGAAGTACAGGTTTAATAGTGACAGCTATTCAAATAGGTATTAAATATTTTCCTTTCGACCTAAGGACCGATAGCAACTAAAACTTCTCATTTACAAGAATTTACTAAAATAATCTAGACATAAAAACAAATCACGTAGCACACGTTAAGTGTTTGGAACCATTGACAGCACACCTGGATGTGGGGTTTGCTGCATCGCTAGCCCAACTGTGCCAGCTTCATATGTTCAGATACAAAGATACATTAATGTATTTCAGTTCAGAGGGTACTTATTTCAAGGCTGAGAAACCATTTCAGTAATGAAAAAGCCAACAAATACCTTTTAATCTTCAGTCCATGAATTAAAAACAAGGATTAGATGTCAAAAACTGTTACACTTGTGGATTGCACTGTGAGGAGAAGCAGTCAAGACCGCTGGCTAAAATAAGCAATGCTTTGGTTTAGATTGGAAAACACACATGGTAACTCCTTTCCTGTTATGTATATAAGATACTTAAGGTTTTTGTTTGTTTTTGGTTTTTTTTATTCTACTGATACTATTTGTCACTTTCAACAGAGTGACAGATTTCTTCCACAGAAGAATACCTGAAAGTTCTAAGACTATGTAGAAAAGTAAAGGTCAAAGTTGTATGAGGTGGGGTTATAACTAATTATCAGGTTTTCCTGGTGAACTAATCAGTTTTAAATCAACTGAACCCAATGCAGGTTTCTTCCCCACAGCCCAGGGTGACTCTTAATGCCTTGGAGAGGAGCTGCACTGTCACCAGCACCTCTGTGCCTTCCTCCAGCGGTTTCTTTTGGCTTCTGAGCTCATGGCATAGCCCACTGCTGGTCAGGGAGTGCCCAGCAGGCTGGCAGCATGCAGGGCAGTCTGGGAAGGGGAGCCAGTGGGTACAATGTGGTTATGGCTCTGGGCTCATCATGTAGGTAGTTGCTTGGTTAGTTAATTCTGCATCATTTGCTGACCACAATTAATGAAAGGAAGAGGGCCACCCTTGCATCCTGCATGTGGGTAGATGAGCCAGCCACAGTTTTTTTATCCAGGTAGCACCAATAATTGCAGAGATGTGGCAAGAGAAGCTTCAGTGCAAGCATGCCAAAGGTGCAAGAAAATACTTGTCTTGATGGATGAGCGGTCAACCTTCTGTTGTCATGCTTGTTAGGCTGAAGCAGCTCTGGGTGTGCCTGTGTGTGCTGCCCATCACCTTCACTTACTGGCTAGACCAGAAATGTAAATGGTGTAGTTCTGGAGAAGCTTGAAGTAGCTTGCTGCTGCTTCTGAACACTCATTTCTGTATTACCATTTAATAAGTGAAGCATAAGTGAAATTGAAACCGCTTTTCAGATTGCCTGCTTCCAGCCACTGCCCTGACAGCTTTAAAAAAACAAGCTGCTTCTCTGAATATAAAGTCCTCAATGAAACAGCAAATAACATGAAAGGAGTAAGTCAGGCATCATCGGAACAGATGAGTGACAGAATTTCATAAGGTATATCTGTGTAAACACAGATGAACACATACTAGGAAAGATAAAACCATTAAAAAAAAAAAAAAAAGTCAAAAGTTCCCACCTACTTTGCAAACAACATTTCCTTAAATTACTTGATGAAATTTGCTATATGTGTTGCTATGGCATCTGAGCTCATCCGACAACACTGAACTGATTTTTATCTGTGGCTCACAAACCACGCTGAGCAAACTGAAAATCCCCGGTTACACCGTCCTTTGTATCATTTCCTGTGAGATAAGGCTGAAGAACACACTTACGCATACAGCGTGTCTGTGTACAGCCGGGCTTGCATAGCTCATGAAGTAGGATGACACCTGTCTGACATAACAGCCAGAGAGTGACAAACGTTGCACGGGACACTCCCGTGCTTTCATAAATAAGAGTGGACCAGGAAAATACTTCAGTGCTGAGAGAAGACCGGACAGTTTCTTCAGAGACAAAAGAGATGATCAGAGAGTCTCTTTGCTGCGCACTAGGCAAATAACTGAGATTGTCCATTTTTCCTGAACGCCTGCCTTTAGTTGTGTCTGATCTTTCCCTCCCTAAAGCTGATGCCTGTTGGACAAGGCTGGGAAGACAGGAGCGCTGGGTTTAAAGGAACATAAATGCCTGCTAAGATGGCGCTAGCCAGTTCGCTTTCTGGCAAACCAGTACTGCCACGCTCTGGAAAAGTTTCTGCTGCAGGTGTGGAAATGCACCAGAGCAAGCTGGATTTTTTCTGCAAACTGGGCTATGGTAAGCAGGACATCTGCAAAGTGCTGGAGAACCTGGGTGAAGAGGCCCTGGAGGATGATGTGCTGAAAGAGCTGATTCGCATGGGGAGCAAACCTCAAGCTCTGGAGAGCCAGGCTCAGCCCTTCCCACTAAAACTTGTTGCCCGTGGCTCATGTAGCGCTACATCGGGGTCGACGCTGCTTGGAGAAGATGAAAGCGATTCTTCCAGTTACTTGAGACCCATTGTGATCGATGGCAGCAACGTTGCAATGAGGTAAGCTTTGTTTCCTAAAAGGGTTCTCTCTTCCTCTGAATCTTTTGAATTTTAAAGCTTATGGCTAGAAGTAGGTTGTTTTTCTTCTCCATATGGGAGGTGCATTGATGTGTTTGATGTATAATGTACGACCCACCACTTGCTCCTGTTCTTTGGCTGAGGCACAGCTTGTAGGGACCTGCTGTCTCTCTGCCCATAAATACGCATGCCAAATGCAATCACTGGCTCGCTTTGCATTTTGACCTTTCACAAGCCAACATCAATCTAACCACTACTGTTTATGGCTGTATGATTTAGCAGCGCTCTCTCCCTCTTAGTTCACCACTGATGTTCCCTTGCCTTTTCAAATGGGTACCCAGGATTTCTAAAGCTGTATGCAGAGGTGTTTTCAGTAAAAACTGATGGATGGAACAGCCCAACTACCCTAAGAAAGAAAGATGAGTGACCGTAGTTCATAAGAACATTACAGTTGTACTCTTTTGACTTGCAAGTAAACCCCAACAATGTTCTTGGCTTGTATTTGTTTGTTTGTTTTTGTTTGGCTTCATTTTTATGGAACTATCAAGAAACTGATAGTTGACTTGTACTGAATAGTCTCATTTCCTCCTTAATTAATGCTGTTTCTGGGAAATGCCAGAACAACCCATCCTGGCCGTTTGCATTTCTGAAGCAGTGTCCTGACCCTGTGAAAGCACTCTTATTGATGGGAAGCCTGGCATGTCCATGTCATGGAAAGTCCAAAGACAGCAGTGGGTTGACACCTGTTTACCCAAGCAATACAAACAGGCAGAGGCCGCAGCAGTGGAGAGTCCAGGACGCACTGGCTAGCCAACGCTTTTCCCCTGTCCATTCAGCAGGGCCAACCCATCCCTGCATGGGGGGACAAGGCAGAGAGGGCTTCCTCCTCTGCTTTGGTGTGAGTTCAAATGAGACAGCATGCCTTCTGGTTAGATGGCAAAGTGGGCAAGCACATCCAGAGCAACTGGAGTCTAAGCGAATCATGCCATCTTCTGGATGAAGGGAGAAATCCCATCTGAAAGTGAGGGGTTTCTCGAGCAGGACAGCTCGTGAGTGAGAAATACACACCAGAGCAAAAACTAAACCTTTCTGAGGGATAATTTCCGAAGTGTGAATCTGAGAGATGTTTCCCTGCTAGATTATTGAAGGCTACAGTTCTGCTGTAGATTCATCATTTTTCACCTGAAAGAAATTAGAGGAATGTGAAATACTTTCGCATTTCAGAAAGGCAAAGGTTTTACAGCTCTTCTCAGGCATCCCCAATCTTTGTCTTAATAAAGGCTATTTAACTTACCAGTTCTTTCCTTACTGAGCCAATATGTGGTCTGGAAGGAACTGCTTTCCTCTCCTGGATGCCTTTCAAAGTGGTGCTGAATGGCATTTACTTTGGCTCATGGCACAGGCTTGGTGAGTGCTTTCGGTATCCTCGTTTTAATTTTTCTGGCTTGCTGCTGTCATAGTGAGAAGGGCTGTTTGCACAGGTCGGGGAAAAACAGATGTTAGGCTTCCTTGCTGGGAAAACTTCACCATCAACACCAACAACCACAGAAGTGCAGAAGTAGCAGTTTAGAGCTGAAGCCGTCAAAAAGTTGAAGTTTGGAAAGGCAGTTGCCTGTGTAGAGAAAAATATCTCCAGCATTTGTATTTCTGCCTTAGGATTGGTGTTTCTTGAGCATTTCAGAGTTGGCATTGATGGCCTATCGTGGTGTGCAAGGTTTTGAAAGAGAGGTATATGCCCCAGGGTAATAAAGCAAGCGAGCTTGCAGTCTCCGATCATCAATCAGCCTATCCATAGAAAGTGAATGGAAAATAACCCTGCCTGCAGCCAGTCTCACTAGTCAAGCATCTCAGTACACTTTGAATTTCCATCAGACGTAATCAGAAATGTATCTGTTTGCCAGCTGACACATGGGAAGCAGACAGGATGGTTTAGCAAGGCTGGTGGAAAAGATAAATGTGTCAGTGTGAAGAGGGAACTGTCATAACCCTATTCCCTGCACGCCAAAGGAGCTATCTAGTCTAGTGTTGCACTTAGTTTTTAAGCAGTGATAGGTACAGAGGTCTTTTCCTAGGCCAGCAGAGTCCTGTGTTAGGCTCTCTCCCTTCTGCCAAAGCTGTGGATGATTTCTGTGTCATGACCAGGTGGAGATGGGTCCCTTTGCAGTATTCAGCATGAGCTGTTTTGACTAAACTTCTTCTCAAAGGGGTTGGAACTGCACAATTTAAAAAGGAATCGCTGCATGCTAATTGTGGATTAATTGCTGGAGTCACAGCAAGGCCAAATTGCTGATTCAGTTTCTAAGAAATAGGCCTTGCTGATCTGTGATCCAAGTGCAATGTACCCTGGTGCTGGCAGGAGGGAGAGAGCTGGGACTGAATTATGACAGCTCATGGGCTACCAGGGTGAGTGGGAAAGGTGATTGACAGGAGCCAATCTATTGCCAGGCAGCACAAACCCACCACACAGGGCGAATGTAAAGTTTTAAAGCCCTTGCGCTGTTGCACGGCAGACGTCGGTGCGCGGTTGTGTCGACGCTGCAGCGTACCACGTGTGTACGTGCTGTTCCAGATACATCTTCCCCAGGCTGGGCTCTAGCAGTGTGGCAGCAACTGGATTAAATGATAATGCTGAGAAACAATTCCACGTGCCTCTTCTCGCTTGTTCTGTTTGGCCTTTTGGCCAAATCACTTCTGCTTGAAGGCTTTACCTGTTGCACTGGGGCTGCATCAAGAACTACTTCCCTAAGGCTGACAGGGCTATATGTATGTGTATTCAATGTTGCTGAACTTTGAAGCATGGCATTAAAGATGCACCTAGATTTTCTTTTAAAGGCAATTATCTGAAAAAGTCACCTGAACTTCCAATCTGCTTGTCCAGGTGACTTTATACCTATTCTGAGTGAACCCTATCCTTTAAAAAACCCCCACCCTAGCTGTTCTAGAATAGAGACTAGATGTGTCACGTACTTCAAATGATTTATTATTGGTGCAAGTGTTTTAAGACTTTTTATTGCTTGAGTACCTATTAATAAACAACCAGGTTTCTTCCTCCAAATTATACTATTTTTCATTTGTGGTCACCATTTCAGCACTGGAACTTCTATTAGGTGTAAAATAGAGCTTTGGTTATGAGGCTGATGTAGGCAGAACCTAGAGATTAATTAGTTGGGGATAGTGGGGGGGGGAGAGGCATTTAAGACTGCCGCATGATCCTCGATTGGTCTGTCACAGCTGGTAGGTGTAGTAACAGAGAGAGTTATTTACAAGTATGTTTTGCAGAGGTGAAAGCCCAAGTGAGACTGTGGTAATACTATCCAGAAAGCTCAAAGTACAAGGACAAGGTTTCTGTAGACACTGTGAGGGCGTTTAGGACTTTGTGTAGAGTTTATTTTTGTTTCCTTGTGCAGAGGTAGTTAACAAATCACCTTTCTTTACATGTGCACTGCACTGTAGTGAAATTTTAGAGAAGCAAATGAAAAACAGTAAGCATTTTCAATAGTGGGTTAGAAACTTAGGAAATATATCACCCCTAATTGTTTTTCTTGGGGTTGTTTTCTGTGTCCTGCTCTGAATATTGATGATTCTTCAGAGCCCACCTTGCCTGCATTCCTCTACAGCACCTGTCCTAGGGCTTTCCTACCTCTCTGTGCAATGAAGACAAATATCCACCAACTAGGGCAAGTTAAAGATGGGTCTGAGGTGCCTGTGGCAATCTCCACTGAGGTCTTGTCCCTTTTTTTAGTGTCCTGAGTTAGGTTCTCTGTATTTCTCATCCTGCCTCTTATAGGGTTCCTTTCCCCATGGTTTGACTCCTGTTTCCAAATGAGGTCAGCACGTGAATGGCCTGTGACCATACTTGCTGTCACTTCAGACATTAAAGGCTCTAATGTCATTGTTACCACAGAAGAAAATGCCCACATTTTGTTTCTCATAGGAGAACCTCATGGGTTTCTGGTTGTGCTGGAAGAAATTCTCACTGCTAAAACCATCATCAGACAAGTCACATGTAGGGTCTGACACAGCCTAGGATCTTGCTCCTATTTTAGGACCCAAGTCCATCCAGGTAGAGATGGAAACAAGAGGCTTGGGTATCAGAGAGGACATGGAAATGGGGGATAGGATATCCCTGTTTTTGAGTATCCAAACTGCTCCAAATATCTCCAAATAAATATGTTTCTGATTCTACTGGAGGAGGTGTTTGGATCTGTCCAATCAGGACATGCTGCCAGGTTGTTTTCTTGGAAACTGGCAAACAACACAAAACCTGTTTATTTTGCCTTTTTGTTACTGGCTCAGATGAAGAGAGCTCTAAGCTTTTTGAAAGCTTTGCCTCACCATCCTCCTCCTCTTCTTTTATAGCCATGGAAACAAGGAAGTATTCTCCTGCTGGGGGATCCAGCTGGCAGTGGATTGGTTTCGAGAGAGGGGGCACACGTACATCAAGGTGTTTGTCCCGCTCTGGAGAAAGGAGCCCCCTCGACAAGACAGTCCCATTGCAGGTGGGTCACTGACCTGGGCATAATTTGGCATCCATTAGGTGCAGCTTGGAGACAGGGGGTGTGAAAAGTCCAGTACAGTTTTGTCCTGTACAGACAAGAACAGTACAAGTTTGATATCAGACTTCCATTATTTAAATTAGTCATTAATTTCTTGCAGCAAACTCCCGGCTAGCAGCTAAAACTGCTTACAAGGCTTTGTTACACTGCTTTGAGACTTCTGCTTTACAAGCACAAGTTGCTGCCAGATGGGATAAGGAAGGAGTTTGCCTGCTTGCAACGAGTTTGCAGAGCTTTTAAGGCCAGCCAGGAGTCAATGACAACATGACACACGTTATCTAGAATTACCTGAAACATTCACTACGTGCAAGACTGTTTTATCCTGTTACCCTGATACAGGAGCTACACGGGTTCTTCCTCTGTGAGAAGGAAACATGTCAGCTGAAGTCTGGGGAGGGTGGCAAGATTCAATTCGTATGGAAGTAGATCTGCCGAATTTGTATCAGCAACTGGGTGTCTGCTACTGAGGTGGCTGGGGATCAGCCTTCCTGCAGAGCAGGAATGACAAGTAGTCAGAGTTGTCCTCAAGAGCAGCAGCAGAAGTGGTTTTATTCATTTTTTTTATCAGATGCATTTTATCTCCAAGTAAAGCTCATATCAAGGCTAGTTAAGAGCTTTCTAACATCTAGTGGTGTACAAAGGGCACCACAGACACCTTGGTGTGCCTCTGGCGTAGAATTCAAACCAGGGGTTTTTTTTTTTACAGTTAAGACTTAAAAAATCAAAAAAGGGCGTCCCAAATTTTATACGTAGATGCTCTTGTAAAAGACCTAATTATCAAGTTGCCAGATAACCGCCAGATATCTGTGCATCTGAAAATCACACCACTGTAAGTTGCCTAAAGCACCGAAACATCTTTAGATCCCTGCAGGTTCCTAGCACATGGTTAAGACCTGGTCATTATTAATTAATTAGTTTCTCCATTTTTTTTTTTTCTTTTCCCTTTTATTTCTGCCACCAGATCAGCATATTCTTGAAGAACTTGAAAAGCAATCGATCCTTGTGTATACCCCATCCCGGAAGGTGAAAGGCAAGAGGGTAGTTTGCTACGATGATCGCTATATAGTGAAAGTCGCTTATGAGAAAGATGGAGTCATCGTTTCCAATGACCATTACCGGGATCTCCAGAATGAAAACCCCGAGTGGAAATGGTTTATTGAGCAGCGGCTACTCATGTACTCTTTTGTCAGTAACAGGTAAGATACAGCTGTTGTTAAACAGCCTTGAATTCAAACAGCATGGGACAAGTAAGCTCCAATATCAGAGCACCTCCTGCCAGTAGCAGAGTATACAAGCCTTTTTCTGAAAGGAATTTACCAGAAATTTCTTATCTCTTCTTTAATTCTTGTTCCCTCAGCTTTGGTCTTAAACCCTCCCACCCCCACGTCACTGTTAATGCACTTCTCTATTTGAACAACAGCATTAGTGACCAGCTTTGCTTCTTTCCAATCCAAACTGAGATGTTAAACCAAGCCTTGGTGTCTTTTAATTTCTGTTGCCTATAAGAAACAGAGGAGGCTGGCTAGCTGGCAGTATTTTTGATTCCCCTACAAGGCAGAACACAACTTTTTCCTATGGTTTTGTAACCATAACTTCTTCCAGAAGAAGAGAGATGAGAATCTGGTCTCTCTGGCCCTTCACCATGCCCATGAGGGAAAGTTTTCATTAAGGCACTTCCACTATGTCTGCAAGACTGAGCTGTATGATCCTCAGTCTATATGTATGAACCTTGCCTGAGTTTCCTAGCAGCAGAGGTGTTCAGTAGTCATCAGTTTGGCTGGGAAAATGCACTCGGAGACATCCAGTGTGCACAAATGAGTATGAGTGGAGAAGCTGCCTCGGCCAGCAGCATTCTCTGTGGGTCGGGCCAGAGACTTGGCTCTGCCGCCAAAAACGTTGGGTGGGAGTCCTTGGCAGTGGGTTTCAGTTTCCCTGTAACGTTGTTCACAGGCATGCAGTTGCTGAACTTCAGCGCACTTTATTTCTCAAAGTGTCAGTCCATTATCTCCAACTACCACCAGGCTTCTTCCCTAGTTACTGGTGGGTTATAAATATTTATTTGGTATTTCCCTTCCTATTTCATAGGGATTGCCAGACTTTTTCAGAACCCTTCGCTCAGAAGGTCTAGCTGTTACTGTGAAGCTCAGCTGAATATTTTCAGCAGAACTTTCTTGCACAGCTTTGGGAACGTCTCTAAAACCACAGCCTGAATTTGGAGGTTTCAGACCCATTATGTGGGTAACCGAATTCCCTCTGTGCCTTCCTTCCTCCTCCTTTCATCTGACAGAGAGTTGTTCCATGGGTGGATGTGGTGCAGAGGCATTTACAATCAAGTCCAGAGATGCTAATTAATTTTCTTCCTGAGGCATCCCATTCAGGTGCAGCATAGAAGAATAAACAGTTTTTATCGGAGCTGTTAGCAGGCCTTGTAGCAGAAAGCCTTTGCTGAACCCTGCGCCTGTTCATTACGCCACATCCATGATCAGCAGTAGTGCTGAATTAACTGCTGGCTTTTTAATCCTCATTCTCCTACGAGTACTTAGTGAGAGAAAGGTGAGTTTGCTGTGGAAGGGAGCTGATGGCAAGAATCGCAGCGCTGGAACCACAGAATGGTTTGCTGCTGCTGCAGAGAAAAAGGAAGCAACACTAGTGCAGCTGGGGCTGCTGGCTGGCCAGAGCCGCGCCAAGCTGCTGTGCCTTTCCAATCGGTTTATGTTCGTAGGAAAGAACACAAAGCTGAAGCACTCTTGTCTTGGCAAGTAGGAGGGCTCTGTGTCTAGTAATGCAGCCTGAGTTCTGGAGGCCAGGTCACAAAAGGATGACAGCATTTTCTACCCTAAGCTTGTGCCACAAGCTGTGATGGCACTTCAGCTCCAAAAACTCGAGAGGCATTTTTGTTAACCCTGTGCCTTTTTCCTTTTTTCAGGTTTATGCCTCCTGATGATCCATTAGGCCGACACGGACCCACTCTTAATAACTTCCTCAGCAAAAAGCCAGTGCTTCCTGAACCGAAGTGGCAGCCTTGTCCCTATGGTGGGTTTCTCTCCGTGTTGTGAACTGCCACCTCTGCTTCTTCCCTTGCTTTCCAGTGGCACTTTCCTTTGGCTAAGGGCAAGCGCCATTGCCATGTGCTGTTCTGCTTTGTGTGGTGGGGACTTGGGTCAGGGCTGCTTGAACATGATGGTTTTTTCCTCTTCTGCTTAAGTGGCTTCAGCCTCAGCAACAGCTGCTTTTCACTCCTCCATCCTTGCCTGCACACAGAACCCAAACCAAGCACTGTGGCCATGCTGACTCCCCCAGTCTGCACAGGCTTTTCACTTTGCAGAGTGGGCTTACACGGTAGTCCTCAGGAAAGGCCACCCAAACACTCCCCACCTCTCCCAACAGCTTTCTTAGTACGGTACAGGTTTCTCAGAGGTTAATCCCTATACCATCTTTAACAGCAACCCTTTGTAGCAGCAAGTCCCCCAGCCCACTGAGCGCAGCAACCGGAACATAGATGAATTTCAGACACTTCCAAAATAGCAGAAGCTTGCTTTCAGTGCTGCTTCACCACGCAGTATTAGGCCAGCGATATTTAAATCTAGGGTCAAAAGTACTGAACTGGAAAGCAGTGCTTCCCCTCTTTGCTGTTTGTGCTCACCATGGCCCTGCAGACGCAGGGTGCTGGGGAGAAGCGGTGCGCGTGTCAGTCAGCGTGGGTGCTAGCGCCAACCTCCTGTTTGCTTTCTTTTTTTGGTTCTTTCAGGTAAAAAATGCACCTATGGCAATAAATGCAAATTCTACCACCCAGAGAGGCCGCATCAAGCTCAGCTTTCAGTTGCTGATGAACTCAGGGCCAAAACAAAGGTCCCATTAAGCCTGGGGAAAGAGAAGTGTACCCGTCTGCCATACAGGACTGGAGGAGCGCTTGCACCCCGTGATGCCTGCACAGACACGCTGCGAGAAGCCGGTAGCTGCCCAGCGGCTTCTTGCTACCCAGGGTGGTCCCAAGGGAGCTGCCGTGAGCAGCTGCCCAGTGCCTGGGCCGGTGGCCCTGGTTCTGATCTAGGGCTGGACCATGGCTTGCTAAAGCCAGAGCCACTGCCAGACCTGCTGCTCCTGGAGAAGATGGCAGCATTATCCCTCGGTGACGACACCTACGGCTATAATTGGCCCACAGACACCTCTCATGACAGAGAGGTGATGGACAGCCCTCATCACTGCAACGACCTCAGGCACAACTCGTACTCACTTCATCCTGCCCATAGCTTGGACCACACCTGCTTACAGGGATGCCCTTTCCAGCAAACGGTGCTCTCTCCTGCACGGAGCGGGATGCGCCCAGCCCACAGCTGGCCTCGGGAGTGTTGTGGCCTGCACGGGCCAGGCCAGAGGAGCTGCTACGTGCGTGATGGTGCTCAGCTCAGACAAGCCCTGGAGACTCAGCACTGTGTTTTGCCACAGTCCGCAGCTCTTTCCCCTGACCTGCTTCCCGTGTACGGTGAGCAGCAGCAGCAGTGCCGCTTCCCCAGCCGGCCCCCACAGCAGCCCTTTCTGTTAGACTCCAGCAGCAGCCAGGGCTTCTTCCAGAAACCCCGTGCTTACCCTGATGCCTCTTACAGTGACTACTGGCCTACCCCAGCTGCAAGGCCACCTTCTGCCCAGCGAGCAAACATACAGAGGGAGCTGTGCTCCCTTTTCCCTTACAGTGAGGTGAACCATGTCATGGCATTGTACCCCGATATCAAGGATAGCGCCAGCTTGACTTTACTGATTCAAAGGCACAGAAACTCGTGAAGCTTACAGACCAGACCTTTCCCAACAAGAACAACTGCTGGGGCAAAAAGATGCTACTCTGAGACTTAAATGTTATGAGGGGGCTTGATAGCGAGGGTTATAGAAGTTCCAGGAGCACAAGTCTAAGCGTCAACCAACTGTGTTGCATAGGGCATCAAGTCAAGGCAAGGGCTGCCCTTCAGTGGGGTGGGGTCTTATTTACCTGCCACGGAAGTGAACCTCTCTGGAAACTGGGTTCAATATGGCATAGCTCTTCATTAATGTCTTGAAACACTAGACATGGTTTTGAAGCCCTAACCTGTTGTTCAATTGTCACAAAAGAACCATTTTCTGTGGTCCCCAGTGAAGGGCTCTCTATGGACCTTCCATGACTACTTGTTCAGATAGCTTAACAAGTAATTTGGCCTATTTCCCCTAACACAGAGCTGTGCTCTCTGCTAGGAAGCATCTTTGGGTTCACACTATTGTCTGATAGATGCCCAGCCCTCTATTATTGAAGATAGCTGCAGGTACATACACAACGTAAGTCAGTTGAATCAGGGAAGTCATCTTCAATGTACATCCTGGTGTGGCTTGAGGTTGTTCTTTCAAAAAAGTAACCCAGATAATGCCAAAGTTAAAAAAAAAACAACCCCAACCAACCACCAGCAAGGTTTAAAGTGTCTCTGTTGTATTGAACAAGAAAACTATTGTTAACAATTACCAAAGGTGGTCCCATAACATGATTATATATCTGCTCTATGATTACAAACATTTAAACTGTTCTGTTGGGACAGGTTTGATTTTCAGTAAGCTGTAAAGCTGCTAATCTCTGTATTATTCTACTGAGATCCTCAGGTTATAATTCAAATATTAAGGTTGATCCTGAAGGTTTTTGGAATTATACCAAAGTTTAAGTATGTCAGTATGACATGTTTTAAAAATGCTGTAGCACATTATAAAATGGACATCTAGAACACTTTGTTCTGAATAGTATTGTCTTTTTTCTTTACTTTTATTTTCCAGTCTGTTTTTCTGTTCCTCTTGGCATTGATGCTTCATCAAGCCCAAGATTCAGATGGGATTTACAAACTCTCAGACAGTGTAGTATCTCTTTCAGGTTCTTCTCTGAAGTGCAACGGGTGCTGCTGGTCCCAGGCAGGGATTAAACATGACCTGACTGGGAATTCTGAACCCCTTGCTCTTGAGAAGGTGACTGAGGAGTAGTAATTCACTTTTAGTGACATTATCACATGATGCATTTTTTTGAAAGCGGTGGTGGTTTGACTGTTTCCCTCTGGAAACCACCAGCAAGTTTGGGTTTTTTTGTTGTTTGTGCGTTTGTTTTGTGGCAGTGATGTAAAGAACCTTCAGGAAATAAGCACGCTGTATCAGTTCAGTGTCTTACAGCCACATTGTTGGCCCTGAGAAATGCTAATTTAGAGTTTGGAGGTAGGGTATACACACAGCACTGGAAGAGAGTATAACCATACACGTCGAAATTCGGGTTTATGTATGGGACACATACAGATATTATTACATATTTCAATAGAGAAAGCATTTAAAATCTATAGGAAAATGGGCAGGCTGCCTTTAGAAAATGTCCGTGGCTTGCTGGAGACATGTATAAGCTTTTGTCCTTTTCTTTTGAGGATGTTCAAAAGCCTCTCAATGTTTAATAACTTATTTTTCTTTCATTTCTGTCTTATTTACCAGGGAATCAATCAGCAATGTGCATTCTACTGAGAAAGTGTCTGAGAAAATAAACCAGACTTTGGCACTAAACAGAACTTGATTTCTCTTGGCTCTTCTGCTCATCAGTGGGTTTTTTCTCACGGAGCTTTTGTCTGAAGGGCAGCTCAGCAGCAGCGCTATGTCACTGCCTTCTTGAGAGGAACTCTGCTGTTGGCTGAGAGCCCATGGAAAGCACAGACTGTTTTGTTATTTCACTGCAACATAAGCATCTGGGACTCAGGAGTTTCTGCTGCAGAGCCTTTTCTATTTTCCAAGACAGAAGGATTTCTTTTTGGCTTTGTCAGGTCCTGGGGTAAGGAAAGGGAGCTGCTAACAGAGAGGAGGCGGCAGCTTTTGCACAGACAGGGTAGGAGGCTGTTGCTATTTGGTATCTCTGCTGAGATGCATTGCAGTCCAGGTCTCGCTGCCAAGTTGAAAATTAATCCATAAATCCCAACAGGCTCAGAAAGCCCTTGATGTTCTTTGCTTTTTGGTTGTCAAGACTCTTTTAGAAGAAGCTGGAAGCAGCAGGAGCAATCCTCCCAGAGACTGTCTGCTTTCCTAAGGAAAATGAACTTAGCAACTCTGTAAATCTTAAGATTAAAAAGACAACAAATACCAAACCCAGCAAACAAACAAAAAAACCCCAAACATCTTACACAAGAGAATCCCCCTCCATTCTTTACTCTCATCCTTTCCCAAAGATTTAGGAAGCCACAGACACTATCCTTTTATGAGGGGCTAAGGAAACTGGTTGGAGGCAGGTACTTTACATACATGTCTCTAAGATAACAATTCAGATATTATCCTCCACCTTCTGCATAGGCTTTCCCCAAGCCAGAAACATCTTCTCAATTTCACTTCTGGAGCTGTAACTCATTCAACTCTGCTACCCTGCTTCTCTGCCTCAGGGTATGTCTGCTCTGCATTCACTCACATATATATAAGACCACTGTCGTATTTGCTTCCTATGAGCTGGTGGGACTGGGATGCTTTGAACTCTTGAGAAGAGCAGTTTAATATTACAACACCACTTACCTTTAGCATTATTAAGAAAACACTATGACTTGCAGTTGATAATGAAGGGATTTTTACAGCATTTAACCACATCCCTTCTCTACCCTGAGTTGGGCTCACTGCCTTTGAAGTCTTGCAGCAGCCTCAGAGGAACTCTTGAGTATGATGTACTAATGTGCTGACTTGGCAAACGCAATCGGAATGGACTTACAAATGGAGCAAAGCTGTGAGCACAGCGATTTGTGGGGACAGCTCAGGCAAGGCATCAAGCCAGAAAGTTAGGACAACACACACAGGGCTGGCAGGACTTTGAATACAGAAAGGAAATTAGACAACGTGCCTCTGATGTTGAGTGGTGGCATCAGAATCACTTGCTGTAACTGCACCGCTAGCTGCTTCTCTCAGGCTTTCCCCAAGTCACATGATTTCTTCAGCTTCCCTAACTTTTATATAATTTTTTTTTCTCTTCCCATTTTCACTGGGCTCAGGACTTGAGGGAGTTACTAACACTACTGGTTTCATACAGAAAACAAATGGGCATTAAGATACAGGATGGCAGCACTAGAACATAAATTAGAAGCAGGCAGCAAACCATAGATGGCATAAAACTCAGTCAAACTGGGAAAAGGGAACTAAATTTTCTTGTAGAAGACCAAAAAGATTTTAAATAAAATTAAAGAAAAGTGGAGCTGGTAGAAGCAAGTATCATATGTTACACATGGTATAATAAACCTTGGAAATGTTCTGCTGTGCAAAGTAAGATTGGAATGGGTGGTTTCCATCCATCTGCACACACTTGCACTACTGAGCAAAGCAGGGTCTAGGTGTCTTGTGACTGTGAGCTTGCTGGGTTTCATATCCATAATTTATTATCTGCAGAAACTCCAAACAACTGAGGAAACCATGAAATAAGTAGTGGTATCAACTATAATAACTGAATGAACTACTTGATATGATTTGGTTTCCACATTAGACCTAGTTTTACTACAGGAGTAACATTCTCCTCGCATTATCAGCAGAAGAGCTGCAGAGAGATGAGGACTGCCTAACATTAGGGCTAAAGAGAAACACAAACACAGGGGGGGGAGCAGGAGAAGTGCAGAGGAACATGATGGCTTTTAACACTTGAAATGGTAAATGCCAAAATGTATTTCATAAATAAAACTGCATTCTGCGGCTCCAGGGAGACCGAGAGCATAAATGCTACGATAGCGTGGCAAAGGCTGCAGTCCAACCCATCACTGCTCAAAAGCAGTGCTAGAGACATTTTTAGCAAGGAAGCAAACTTGAGTATGATTTGTTACTGCCAAAAAATACACAGCCATTGGCAGACAATTATAAAAGTTACTCAAAACTATCATCGGAATGAGAAATACTGAGCTCTCCCCACAGGAGGTCCTGTTAGGAAGAGACTGAAGGGAATACAGAAGCTTGTAAAAATGTTATTTCCAGCAGGGAAACATTCTTGGAGAAGAAAGAACTTCAGTATCTGAATATTTTTTTGCCCATACTGTAATATATGACATGTGATGGTTTTGGAGCCCTGGTTTCACTTAGAGAAGCAGATGGAAGATCTTTAAACCTTTACAGTGTCTTTCTTAGGTTACACGGGTCATATTTAAGCTCTGCAGAAGAGGGAGGGGAAGTTTAATCTGAAATCAAAATAATATTATGGAAAAAAAAGAGGCAGAGAATCCAAGTTTTAGATGAGTATAAAAGTAGAAAAAATACTCTCCAGTGGTTATTTCTGTTCATCATCTATGATATTAATATGCAGCTGGGGATGGTATTTGGGAGACACTCTGCACTTTGCTCTTCAATGTGCTAATGGCTGTATTTGTCCAAGGGAGCTGAAGTGAAGTTGTTGAAAGAGAAGGTACGAGCAGCCAAGTGGAATGCCTCTAGGAAGCATCCAGCAACTGACATCCTTAAGATACACACCAAGAATATGATTTTAAAAAACACGACGGCCAAGTCCACCACAAGGTGTCAATGTGGCAGCACTGGAGAGAGGGTTTGCTGCTCCAGGGCTGACTTCCACAAGCTGTCCTGTCCACTCGCAGAACTCCCCTCAGCAGGGTCTGCCTGCACTTCGGCCATAGGTTGAACAGAACCGACACGACACCAGTACATCAGAAGGCTGTGCGGTGGAGTTTCGGCTCTGCTCTGCATGGAGACCTCTTTGCCTGGGACTCTTGACCAGAGAGGCTCCTGCAGATTGAAAGAAATTCATGGTCCCACTGGTTGAACTGATTCTGCCACCTTCTGCTAGCTGCTGCTCCATACACGGAGCTGAATCTCGCTGCACTGTTAAGCACTTGCACTGCATCTTAATTTCAGTGTGTGTTTTACGTTTAAGCATCCCTAGAAGGGCAAATGGCAGCTCTGATGGTCTTAGATGCTGCAGCACCCTGTCAGACCATAGAGCAGCGAGAGTCAAATGCAGGATCACTTCAATTACAGGTTTCAGAAAGGGGGGCATTTTACAAAATCCACCCTTTATTCCATCTGTTTTATTCTCTTCTCACCTGTGGTTCAAGCTGCAGTTGACCTGACATTGGCGGCTCAGGATTTATCTTGGCTGGGGCCCAGGAGCTGCTGCCAGGCTTCCCTTTCAGGGCAGCGGCCCTGGGAAAGTCACTCGGGGTTAAGTTTAGAGTTCCAGGTTGGCACGTTCTTAATGCAAGCCAAAAATAAGTGTGAATGGGGATCAATTTTATGAATCTGCTGAGCTGCCATTTATATTTTAAAGCTGAAATCTGAAACTAGGTTTGCCAGTCGGGTATCACGGCCAACTCTTCGACAGAAATTAATTGGAAAAAACACTTTCTCTTTGAGTCCAGAGAGCAAACGTTATCTCTACATCTCATTACAAAATGTTATCTCTAAAGGTATGCTTTGGACAACATTGGTCAGTATGAACACAAAGGATTTTAACTAAGTTTATCATATTGTATATGGGTTAATCAAGATTTAAGCAGATATACAAGTATCCCAGGCATGCAACCGTAAGGCAGCATTAAAGGAGGAAAGGGTAAAAGCTCCTTCCAAAGCATTTCAAAATATCACAATTTTCCACTGCATTCTTTTTATACTTTCTTCCCTTGCATTTCTGGGGAGCGGGGTCACCACAGCTGAACAACTGCCCAAGGCCTGGTAGCTGGGTTGTGCACCCACATCTCTGTTAAGAATGAAAACAAAACTCTCTGCTAGCCAGGCTGGATGTGCAACACAGCAGATACAGGCTTGAAGTCACAGTTATATGAAACCTGCTTGCAGCTTTGTTTCTAAGCTTCTTGCCAGAGGCATAAATAACCCCCTTGGGTCCAGCTATCTCATCACTGATACAGCAGGAATGCTGGCTTGAAGACAGGGTTACCTGAACCTCCCAGTGGCATACGGCAGCAGATGATTCCCAATGCTGTGCTATCCTCACTTTGAATTTTTCAGGCCTGCTTTAAATACTACATCTGTGGTGCCCAGCTTTTGGCTTTCAGGGCTCAAAACGTAGTTTTTCCCCATGTTCTGGAGAGTGCAGTTTGTTCCATTTGCATCACAGCCATTGGCAATAATATTACAAAAGTTACACACACTTTCTAGACCCCATTGTATGTACAAGAACCTGGAAAAATAAAAACCTCCCCATCCTTCTTGCACAACTTCCAGAGCAAATTAACTGGAGGACACTAAAAATGGTACGATGTGTCTATGTTACATAGAACACATACAGAGCTGGGACCCAAAGGGACCCACAACCCAGGCTGCGTGCAGGGTTTTGCAGGCACATCCCCAGGCTGCCTGGAAATGCTGCTCTTCAGTACACTGCGTGCAAAGTGCTCGGTAATCTGTGCTCAAAGTTGCACACAGCTGAAGGCAAAGGTTCCCACAGGCTAGCCTTGACATGATTCTGAACGTGGCAGGAATCACCAGCTCCTCTCCTGCCTGCCTGGGGACCTGACAGCTCTCTAGAGGGTTAAGAGTACAGTAAAGCTTTGCCAGCTCAGGGTTGGCTCAGCAGCTCATATGCATTGTATCAAGCCCTGCACCATCAAACACACTAGCAGGAAAGTCACGAGAGAACATGAAAATACCTGGTCTGGGAGCTCCCCCTGCCCGTACCACGGTTGAACCTCTCACAACACTGCAGCACTGCACAGCTGCACAGCACTGCAGCTTACCTGCTACAGACTGGAAAGGGCTAAAAAACCAAGGAAAGCAAACTCCCATCAACCCAGATATCAGAGGCTGATGAAAAAACATCTGGAAAATGTTGGTGAGTGTGTGTGCTCGTGTTATTGCTTGAGGACACAAGGAGGGAATGGTGTCTGTGTCCTGACAGCTGGCAGACACCCTCTTGAACCACCAGATATAACACATCCAGAAGCAGCCAACAGTAGGGAGCTGCTTTTGTAACTAAATACAATATAGCAGATTTTCAGGGTGGAGAATACCACAGAAAGCAAGCTCTTTCAAACACCAGCGATGGCTGTTGCTTTGCAGGACAATGCAGGAGTTGCTAACAGATGATTAATGACAGATGAAACAAGCGTCTCTGCAACTGAATTTATGCCACCTACCTGAGGCCCTTAACTATAACTTCTTCACTGGTGTGTTTTAATCCTTGGTCTTTTATGAGTTTGGAGTTAAATGCTTTTAGTCTTAAAAAAAAATGAAGAAGAAAAAGTTAGCTTATGGTAGTAACAGTAGAAGTCAACCGTGCTGTGAAATGAGCTGTGTTACCTTTCTAAGACCTCGCTAGAGTCATACATTTAAAATTCAGGAAAAAAAAATTAATCAACACTTGATAACATCTTCCTTTCAGCGTCAGAAGTAGCAGCCCTTCCACACTAGTCAGAAAATAGCAGCTGTGACCACACGGTGTGCAATGCTGAGATCAGCCATTCCCTGTCACCCCTAGGGAGGCTTTTGCCAGTCTGATGCCAGAACACAGGATTTGTAGCTCATTAATAGCTCCACGGAGAACGGGAGCATCACGGAGTATAAGCCTGCAGACTAGTAAGGAGGACGCTTCCAGCTGGGGGTGTGATTCAATTCCTGCTCCAAAGCATTACCAAGGTATTTTGTCTTTTAAGTCTCATGAGATGCATTTCCCATGTGAAAGACACAAAGTGAATTGAAATCACCATGTAGCAGCCTACCACCTTCTGCAGCACTTCTAAAATCCATAAGAAAAACATGGTTGACATGGGCTGACAGACTGATGTTCAAGTAAGATCCAGATGCTGATTCAAGTCTTTAACTAAACCACTGTATGCAATCGGGTTCAATCCCAGTACCAGGATATATGTATCCGTTCAGGAAAGGAATAGCATGAAAGGATAGGAGAGTATCAAGTAAGTGAAAGGAAATAAAAACCAACATGAAGAACAGGGAATGGATGATACACTTTTCACCAAAACCACGTAAGACATACCTTTGCATGTTACTTACATCCACTTTGAACACGGCTTGGCTCTCAAAGTGGGAGGGAAGTTGCTGAGCACAGCATCACAGGGCACAGCTATGCCCGACAGTTGTTTTGGGTGCAGCTGTAAATCATGTGAATAGTAAAGTATTTCTCTCCATTACCCAACTCCACTGTTGCTTCAGGAAGCCTTGAGAACTGGAACACACCACAGTTGCCTTGAAAAACTGGTGAAGTCTGTTTTTCAGAGCAAAACTAGTGACAAGTTTGGAGGGTGGAACTTGATGGCCGGGGTTGTGGTGCTGACAGAAAGTCACTCCCTGGTGAGATCCACGGGGTAGCTGCAGGGTCCCTTAGCAACAGAAAATGTAGTCTCAGCCCTTGCTAGCTGGCTCTTCTGGTTCATGTAGTCCTGAGTCCCAGGGCCAAAAATGAAGCTCACAGCAGCAGAACACTGGCCAGGCAGCGTAACGCTTGGTTTCCTTAGGGGTTCAAAAAGTCTAAGCAATTTAATTTAAAAGTATCAAGCTCAGCAGAAAAAAAGAATCCACACTACTAATCGTAATTAAAGATGTCCTTCAGCTCAAAAAACACTAAAAACACGAACATGACATTTTCTTTCTCATGTATGGGGAAGCTGTGCCAAGGATTAGGAAGGATTTCTAAAGCCAAGAGTTGCATCACCTTTCAGTTTTATTTTTTGTTGGTTTTACTTAAGTACAGCAGCAGTTTAGTTGCACTGGTGTAGCGTGAGCTACACAGCCCCATTTCTTGAAAACCTTAACATTTAGGAACATGGACAGAAGACATGAAAAGAGGTACACTCCTCCAACTGCTTTCACAATTGCAGGGGAATTGCACAAAAAACACTGAAAAAATGAGGAATGTCATACTGCTGCTGTGAACAGATAGACAAGGACTTGGGCAACTTTCTCCAGATCGTGAAACAAGCCTGTCACATGGCATCAAACCACATTCCAGCTTCAAGCTGGATGTCTGATGGCAGGATCCAACATCCTCTCTCTGACAGCAGTTTTAACCTGTAGAGATTGGCTACCAACAAGTGATTCTTGCAGACAGAAAGATGTCTCCTGACAATCTCTTCATAATTGTGCCAGGTATCTCTGTCAATATTTTCTTTGATGATATTGACATGCAGCTGCTCATTTCACATGTGAATATTTGATAGTATCTCTGACAATAATGTCAATACTGTCTTCCCTCAGGTCATATTTAGATTTTATTTCTGGCCCAAAACACAGAGGAAATGAAAAGGATCATGAAAGAAACCAAGAGATGCACCCCATTTTTAATTCAAATTTTCACTGTAGCTACCAGATAGCTGCAACAAAACATAGGAAACTTGGCTTGAGTGGTTGTTCAAGTCTCTGACTAGAGAAGGGGAAAAAAAGAAAGCTGAAAAGACAAAGAGATGAAGGAAGGCACAGGGAAAAGCAAAATCTTGGGTGCACATTCTGCACACCACCCAGAGAGGAGCTGCCATGTCACCAGAGCTGAGCATCTTTTAGGAAGTGAGACAGTGACAGCAATATTGCTGAGATAAACAATCGCTGTGGTGCTACTGTGACCTGTGGTATCTTTACACTTCTTATTTAGCATTTTCTGTGATCCTTTGACTATTTGCCCGCCCCATTCCACCCCCATGAGGAGCAAAAAAAAAAGGCTATTGAAACGTAAAGTCTGAGAAAACATCGATCGTTTTTAGGATTCCTTTACAGGTTATGCACAAGAGGAAGTGTACAATCCCTAAAGTGGTGTTGTAAATCTTCCGGTGGAAAGAAGCACCGGACCTCCTGCTGCTTCAATGGCAGCGGCACAAGAAGGTGGTTCTTAAACTTCCACAATCTGCCTTCCCTGTCCTCTCCAACAGGTCCCTTTAGAAAAAGTTAGTGTTGGCCAAACGCCTTCTGAGTGGCACTTTTTCACTACTGTCCACAGGCTCCCATTCAACTCCAGTCCCAAAATAACTGGAGGAGTGCGAAGGGGCTCAACACATCCAAGCTGGGTGACAGCGAGCCTTCATTTCAACTCTAACACTGAGCAAGTCATTCTGGAAATTTGAGTACCACAAAACAAGTAACAGAAGCAAAATCAAGAAAAGATTTTGTAAAAAATAAATCCATCTGTCCGATTATGTTCTACCCAGGATACAACACATGAAATGCCAAATATTAAAAATAATAAAAAACCCTAAAAACCCAAAACCCCAAAACCAAACAAAACCAACAAAAAAAAACCCAAAACCAAACCAGAACAAATCAAAAAGGGGCTCCCCAACTTACAGTTTACAGCTAACTATGAACTACAGAGTTGCTACCATGAGTAATGTTTGTAAAAGAATTTTTTTATATATATCAGCTGGTAAGAGACATTCCATACATACAAATTGTTTTGTTTATAGCCCAAGATGAACACATATATAAAGCCACCGTAAAACTATCTTTGTATTTGAAGTTTTTGGGCTGATAATTTTTGTAATGAAGTTTTCACTCGAGACAAATCTGAAACACATTTCTGGTCACATCAGAAGAGATGTAAGCATTCACTAACCTGTTTTGAACTCACTCCTAGATTTAGAAAACACTACTTTCAGGACTTTATTATGGTAGTACAGAAGTACAAAGCACTCTCCCTCCTTTTGAGACTATGAAGTGTCTAAAGAAAAAGTGTCCACCCTCTGAAACCACAGAGGCAGAATAACCCGTTTTATCTGCAGGTGCCTCTCCTCCATGGTGGGTGAGCAGCCGCGTACCAGCCAGACAAGGCACCCCAGGGACTCTCTTTCCACTGTGCTTTTCTTAGGAGGACCTTGTGAACCTTTCCTTGGCACATAACCAAACGTGCCAAGCGTGATAGCCCAGCAGCGACAGAGACATGGCTGTTGTGTGAGCAGATACACCCACGTTTCTGTCATGTAACAGGAAATTATTTTTGTGTTGCGCTGTTTTTGGGCACCTCCTGCACTGAGTGCACCTCCTGCTAGCTCTGCAGCAAGCCTGACAAGTCAGACACTCTTTCCTGTCAAAGTGCACGTAAACAGAATACTCTGCTCCTGCCACCAAACCTTACTGTTCTTCTGCTGAGCTTACTTGGCACTGTACTGTAGAAGTCTGCAAAGAAATCATGGGATAGAAACATATTTGGTCATTGTGCCCAGGAATGTAACACAGCAACCAACTCAACCAGCCACCACAGAAACAAGGAAGCCCCCGGTAACTGTCCGCACAATGTAAATGCATTTACTTGTACCAGATTTCTAGGGTACGGAATCAAGCATGTGACCTGTCTTCATGGCCAGGCATACAGTGGATGCTGTGTTCTAAATTTCTGATTTCCAACACTTAGAGCTTTTTCAGTTCTGAGGCTTTATGTTCGCCACATTTTAGTCTGAATGTTACAGTGGGGTGCAAGAAAAGCAACGCCTCTTGCTTCTGCATATGAAGAAGAAAGGACAGAGCATTCCTTAGTCCATTTCCTCCGTACCCCAGTCACTGTATTTCTCCACCCTGGATCTCAATCACTCACAATGGGAACTTGAATTTAGGCAAAGCTTATCAGCCACAGGCTGGATGTGGTGTGCTGATACTTACTGAGGAAAACCACATTAAAAATGCTTAATAGACATTTCCTCCAATCATTCGTTTCCAAATCAACTACATCAGATTTGTGTTACCACTGTGCTCCTATAAACAGTGTGGGGGGAAAAAAAATTTCAAAAACAAGAAGAGAAGAAAAGGAAAAAGAAAAAAAGGAAAAAAAAAAAAAAAAGGCACAGAATTTAAAGCCCTAAAACAATGCGTAACCATACAAAATGGAATTAGGTTTACCCAATGTATACAATACAGATTGCTCCTTTGAGTAGTACCTAAGTTGATGAGATACTTTTCTCCTTGCACTTGCATGCAATACAATAGTGGCTTTATCATGTTAAATAAACTTTCAAATAATAAGCAGTTTGAACCCATGTAAATCATGAATCATTTTGGCCCAAAGCCCTCTAACTACACACAGGCAGCTGCAACTAGAATCAACGAAGAGAATGGGATACTGGGAAAAACAGTTAGCTAAACTCATGCCTGCAGCAGCATTGCACTGGCTGGAGATTGTTACATTTTGGTTGAATATTAAAAATATCTGCATAGTCAATGAAAACATAATTATACCCACTCATGCTACTGGCAATTAACACGTCTGAAGCAAGAACTCTGTAAGTTCTACCAGTGTTGCCTCTGAAGGCGGCATTATTTGAGAAGCTCTACTGTAGAAACAAGTGTATCATGGATGCAGAACAGCAAAGGAAAACAAATAAAACCCACCGAGAACTGTAGAGAAAAAGGTGTGACAATTTAGCCTGACTGCATCATTCTCAATGTCCATCATCATTACCAAGTGTTCCTGTAGAACTTAAGCTTATCATGTAGAGTGAAACCCTCAAACTTTTCATATTAACTCTTCCTATTTTTTCACTCTACAGTAATTTTAGAGTAGTTTACACAAAACAGGAGCTTCACAAGGCCTTTTGGACTATGTAAAATCAAAGACTGTTCCTCAAAGTTAGCAATAAAAGAAATATTCGAGAAGTCAGGCTTGAAAAAGCAATGTGCTATAATTAGTACCAATGAAAGGAATCAAAAGTTTAAAGCTAATTTTTATTTTCTGTTCAAATAATGACTTAAAAAAACCCAACAACCATAAAATGTCGAAGTGTTTCCTTACTATTTAGAGTGAGAACTAAATACTAGTAAGAGTTGCCATGGATTCAGAAGCTACACTGCAGATGCTAATAATTAACTGTATTGAACAGTTTCTGCCACTGTTTTATAGCAATACTCTCATTTTAGAATACCAAAGTATTACTGAAAAGTAATTGCTCAGTAGATTTCAACACTTGCCTTTTTTTTTTTTTTTTTTGTTTTCAAAATGCTTATTTCACATCTTTCATCAAGTCTTCCTTTAACTTGTGTCCAAGATCCAATGTACACTCAAGGTAGAGGAACGTTGAGGAAATACAGTACTGGTAAGGGTACTTTTCTAAAAATGAAAAATGTATTTTCTCTGGGCAGCTACAAAACAGGCTGAAGGCAAGACATTTCAAGATTGATTTAAGCTCAGACAAATAAAACAGACAAGACAGACACAAATACTGACCATGCAGTTTTAAAACCGAGAAATCATTAGTCTGTGACTAAAGATGTCAAATCTCACAATCAATCAGAATTTCAGGGGTGCCACACACAACCATGCTCCTGGGCAACAGAATAGCTCTACTGATTGGAGACTGCAGAGGACAAAGAGCAAGCCAGCAATGTGACCTGCAGCCAGTTCTACAGAGCTGATGTGACACAGCAGCCCCATCACCCGCTGTCTCGAGTTCACTGCCTGCATTTCTAAAGTTATTCCAAATCTGAAGCTTGACCAAGTGATGAGTATTTAACATAACCATGAAAAATACCCAGGAGCTACTCTAAAAGGCCAGAAGTATACTTCTCCCTTCCTGCCAAAGAATGAAATCGTCAATTTGCATGTGTTTTTTGTTGCTGTTATTGTTTTGTCTTTTTACAACTACAGAGATCCTTGACAAATTTATTTTTTTTTTAAACAATTGTAGAGATCCCTGACAAAGTACAGAACTCCAAGATCATAAATCAGCATCCAAGATAAAAGAATGATGTTCACAACACAAGTTTAGCCCTACTGTAAATGTTTCATTTTTTAAATTTATCTTCCGGGAAGAGGGGTGGGGTGGGTGGAAAATCAGCAGTGAACTCTATTTCTCTCTCATTCTTCAAAATTTAAACACTTAAGAACCTCTTTAAAAACATATAAAGACATGCCAATATACTGGTATCAAATTGAAGATTAATGACATGCATGACCTGAAATACAGGAAGAACATAAAGCCCTTGAAGGCGAAGGTCTGTGGAACAGACAGACAGAGATGTGTTTCTCTTGCTCCGCTATTGCAGGATCAGTTATTGAAAATACTGCCCCATACCCTCTCATACTAACGTGTGGATGGCTCTGCATAGCTAGCTGGAGCTGGGATGTAGATATTCCATTGTTTTTTCCTTCAGAAAAGAAACACTCCGATGTGGGGAGGAGATCAATTACACATTTGACAGGATGAGCAAAATTCCATTCTACCCATTTCCCCAAACATGCTTTTCTCCACCTCACAGCTGACTGCAGTTCGCTGTTTGCTTTTTACGTACAGCTGCCCTCCTCACTCCAAACACTACTCTTCATACAGCAGATTAAGGCACTCCCGCTGCTCTATCTGCACTAGGGGATATTTTTTTGCTGGATCTGTACTTCATTTCTTTATAGAGAACTCCTAAAGGCTTTTACCCAGCATCACTCTGTCTCAGGAGAGCCCAAGGCCACTGTCTGTCCAGACAAGGTCCAAGTGGGCAAGACATGTCCAGAAATACTCCGCATCTCATAGCACCGTAACATGCATAGCACCAAAATACAGTTTAACCACATTAATCCTTAAACTGTGCGTATATTAAGAGTATGCAAAGTACATCATCTGTTACCTTGGACAAAGTGGTTGCCCATTTTGAATCAGAAAAATATTTTAAAAAATCATAAACCTTATAGCATGAGTCTTTAAAGCCTATGTCTAGCTTTTTACTTTATAGATAAGTGAATGGCTCCTTGGTCAGGACACAATCTTGTCGGCACAATTTTATGGATTACATTCTTTACACTTACCGAATCAGAATGAAACAGAGCAATGCATGGAAGGAAAGACAAGATTCAACAAAACAAAGGCTTAGATAAAATCTCTGGTTAGAAGACATCAGCCTACTTTTAATACTGTTAATGCTTACTGCTCCATTGAGTATTCTGTTGCTCCACAGCATGGAAAAGGCAAACAAATCACAAAACCAAACATTAGAATATAATTTTTTTTTTTTAATTTTTATAAATAACTTATCTGTTACAAAGGCAGTTTACCCAGCTAAATCACAAAACCATCAACTCAAGATATCCAAATTAGGTTTTATTAATAAACAGGTAAAAACTGATTTGTCAATCTTCACATAGAACTGCAGATGAAGCTGAAAAACAAGGCCTCATTTTATAAACAAAATGCATTGAATGCAAGTGCTTTGGGTCTACTGCCTAATTACCTGGGATTGGCATTTTCTTCCCACGTATAAAAAAAATGCAAAGCCTTCAAAACAAAGGCCTCTGTGCATTCACATAGATCACTTGTAAAACTCCTAATAAAAGTGTCCACTGGCAAATGTTTACAGTGGGTGACAGTCTACTTTGTCTCTTGCTACATGGTTAGCACTCCCTCCAGCCTCACACTAAGTGCTGCTACATAATTCTTTGCGTGCCGTCTTTCATGCATACTGTACTGGAATTCCATTTCCTTGATCTTGGTTACATACATCCCCGATCATGTGAATATTTTCCTTAAAAAAATAGATCATCAAAATAAAGAGATGCTTGAGGTTGCTTCAGTGTTCAAGTCTGATTTCTCTTTTCCAGCCTTTATTTCAGTTGTCCTAAGTATTGCTATCCTTGTTTTCTATAAATATGAGACTTCACCACAAAGTGAGGTTTAGCAACACAGGAAAGCATTTAAAGTCCTTGAACAAAGCTGTACGATGCTGCTGCTGTTGATTTTGGCACTGTTTGTACTTCCCCAATGAATCTCTCTTCAGGAGTCTGCAAGATACCCAGCAGATGAAGCAAGCTTAAATCGGATGCTGATCTGTTGGTGGGTTGAAAGTTTCTTAGTACATGTTTCCTCACACCAGACAAAACGCTACCTTGTGTCACCCACCGTAAAACTCAGTGTACAGAGTGAACTATATGCGTAACTCTTCCAACTTCTCCTGCATTTTTACCACGCTGCATCTGCAGGTCTTCACAGATCATCAGCATTTACAAGAGCAATGTACAGAACGAGCAGAGGAAAGCTATTTTGTGCATAGTTTCTTATTAATGCTCTTATTTTAAGGCATTGCTTCTTTCAGATAAAAGCTTAAAAAAAGGGACATGATCGTGCTTAATCACTTAAAAGGGAAAAAAAAAAGAAAGTTAACAAAAAGACTATTACACTATACATACTGAAGTACAAGAAAATAATAAAGGTGAAGAGAAGAAATCACTTAAAGCAGGCTCTAGAGCTATGTACAGTAGGAAAAGCTTTGGGGTATTCACTGTGTGTATTGTACAGACAACGCATGCAGTTTTTCCTTTTCATCTTTTGATGTGATTGTACTGATTTCTGGCTTCACAGAGATGTTTTCAGGGAAGACAAGGCAAAGAGTACCATGGATTTGTGAAGTTCTTCCCTTTATCGAAGGCACTATGTGGCAGCAAACAGTTTAAACAGTTAAACCTTGTTCCTTTTAGATCTCCTCTGTGCATGTAGTGTTTCACTGAAAGCTCTGAAAACAAAATCGCTAGCACTCTATTCCTTCCCCCCGTCAGAATTCAGTAGTGACCTCGGGGTAGAGAACAGGATGGGCAACACCCAAGCACTGAACATGGTGTGTGTTACTGGGATACTGGTAATACTGTACATGGTTTAGGCAGCTGGAAACTGAGTCTTTCAGCAGATACCTTTCAGCCAATCAATTTCAACTGCCTGTGACACAAGACTGAGGTATTTCTAGCTCTGTGGGCTGACGTTCAACATTACCAAAATACCATCTCGTCACACCTTCAATTTTACAAAATCCTATGTGTAAATGCTTTTCTGCCCCCCCAATGACTGGATGGTTCCTGGTACGTTTGCTATGGTTTAATGAAAGGTAACGGGCCTGTTGGCTCAGAAATGCCTGGGCATTTCACACTGTTCACAGCGATTTAAGGCCGGGTGATTTAGAAAGGTACAGGCAGTACAGCTCCACTGAGCTCCCTCATCTTCTTCTGTGTCTGGAACAGTCTTTGGTGTTTTCACAATGGACCTCTGATCTGTGACATGAAAGAGATAAGATAACCAGTTACTAACCAAGAACAGCATGGAAAGAATTTTGAGATGATTTTTTTCAGTAACTGAGAACTATCTTGCTCCTCTGAGAACAGCACAGTTATTACAAGTGACAGAGGCTTTTTGCCACCCCCTTGACTACAGCATGATTATAACTCAGCCAAATGGCACAAGGTGAAAACTATAAAAAGCAAGTTTCCTATCCCTTCACTCTGCTTTCTTTCCTTTTGGTCTCAGTTCAAAGCTGTTGCATGAAAAGGAGATAAAAATTTAGGAATTAATCAGTACAGGAAACATGCACAGCATTTAGAAGTCTGAGGTATATGGAGCAGTGTGAAATTCATTACGACAATAATAATAAGTGCTCCGTAACCTTTTGATGTATTTTAACATTTTGACCCTAGAACGAGTGTCAGCAGTTCTTCCTCAAATCATAAGCAGATGCATTAAAGAAGAATCAATGTCTAGCTCTGTCACTCTATAGAATAATCCTCCCAAGCATATAAGTGCATCTTTTTGCGTGATGTGTCAAGACAACAACCTTTAACTATTTTAAAAGAGAAAAGATGAAAAGATGAAAAGAGAAAAGAGATGGAAAAGACAAAGAGAGAGAAAAGTGACTTCTCAAGTTAAAGGTTCCTGGTTTAGGCAACTGCAGCAAAGTCTTAGCCAATTATTTCAACTGGAGAACATCCAGTTAATTAGCAACTAGCCAACTGCTGCAAAATGACAGTGACAGCTTCAGGAAGTACAATGCTACTGATTGCAACTGCAAAAATAATTATTTTTCATTGTTTTCGTGAACAGTGGTAATTCTGGTTGTAATTCTGGTTTAAGTTGCAACTTACTTCATAGTTAAATTTCAAATGAACTGAAAATTAAAGATAACTAGTGACTAGGATACAGTAGTGATACTTTTTAAGGGAGACGAAGAGAAATGGTAAGAGGGACTTCAGAGGTTTATGAAGCAGTCAGGGTTAACTCTGCATTTTCAGGATAGGTTGTATCAAATTATTAAACACTTAAGTTTGTAAGTTCCTAGAAGATAACAACTAGTGGCAGAAAATGAATTTCTATTTACTTCTTTGATAGGTTAGCTTTTATTTACTGTAAAGGAAATGGCATAATTGGCAAAACTTCTGCTAATTTCTTCTTCATGGTTCAGCTGGAAAATGTGTCTAAAAGGACTGTGTATAGATTTATCTTTACTCAGTATTTTCACTAAAAGCTTGGATAATGAGGGATAAAAAAAACCTTATAAAGCATTAAAAAAAGTATCAGTTTGGAGGAGTTAAAACGGTCTGGAAGACAAAAAAAGTTAAAATCTAACTTATCTAATTTTATACAATAGTCAGAAATCCCAAGATGAGATTCTGTAACAACAGTTACTGCACACTACAAGGACCAATCCCACACACATATACGTATCTGGAGAACTTCCTGGACAGAAAGACTGCACCCAAAACATTAGGGGATTATCTGTTTCATCTGGTAGTCTGCCAGTAGGTCACAGTATGATGCTGTTGCAAACAAGTTAATTTCACTCTCTGCTTGACTAACACACAAAAGGTAATTATTCTGTTTTGTTTGACATCCTATTAGGACAAAAAAAAAGTAGTAATGTGCAAAACTTAGCGACAAGCAGAATGTTCAAGACTGACTAATTCAGCAATGTCAACTGCCCTGTTGGGCAGCATTCCTTTCCTCTTCCACTACCTAAAAACTACACATAACCATAGCAATACCTAAAACCCTCTTTTGACTAATACAAGATGTTAATACAAATTCTACAATAGCCAGGAAGTTCAGTCAGGGAAACCAAACTGAGTTAGTGCAACATGTAAATAAATCCACTCTTCACCAAGGGCTATGATGAAGTAATCTAAGCAAATTTCACTCATTCCTAAGCACTGTATCTCATGCTTGTTTTTAAAAATAGATGGATGCTTCTGTTTACTTAAACTACCTCCCAACAGACTGTCTACAAACATACTCAATTTAAATATACTTCTATTTCCTGAATATATGGATAAGAAACGAGCAAATAATCATATTTACTGCCAATACAAATAAAATGCAAGGTTTGTATTCTTTTGAAGTAATCTATTTTATAAATCAACATTTGAAGTACATTCATAGAATAGAACTTGATATTAGATGCAAACGAAATATTAGTATGAAATCCAAGTTTTACCAGTACAGTACCTTTGGGTTTTGGTGGCACCGGACCAAGAAATCCAATATTATCGTAAAAATTATGAATAGCACTGGGATTAAAATGTGGTCCTAAAACAGAAAAAAAAAAAAAGAAAGTGCAGCAGTTTTAAAAATAAACTTGGATAGGAAAATCCATGATTTTTTTTTTGGCAGTAATTCTGAAACAGTACTATTATTCATTTATCACCCTTTACACTAAGGTGCCAGTACAGACCCAAGTGGGGCATTAGTGATGTCAACAACACAAGAAGAAACTTATCACCCAAAATATGCAATATAAAGTCAGAAACAG
The DNA here is from genome assembly GCA_025345505.1 of Todiramphus chloris collaris. NCBI lineage: Eukaryota > Metazoa > Chordata > Aves > Coraciiformes > Alcedinidae > Todiramphus > Todiramphus chloris. The sequence goes on from JANVCC010000020.1 coordinate 815,732, forward strand.
AATCCAGTAGACCAAATGCCTTACATTTACTTTTTTTTCTGACACTCTTAAACAATTACAGCATTTTAATAGTAACTTTTACCTGAGACTTTTTCTGAACTGTGACCGTACTGAAAAGTACCTGCTAACTACTATGCAGTGTAACACATATGCTTAGATTTAATACTTAGAAGAACTCCTAATCCAATTTACTGTAACAAACATATAAAATCACATGGAATTTGTGTATTCTATTTAAGGTCAAGTTTTTAGTGCAGCATTACATTCAGTGCACCTCTCTACTTTCTCCTTATCTGCAGGTACATTGTCTGAAGGAGAAGTTCCATGGCTCATGACTGAACCGATCTAATGGCTCACTGCTGCTCAAAGTGGAAAGCATTAGTCCCTTCCCTCTCACTATCTCAGTTCTCCCTTCCCATGACTCTCCCTCACATCAGCTGTAGCAAGCTTTTCAAGGAATGCAACATACTTTGTCTTGTGAGCAAAATCAGCTCTGCAAGTGGGTCTAAAAGCTAATAAACACAGACAGTGGCAAAAGAGGGAAGCAAGAGAGAGAGACCTCTTGTTGGCAGCTCTTGAATTAGCTCAGCTGTCTCTCAATTTTACCCTCATGACCAAAGGCTGCGTTTCTGCAGACAAGGAAAGTGGAAGGAAGAGAGCACACTAGAATTAACAACTGTACTTTGCATTTCCTAACTTGAGAAACTGAATATAAGACAGGAGAAATGGAAGACGAGAGAGGTGGACACATACGTGCGTATGGCTATATCATCTAGAAAAATTCTTCTCCCTCTTCTCTGATACTCCAACAACCAGATTTCCCAAGTATTCATTAAATAAATAGCATCACAAGTTTCTCTCTTCTAAGCCAAGTATGAGATAGGAACGACTGGGTTTAGGAAAATTGTAAAGCCGACAAAAACAACAGGCTTAGAAAACAATTACTTTCATGGTTTCACTCAAACCAGCAAAATGATTTTGTAAACAGTGTGGATAGCCATCATTTATAACACAGACACTTGATACATGCAGACAGTGAAAGAAGAAAGGAAAAAGTAAATAAAAAATAAACCTTTATACAGTTGCTGATGTACTAAGACATACTGTACCTCTTGCTTGAAAAAGATCAATCTCTTTGGTTAGGCAATCTATGTCTATCTGCAGCTGTCTGTTACAACTTCTTAACTGTTGCATTTCTTCCAGCTGAAAAAATAAATCTGCCTGTTAGACTAAATTTTCCCATTTTATTATCAGTTATCAGTCACGTATAGGTAGACAGCATTTAGTTATTTCAGAAGTGAAGATAAAAGAATCTTCCCTTATAATGACCTTTCTTTTTTAGTCCAAGCATCATCTTACAAAAAGCCTTCAGACCCAGTGAATTCTTCTCTCTCATCAGACTTCAGAGCTGACTGAACAATACCAGACTGTGGTCAGGACACAGCCAACAATCCATCAAATCAATGGCTAATCTGCCACTGAAAACTGGTGCATTAATCAATTTATCTGAGATTGGTATATGCATAAATATAAAAAATTACTTGTTGTGCAAAGAAGTGTATTAAGTTGTAGCCTGAAACTTTGGTGACCATGCCTTTAAGAACATCTGGCAGGGCTACCAGGTCAAACCTTTAGTGACTGCCTTTAAAAGCAACACTTTCACAAAGCCATTAGTGAACTACAAGACTGCAGTTAAATCATGCATATTTAGTCTTTACTCAACTACACTGTATACCAGTTTAATTCTAGCTATACTGCCTGTCACTAGTATATGGTCACTATATGAGCAACTGTTCCTTGAACTCAATGGTGACAGACCACATTTGTGGTTTAGGTTTATAGCCTACAGACATTTCAACTTACTGATGGAATTTGGGAAACAGAATTCGATCTTTTCAGACGCCTTCGTGTTAGATTATTCTCCATTTCATTGACCTCTGACTTTAGTTTATCCAACTTTTTCTTTTGAATCTCAAGTTCTCGTTGAAGTCGCTCCATCCTGGCCTTCTGGTGTACCAGTAAAGCTGCAATACATAAAGTCCCATTTTATCTACTTTATTATCCTTCACAAGGCAAAACCAGGTAGAGACGAAAGTTAGCATTCTTTTGGGGAAATACAGACAATAACATGGCTACGAATTGCTTTTCCATTCTCCTCACAAGAAAATCTCTGCCATAACACAGAAAGTGGTGTATTTTTGAAAAGGGAACAGATCAATTACAGACAACAAGCAAATATAACGAGAAAGTCATACAACATAACAGACCAGGCAAAATTTAGCTGTTACCTGTAAAAAGCTTTTTCAGCAACCCAACCAATCTACAAGAATGACTACTAGAAACCAGCAACACAAGTTTTTTTGCATTGTATTCAGCCCAACCATCATAAAATGGGTAGTATGAAGAGGATTTCAGAAAGACAGCTGTAATACAGAGCACTATACATGCTAGATAAGCGACAAGATTTTTATTGCTATTTATATTGGAACATAGTCCAGTGTTCTTGTCATAGCAGGAAACACCAAACGAAACTAAGCCAGAAAGTACTACAAGCAAAATTGCTGGCAAACATCAGTTCTATTTACCACAGGGGCTGGACCGCATGCCATTTTACTGCTACACTGTAGTGCAGAACCATTAGCTCAGCTTCTAATTTGTAATGCTGTTTACTATTGGTAAAGAAAATGAAGGGTCCTAATGTAGAAAAGATTAAGTTAGCATATAAACCACAGCTTTTAAAGCTAAAGAGAACATAATAGCAGAAGATACAGTCACATTAACACAATTTAAGGAGTTTATTTCATTAAAGGTAGGTGTATTACTAAATACCACCACATGAGCAGGTGATACTGCTCAAAGCAATAATCACCTTCTATAAAAATGAAAAAGTATTAAATAAACCCAACAGTCATTTCAACTTCTGCACAGCCGTTCATTCATCCATCCATTACATTACTAACTCTTATACCCTGGGATCAGTTTCACAGACTAAAATTAGCACACAGAAAAAAAACCAAACCAGCACAAAATTAGAACCGCTCAAATGTGGTTGGTTAGGTTTCCTGAGTAGCAGCAGAAGAAAAAGCAGCACATCATGAAGATGCAACTTTCTGTGTCTTGGCAAGCAGACCTGCGCTCTGCAGCAATTCCTGTCTGTTCATTCATTCAACACATCATATTTTGTCTTCCAGAGGTTCTTCAAAAGTAGGAATCATGCCAAACTATTTTTGTACAGCGTTACAGAACTGCAAGGCCTTACTGACATTCAGCCTAAGGCTTTTGAATCACACGTGTTCAAAAGATACTGAAATGACAAAGCTGCTTGAGCTTCTGCTTGGTTTTGCTCAATCTAGAGCACTTTGCATAAACAGGCACCTTTATTTGGGGTAGTCACTAGTCACAATAGAGTTACAAGTTGCAGCTGTGCTCATACATAATATAAAAATGTAGTAACTGAAATCCCAAGATAAATTTTTTCGTTGAAGACTTGGAATCATCAAGTAAGTAGTCTCAAAAGACAGCCTCCCCTCTTGAAAAGCCTTTTAGAAACAGCTGCAGGAACTTTTTCCCATTTCTGACCTCCAGCAGTTACTAATGCAGCTGTAACTATAAAGAAAGGAAACAGACTACTTTGCGTTTACTCTTGGAGGGAGAGTACAAGCCCCTTTTCCTTCTACACTTTATTTCCACTTTTACATAAGCTCTTCTATATTCATTGTCTTGGTATTGATGATGAGTAAAGTCTTCAAAGCCCAAGTTATTGGGACCTGACTTGCAGCTGTGCTTTACTAACCAGACTCAGAACTCTTCAGACCTGTCAAAGTATGGAGGCAGGCTGCTGGTGAGCAGCCAGCACGCTGGACATGGTAAGTGAAGATGAGTACTATCAGATTATCTCCAGCACACATGGTGTGGCAAGGCCTTAGGGGTATGATTATGAACAAGACTCTATCTCTGAAAGACTTTGTTCTGCCCTCTCTTTTTTTTTACTGTGAAGGGAAACAATCCCACAGCTTCTCATCTCATGTTCTCCCACTTTTGTGACTTAGAAATTAAGCTGTCCCCACGAAACCACACAGGGTACGGAAGGCACTGACACATGCCCACAGCACTATTACATGCTCTTCGTTTTCACCTTACTTTCCAGACATGATTCAAGTGATTCCCCTAGAAGCTTTGTGGCTCCTTCAACATTTTACAATTTGAAGTCCCAACAGATTTCAAAACCGCAGTTATTATGAAATTACTGTTATGATTAAAGAAGAAGAATCATTCCATATTGCCATGCTAAGCTTGTACTGTTAAAAATAACTTTGCTATGGGACTGGCAAGATGTGGGTTTAATGATAGCTTTCACATAGAATTTGGTAATTTTGTGTAAATACCAATTTGGCAACTGTAGGAAAAAATGGGGTGGAGGAGCCAAAACCCCCTCATGTCCCACTGCAGTATATAACTAATGGAAACCAGCAAATTAAGTACTCAGCACCCTCTAGTGTTAATCAGAGCAACTGAAAGGGAAGAAAAAACTGCAGTGCACCTCAATCTAATGCAGTTCAGCTACTAGATCTAGTTAACACTGCCCACAAAGAGACATGTATGTGGTGGTTGGGTTTTTTTGCTTATGGGTTTAACTTGGGGGTGGGGTGGTGTTTGTTGGTTTTGTGTTTGGTTTGTTTGTTTTGTGTTTTTGTTTGTTTTGTTTTTTAATAATCCTGTGTTTCAAGCAGGAAGGGGATTCCTCCCATGCAGGCAGCACTGGTACACCCACCTTACTCTACATAGACTAACCTGGAGTACAACCCAGAAAGTCTCAAGCTTGCACTTATTTATTAAGACATCTTTAAAAAGAAAGCTATTTACTGCAATCATCCTAGCAAAAGTAGTACAAAAACTGCCTCCCTGACTTACCGTTACTACACCACAACCAGAACAGATTTCACGTTCAGCTTTTTAACTACGTGCAAACAGAGCACTAGGCACGTTCCATTTTTTCCAACTTCTGTGTGTTCACGTTCAGCAGATTGGCAAGATCGGTACACTTCAATTATCTGGTAGATGTGACTGTTTCCTCTGACGTTCAGAATGCCCATTTTCCACAAAAAAGATTGCAAATTATTATAATTACAGGGAGCATGAAAGTCTGGAGGACAAAAGCTGGCTCTTCCTTTCCTAGTGACCTATTCCAACAGGTACTGAATATACTTGCAAGTTTGAAACTGTATGCATAATTGTTTTCTCAATGCCTCTGTAAATTTGGATTTTAAACAATTACTGCTTTAGAGCATCTTTTGCTATAACAACTGTTTCCAAGAAAAAAGCTAATCTAGGAACACGAGGATTTCACCCTATTCTACAGGCCTATCAATTTCCGTAATTTCTGAGTTTGCCAAATACAGAGGAAAGGGGAATTCTGGCAATGCGACTACTCTGTGTCAGCAGATTCATGAAATTCTCAGGACACAGTGTTTGTGCACATTCTAAAAATCTGTACTCGAAGCTGCACAAAACTCTGTCATTTAATACGTAGTATTAACAGTTTGCCTTTTCTTTTTTGTTCTTCCTTTACAATACCATTTTCTTTCTATCTTTTTTTTTTCCTTTTAAAGAGCATCACTCAAGAGTGGGTCCTGATTTACAGAGCCAAATATAAGGCTGTATTTTTTTCTTACATCACATGATGTAATAGGCTTAAGGTCCCTTGGTGCATGGGGCACAGCTATGTAGTCAAGTCTTTTATTCTTTAAGTATCTACAAGGACTGGTTAGGATTTTTAAAATTTATTTTCTGCAGCTCTTTTCGAAAACTTTAAAAGGAAATAATTGTGCAAAATGCCGTGTTACTAAACTAGTTTATCGATTAATGTATTCACATTAAAAACATAATGGCAAGAACTGTGTCCACGTATACACCTATAGTTGGTACCTGTGATTAACTGTAACTATGCATAATGTGCTCTCCCCAAGTTAAACAATATGAAAAAGCCAGTTAACTAAGGGACTTAAGCTCCCTAGTATGAAAATATCAACCTAGAGATACTATTGCACAATGATATAATTTCTTGATAGGATGCCTGCCCATTATAGAGATGGAAAGCAATACACAGAATGAGCAACTATTAAACAAGTGTTTAGCCCCACTATTCAACATATGGCTGCACACATAGCGAGTGTAAATCACAAAAACATTTCCGAGTACAAATTTTCAGTTTCTAACAGGATTTCACTGTTTTTCATCCATAAGACAGTATAAAGGAAATTATATATTGAAATCTCAGGTAATTACTTCATATTAATAAAAATAATTGTATTATAAATGGAAATCTCTGCTAAGTAATGGGAACTGATACTCCTCTACACACATGGAACCAATACGAGATAGCTCATCATAAAATGCATCCTCTTTTGGCTGCCCTTTGGGCCATACACCTAGCATTACGTTTCACACAGCATTATTAATTCTTACTGACTTCAGTAGTGGATGAGCGCTCCCACCATTTCAAAAGGTCAGTTCACTGTCTCTCATATCCCAGACATGAGAAACATCAATTAGCAACTACTTCCAAAAAGTTTGGGGACAGTGAGTTTCTTAGCATCACAAAGTCAGTGACAGAGATATAGCCTAGCATCCCAGGGTACATACATTGACTTTGAGTAGTATGCTTCTCTTTTTCATGTCATATAACCTCCAGTTCCGGCAGCAAACAAGACAGAGATCTGTGGCAGCCTTCTCCTACCCACTGTCACTTACTTGGGAAGAAAACCAGAAAACTAACCATGGGAAGAGACTGGAATGCCTATACACACCACAACTGAAGTACAGCTTCTCAGGTGGAAGGCAACAGAACTTGCAGATAGGTCCAACACCTCTGTTCTGGGTTAGACCATGTATATGAATGTATTTCACAGGAACGAAGTAAAGGAAATCTCCTTTGACACCAAAGCAACTCCACCTTCCACATTCCTTCTACCCCAAGCCCCCTTCAGTTCCCCCTGCCAAGATAAGGAGCATTCTGGGCAGAGATGGAAAAAGCTGATGAAAATACATTTTTCTCTAATCATGGCCAGAGAAACTACTCATCTGTTCTGGCTAAAATTAAAATGAGACAAGCACGTAACATGGAAGGTTTTTTGAAGTCTAGCTAAATTGTAAACAGCTTAGAACATGATCTCACAACAGAAAGCATCGCATTACTCAAATTCCTTTTAGAGGTTGTCTCTTTTTGCTGTAGTTACATACTACCAAAAAGATTCCATTTTAAAAGCAATAATTAGGACTTCCAGATATCAAGATCATACAAGTAAGTCTGCCACACATTTATCAACTTTTCAAAGATTAAATAGTAACAACAAAAAAATTAAAAAAATACTGCACTTGTTGCAGCAGAAATGAAGCAACGCATGCCAGAAATCCCAAACATTTCTGAATGTAAAGAACTTCAGAATCACGAATACATTTTAAATGAACCAGTGAAGGACACAGAAGGATGGTGTTTTCCTAAGGTCCCTAAAGCTGCTCCAGCCCACATCTTGTATCTGCACTCCACCTAAAACCTGTGTCTTCAGGAACAACTGGGATCCATGTCAGGGATGATCCAATCAATGCTTTAGAACTCTAGGCTGCATAGCAGAAATGGGTGTTGCAAGCTTGCCTCAGCTTGATCAACTGGATGACGATACCCAAAGCCTGTAGAGATTGTGCAGGAAGTCAGGTTACAGTAGCCATCACTACCAGGGGTACAGGAGATGACGAACTAGACCTGGTAGAATTCAGTCCCACCAGAAAGGTAGAACAGGAGAAAGGGACACCCTTCCCAAACAAAAATCTAAAATGCAGAGTGTTTGGGATGCAAGTGCATGATTTAGAAGAGTATTTAGAGCCCAAGGACAAGATTTTGACTGCTTAGTTTCTGGGTATCAAAAGTCTTCTAGGACTAAACCAGTCAGCCAAGTGTCCTGTCAGAGTAAGGAAAGGGAATACTGCTTCCAGAGGGCAATTTATTTTATCTGCAGATGAATAATCTTCAGAAGTTCTTTAACTCTACATCAAATGTAGAAGACAGCCTAGGATGATTACTTTTTTGGTTTTTACACCTAACCATTAGACAACTGAATTAAGATGGATTATTCTCTCACCAAAAATATAATTACATTAAGAAGCAGTGCACAAGCTAGCATCTGTGTATTTGCTTCATTACTACAGTACTCCAGTCTTACTCCAGATGCAGACCAGGCTTCAAGTGTCCTGATCGCTAACTCACACAACACAAAATGGCTAATTAATCTGAAGAATATTCAGAGTGGTTGTGGAACAAGCCAGGTTTTTAATGCTAAATTGCTTGCCAAGTCCAAAGCGGATCAATGAGGTCAAAGAGAAATTATTCTGACAACCTATCCTGAATAATTTCAACATCTTTATGCAAAGCTCACACAAGCGTTCAGAAACCATCAGGATGGTAATAAATGCATGCAAACTCATGAAAACAGAAGAAAAAGATTAATGGGCTGGGTTGCTATATCATGTATTTTAAGTTTTACCCTCTCATTATCACTGATCCTTTTAAACTAGCTTTCTGTGGGGTGGTGTTCCTTCTCACATTCTATAACATAAGCATCAAGACTTCAATCATTTTATTGTCAGGCGCACATTAGGAAACATGGACCCCAAAACTTCATCCCACTAACTGCTTTTGAAGTCTCCTTTTCTTACTTCTTATATAACACTCTCAGAAAGGAAAAAAAAAAAAAAAGGGAACATTATCCAATGGAAACACTATCTCAAATGATTCAAAAATCTGACAGTAGACTTGTAACTTTCAATCACTAGGACAAACTGAACAAGCTTAGACGTTTCTTTCAGAGCAACATAAAAATTAAGACGTTATTTACTCCACTTCATTAAACAGATAACATATCTCACTTAAGACAAACAGAATTGTCTCCAATTATTCTGTTACATGTCTTCAGCATGAAAAGAAATCTATGATTTGCTTATAAAAGCTTTTTTTATTTCTTTAGGAAAAGCCCATGAATACTAAAGTTGAAGATACTGTATTAACATCACAAAGGTTATCAACTGTTTCCCGTTCTGTAATCTACATACTGAATTGACAACCTGGTTGAAATCTCTACTATTTATATGAAGAATATTACCTTGCGTGTAGGCAGCATCATCAGATCCCATACTCAATTTCCGTGCATCACTGATCCTATCCACATGTGCTAAAACAGGGTCAGTAAGATGCTGGATACCCTCTGGTTCAACATAGTGATCAGGAAGGTTTAGAAGGTTTGTAGGTTCAAAGGTTGGGGACACTACCCCTGGGGAAACTGCAGGGGGCTTATTTGGAGAAACTGTAATTTTAAAAGTATATTTTGTGTTAGGCTGAGTAACCACCACTCGAGGAGAGGTTGCAGTGGTGCTGTTGCCCACTGCTCGACTCTTGGGTGGATGGTGATGAATAAATGCAGGACCCATGCTTACTTGACCAGACATATTCCTAGAAGTGGCAGATACTCCAGGATTTGTCGATATGAAAAGCGTGGGCTGGTTCCGCACAACTTGATCATCTCCTGTTGTGGCATTTGCTGAAATGTAGACCTTGGGCTGACTGCGTGTGATCACTTCATCAGTACTTGGAGGACTGGCCGATATGTAAACAGTGGGTTGACTTCTACTTAATGTCTGGCTGTTGAGGGAAGAGGGAGCAGTGGAGGTGCGAGGGCCAGATGAACGCAACTTAGAAGAACTGTTTCTCTGTGGTGGTTCAAGTTTGATTTCAATTTGGTTTTTGCGAGGTCCTGTGGATATATTCTGAATGTTGTATTGGCTATGAGCAGAGGATTGTGAGCTACCAGATGAATGAATCATAGGTGCTTGTGGAGTAGTAGGAGAACTGATAGGCATGTAGACATGAGAAGTCTGGTGGCCTTGCTGATTTGGCTGTGTTGAGTGTTGCGATGAGGTATGTGGCGTAGTACTGGATGTAGGAAGAGTAGTCCAGGGACTTGGCTGTGAAGGCTGGTAGACTTGCTGAGGGTGCATGGGATTAAACTGAGATGCCCAGCCTGGCTGCTGCTGCGTCTGTCGAGCAGTACCACTAGGAGCTGTAATGTAAGGCCTAATATAGATAGAATTTCCCTGTGGACTGTTAAGTACAGGAGGAGGTACACCATGTATGTGCAAAGACGTAGGGGTATTGCGACCAGGCTGAATATTTGGGGCTAAAGTTACCATAATGGGGTTGAATCTGGGTGTTTGTTGAGACAAGTTAGATACTCCTTTACTGCCTAGATGAAATCCAAGATGCTGCCCTGGATTAGAAGTACTAACTGCATTAGCCATCCCAAAGACATTAAATCCTTGTGGAACCTGCGCAGGTGCTGTCTGTGGTTCCTGCTGAAACAGTTCATTGTTGGACTGACTGGTTTGAAGGTGTCCATCACTAACGCTGTGAGCTAGAGTCCTACTTCCATTCATTCTACTTCCTTCTCTTCCATGGTGATACACGTTCTGCGACTGCAAATCCAAATTAAGAGACGTCATGTGATTTCGTAGTCCAGGAATCCCAGAATCATCCGAAAACCCCAGGTCTCCTTCACCGTAGAGATACTTTGTGCTCTCCTGAGAGAGAACTGCACAACAGGCATCCAAATTATTGTTATTCTATAAAAGACAGAGGAAAGTTTGACATTACTGATAAAATACTGTCACAGATACATATGCACCTAATAACCACTGAAAAATTAATGTAGCATCAAACAGAAAGCTTTAGGTGGTTGGCTAGCACAGCTGCTACACACGCACAGGGGGCTTGCATGTGAAGCTTACTATTTTGAGAACAGAGACTGTATTCAGTCACTGGCACCAAGGGCAGTGGCCTGCGTTGCTGCTGAAGCAATGACAGGGAGATCCTGGACCTTGCCAAGCTAACACCATACCGTATGATACACGCTGGATGAATATTTTTGCTATTCCTTTTCAATTTCAGAACAATCTTCAGCAATGATCAAGTCTCTGGCTTGAGGGGGAAAGTGATGGAATAGATTTACAGCACCTGCATATTACTGATTAATAATTTGAAAACAAAAATCAAAATACATGTTTTTATAAAATGTTTTCCCAAACACTTCAATACTTCCTGCTGAAAATGGGAAGTGAATATGCATTGAATAAACATACTGACCCAAAGAGCTGCACATGACTTTGGAAGAAATGGCAAAATTCAGTTATTATGCAGCAGGATTACTCTTTTGTGCGATTAAATTATTAATGAAAAACCCAGGGGACATTTATATTTTTACTTTAAACCCCTACTTGCAAAGCTTTTAAATACTTTTGCACGCTTGCACAAAGTTACTCTAATAAAACCTGTAATAGCTTGACTTGGAACAAAACCCATGACCTAGCTGATTTGCTTTCTAAGAACATTTCAGAAGCAAAATGATAATGCCTCTTCTCTTTTTCCACATGTTTAGTAATACTGTACTCAGATCTTTCCATTTTAGTTTCCTGCAGAAGGAGTTTTAGAAAAGAGTGAACATGCATCAGTGGCATAACTTCTTACTACTGCACTCTGTCCATATCACTTTTCTTACAGAATTTTCCCCCCATCTCCAAGAAATAAACATTAATATTTTCAGCCAGAAGAGCACCCGTTGAGGCCCAGATGTTATTAAAACTAAATAGGTGTTAAATTCATCCAGCACACAGAAACACATATGATCAAGGAAAAAACGTGCGTATACCAAGCAGCAACTTTATCAGTTAAAGAATAACACAAGCAAGATAAATTGATCCATGCTACATGCTTTCTATCAAGTTACTTTTGTTAAACTAGCAGACAGTAGTTCTCATACTTAAACCAGGATGAGAGGTCAGTGTTGTGTAGACAGAGCAAGACTGTCTCTACCTTACAGGCTCTGGGGGGCATTTGAGGGAGGGAGAGGGAAGAGAGAGAGAGAAAGAAGAGAAAAGAAGGGACATAACAGAAGTGGGAGGGGGACACAAGGCTAAATTCCACCCACAAACCCAAAACTATGTGTTCACACAGCCCAGATACACTTCTGGATTCTTAAAAAAAAAAACCCCAACAGACCAAAACCCCAACCAAGCAAAAAACAACTCACAAAAAAAAATCCAGCTGCAATACTTCTCAAAACAACAGGATTCCCTAAAGTCTATCTAACTAGCCAGTTGTATATAAGGATTGATGCAGAAAAATCTTGAGACACAAAAACAGGTCAAACTGATGGTATACATATTATCTCTAGTTTGGAATGAACACCAGAGGACAAAGTAATCAAATGAAATTAGTAGAGAAGAAAGGAATCACACACGGACACAACAGTGGGTAAGAAAAGACAAAAACAATAACCTTGTATTTGTTGCAAAGGAGAAAAGGGAGCCAGAAAAAGGGAAAAAGATCGGATGCCACATAAAAACAAGCTAGAAAAATCTTAAAGGCAGATTTTGCATGAACTTAAGTGAATTAAAATTATTAACAGAAAGGCCAAAAATACCAAACCAAAAAGGAACAGGCCAAGCTTGCGAGGCCCTTACATTCAGCTCGAATGCATTTCTTTGGACAATTTTTTTTTGTTTTTCTTTTTAAAGACTGCATCCAATCAATTCCAAAATTTCAGTGACGTCAATGAGCAAATTGGAGAACTCAAAGGGGAAACGGGGGCACATGGAAGCCCTGGTATCTTCTGGCTGGCAGAGGCAGAGTTTCAACCGCTTCTAGTTCTTTATAGATCAGAGAACCGGTTGATGGCAGAACTGAGCATATTCCAGCAAAACAATACCCCTCATCTTAGCTCTGCCCATGTCCCAATTGAGTTTAAAATGTTGGCACCCTGAAAGAGAAAGAAAAAAAAAGAAAGAATAAGAATGTTGGAGGGAAACAAGGAAGCAAGGAGAGGATGTAGACTTGAGGAGCAGGTAGTTATGAAATGCTCCAGACAAAAAAGAACAAAAGGGGACAATGTCCACAGACTGAGGATGCTGCAGTGACTCTTAAATGAGAAGGGGAGAGCTGAATGCAGAAGGCTTGCTGGGAAGAACGGAGGGATGCAAGACTTTTGAAGGAATATTCAGTGCTGTCAGCCCAAGAAAGAAATCAACCATTTACTCCCAAATTTACATAAGTTTAAATTTCATCCTATTAGACTTTTGGTGGTCCTCTGGTTTTAGTATTCTAGATATTGTTTAGGTATTTCAAAAGCAGGCTAGTCACCTCATGACATTTGCATACTCTGTTGATCCTTAAGGTTTCATTGTAAGTAATATAATGCTATAAACCTGCCTTTAAAAAAACATCTGAAAGTGTTTTGATTAAAAAAATTCAAAGAGGACTGAAGTATCTGTATAGTTTTTTTGCACAATTAACAGTGATCTGAAGAAACTTTTCTTGTTATAAAAGCCTCTTGTCAGTACCATTATAAATTGTGTAACTGCTTAAACTCTTTCAGGCTCTCTCCTGGGGGATATCTTATACTTAACTTCCTGATTTAAAAAAAAAAAACAACTTCACCCTGATACCTGATGCTTACACATCAGGTATTGTGGGGCCAGGTTATTTGGTATAAGAAACAGTGCGTTAATGTCCTTAAGTACTTATCTCTGACCTAAATAATAGTTACTGCATTTATGGGAAATCCCTGCCACTAGGCAGAAGGCAGAACTTGGCATTCAGACAGTATTGCAAACATATGTAAACAGTACACTCAAATGCTCCTTTACAATCTTTACCACCAGTCCAAGTACTAAATCTGTTGTTTTTGTTTTATTTTAATAAAAACCACCACTATCTCAGAGGAGCAGCAAAGCTAGGAACAGATGCAGAGAAAACAGAGCTTGTGAAATTTAAAAAAAAACTCAACCCCCCCAAACATAACAGAATTTTGTTGGCGAGTCTTAGAAGCTATCAGTGAAGAGCAAAAAAATATACCGTTCTAGTCTTCTATGTAACAATACTGCATATATGGAACATAACCACACTACTGAATTGTTGAAAAATCCTCTTATGAAAGCTGACCTTAAAACGCTCCCTCAAAATCCATACCCTTCTCCCATATCTCTAAGAGTGGGGCAGACAGTATCCCCTCTTCACAGGCTCCTTGTTATAAAAAAAATTAAAAATTCACTGCATTCAATGTTATGAAGACTGCAGAGGACCTCAAGAGCCAAGCATTAACTCTTAAATTTATCAAGAACTATGTTTTAAAGGTGATTACTGATGCATTCACTCAAAGTCCACTGACCTTTCTCTACAAGCAGTTCTCATGTTTGAGGAACAAAACTCTACTTGTAGGATAAGAATTAGATTAATCCTAAAGAGAACTAATACAAAAATGGCAGTGTACAATCCTGGAAACAAATACAGGCAATTTTTAGTCTGGTTCAGTATAGTCCTCTGCTAAATAACTATAGAGAAAGAATTGGGGAAAGCTAGAAACCTCACAAGCCTCGAGCAGAATTCTGCACTCTTGCGAATCAGAAACAATTATCTCAAAGAATGGCACTTTTCACAGCTTCTTACTTCTCTTCATGGAGAGTCATGAATAAAGTCTTGAAAACATGAATGTCGAATTGGCACAGTCACACTTCTACTCCCAACTGTACAAATACTGTGTTTGGATGAATGTATAACTAGATATAAATATATAAGTATACACATATATGTATTTTATAAATAAAAATACACATAAAAACCAAGACAAACAATTATGATGTTGAATCATAACCACAGATGTCCTAGCCATAGTCCACAGACAGCTAGCTTCTGGGAACTCATGACTCATCTTTCTTCCAATTAAGTTGTGCATACTGTTGATCAGTATGAATACTCAGACAATCCTCTTGTTATCCAGAGTACTCAAAAGATTGAATACCTTGGATAATGAAAAAAACCCCAATCAGTATGGATACCTTGGGATCACTGAAAAATGCAAAGCAAACATGTTTAAACAATGTAGTTAATTAAGTCTACCAGCATTTGTTAACTCTAGGCATTCAGGTGTCCTATGCTGCACTTTGGATGGGCATATTAATTCATCTGCTGTAACTAATGTGATGTTACAGGGCAGATGTTGATATAAAACATGGTCATTCATGTATTCTCGTAGTGGCTGTACAGAAAACAGGAAATAGCTGGAGGCAGAAGTTGATGATATGGCAGTTGATAGCCTTAGCACTGCAGTATCTGACAAAAATGCTTTGTTACTTCCAAGCCCAATAGAAATACATAGATTAGCAGCATGGATTCCAAAGCCAAGAGAAACCAAACAAAACTCATGTGGCAGCCAGAGCCTTGGGAAGCACCGGGCAGAAGCACACCAGAGTGTGAAACCCACTCGGGTATAACACAGTGGGTGCTAGGCTACAACATCATTTTATTATCAATGAGCTACAACAGTCCTGCCTAATTCAGGCTGACTTAAGGCAGTAAGCTCATGTGTGCCTGTACTACGCTCCTAGGCACCCTGATGCAGAACATATGTAGGGCCACCAGGACTGGCTCTGCAGTCCAAGAGAGCTGCAAGTTGTAAGCAGTGGTGCCAACCACTAATTACTGGAAGCCTGATGGAGATCAGGTAGTAAAATTGCTTCTGGACCTACTCTGAACCCCCCAAAAAAGAGCTGCACTGTTGGCTTTGCATCCCTCCTTTTGTCACAGTTAGTTTTGTCTCTTGAGATGGCCAAAAGACATGAGCATACTGATTGGCGAGATGCTAGTCTCCATGCACACACTGATTTACAGGCTGGTTTACCTTGGGCCACTCCTGATTAGACATGGAAAAAGAGAAGCAAATTTAACACTTAGCTTGCTGTGCAACACAAAGAAATGGGCTGCATATATTGGTCTCATTCAAGGAAGATAGGAAAAAAAAAAATCTGCTTTCAAAGGCAACATCCATACATAACAATTAAAATACACTGTTTATTTGCACAGTTATAACAGAACACTGACCTGTAACATGCATCTGGATACAACACCTTCAGGTACCTCAGGAAACTTCTGTCGCAGGTCATGTAAAACCTGAATATCAATTTGCTGGCTTCCTTGGGCCATTCGTATATTGCCTGGTCAGGATTGTTTTTCAACAGGCAGTTTTAGGCCTTAGTAAAGGGAGTACTCATCTCTTCTGTCCCAGCATTTTCTGGAAGAGGAAGGAAAGCTTTAAGACACTGAAAGTACGCACTTTTGATGTAAAAAACAAACAAACAAAAAAAGAAAGAAAAACAACATGCACAACTTCCCTTTCCAATTATGAAATATAAGTCTGTATTTTATGTCAGTATTTTCCCATGCAACATTTGTGGCTAATTGCCCTTCACACACTCATAACCTTGAAAATTGCCCATTTATAGACATCTCCTGATCAGTTTCCTTTTATCTTGGTTTTTATATTGACATTATAAAATATATTACGAATAAAAGAATACTTGATTTGTCAGTGTATTAAAATTTGTGGTTTTAAGAACAGCATTTTTATTTACTAAAACACAAGTAAGCACAAGAAAATCCACACGACAAACAGGAATATAGCATTCCTTCAGCTTTTGAGTATACCTACACTGTTACTTCTACCATCACTGCTGCTGATTATTATCAGGATATTGTGACAAGAAGTTCTGTGTTTCTAAGGTTCAGGATTTACTAGCCATAGTCTACTTGTTTTTCACCCAACATACTTAAGAAATATTCTGAGATTACAACTAGAAGGGAATAACCCTATAACAACTCGAGTTTCTTCAATTAATTCTCCTGCTGTTTTCAAGGAAATTATGAAGCGGTATAAATAAGTTGTTATAACTACTGGGGGGTTATTTCTTAATATATAATCATAATATTATTAAATTAATAATAAAATCATTTAAATGAATGTCTGATGTAATAAAGTGCAGTTTGCTTCAAGACTTCACAGACTCTTACAGTACTGTGTGTCCCAAATCTTTATGAATGGCTTACTTTAAACCTGAGTAAATGTGAACAGGGTCTAGCATCCTTTTAACAGTATGTGTACACAGTGAACACTGGGCTAGATAGAGAGTAAAGGAATACATTCATACATGTATTATATTTATAACTGAAGTTACTGAGTAATTTTTGTACACGTACATCGAAATGTTTCAATATGGTAGAACATGATTATATTTACTCTAACATGGTATAAAATAAATGCAATAAGCTCTGCTCCCACTGTCTCACTATATTCACAGGGAAATACACTGCCTACAGGACTTTAAGTATCTCCACCACATTCACCAAAAGAAAAGTTCTTTCCTTCCATTTCCATTACAATAGGTAACTAATATGGCTTCCCTGACAACAGAGAATAGAAAAAATGCACTTGTATCAAATGGATATTAAGGCCTCCAATCATTACTTGAAGAACACTGCAGAGCTCAAAGATATTTAAACATTATTAATAAACCCAAATTAACCTTAACTCTGAAGTGGCAGTCTAGGAGGCCTCATTAGGCCTCTAGTACAGACAGATTAAAAGTGTTTGCTGCTTTGGTTTTTTTTCCTAATTCTTGACATTGCAAAGGAACTATAAAAAGGACTCAACATCTATCTTGCTAGAGGAAAGCTTAAAGGGTCTGAAAAGTTATTTGGACAGATGCATGCCTAAGGAACAGAAATGTAGCACTGCTGTCAGCCATGGAACTTAGAATCTGGTAGCAGGATATCCAGAATACCGTTAGAATGTTACATACACCATTGGAAAAGAAAAGGCACAAATGAAAGAGTGAACAGCCAAGGCTGCCAGCAAATAGACTGTAGAGGAAAAGGGTACCCACAGGGGGTAAGTGAAACTGCTGGCGGCAACATTTTGGCTTTATTCAGAGACTCAAACATAAAATGAGGGTAATACAGTATTACAGAAGTAAACTGAAAGATCTATTCCAGAAATTCATTATCAGCAGAAAAGGAATCCAACAATGGTGACCTGGAGAAAGAACTCTTCCTAAAACCTCATAAAAAAGCAGAGTTTACTTGCAAAAGAAAAGTTATAAATTCTGGAGTGCCACACAATATAAAGTTATTTTTGTTGCAATGTCCATTTACTAATCCTTTTACATACTGCTTTCAGCTATTTCCAAAAGCACTTCAGTGATTTTATACTGTTGAAGAGAGACATGCACAACAAAGATCCCAGTGCTCACTTATGCCAGAAATGCTAAGTAATTAGAAGAATTAATTAGCTGTGTTCTTTTAAAGACTACTGGCAAGATCCCCAGATAACTTAAAAGGCCTTGGCAACTGTAACACGATGGAGGTCCTGTTGAGGCTTTATTCTGTGAAAACCACTGATCGAAAAGTAAATGTATCATCATCTACTCAGACCCACAAGACACAAAATAAACTGCTTTTCTTGTTTATTAAAAAAAAATTAATAAACTCAAGGAAGACTTAATGTAAAATATGATTCAGATGACAACTACCAGGCTGTTATAATGCTAGTCCAAATCCTGGTTAAGAAATACATTTTGAAAATCTCCTTTCTTCTGACAGCGCACACTCTCAACAGATCAGAGACAATCTTCAATACAAAATGTAAGCTTAATATCATGTTGACTTTTCAAAAAAACATCTGTAAGCAAGTGTTCTTCAGAATAAATTCTGCCAAAACTGATTTAATGAATAATTATCCTAACAAAACCTACAAAAAGAAGCTGACAGTCTAGAATGTTTTCTGTGCTTCTTGTTTATTACTGATCTTCTCGTACCGGAACATCACATACAGTTCACACCATAAGAAATATCAAATATTGCAAATATTAGCATCACTGCTGTTTCAAACAATTCTGGAGTACATCTTATGATGTACTCATAATGACTGAAGTCCCATTTATGGTGAGTTACCACTCTGGACACAGCCTTTGTGAGCTGAAGCTTTTGGAAACATGCAGAACACTGCAACAGCAACCAAGACACCCTTCAGCTTCCCCAAAAATTAAAGGAATGAAACATTTAATCTGCCTTTACACTTCAGCTACCTCTAGTAAGTAAATTGCTCATACTTTTCTTAGTTTTAATCTGATCGTGTCTGATCTGTGTTTTGCTCACAAGGCTAAAAATGCTCTAAAAGTAACCCATCTAAAAGCTTATTTTAGAAACCTGTCTGTAAATGTTTATTAAAAGGGTGCAGAAACAAGAGGACATTTACTCATAACATTAATGGTGCAGATTACAGATGCTGTGTATAAAAATGCTGTTGTCATGACAGTAAATTAGCTGCAACAAGTTGCAATGCAAGACCAGTAGAGGTTGCTAAAGTGCCTGTTGAGATAGCAGCCAAGGGATTTCTGGCATTTCTTTTGATGGTTCCAAAAGGTGCAGAAAGGCAACAGAAATACATAAGCAGTTATAAAGATGACTATTAAAAAAAAAAAACAACAAACCAGAAAAAAAGAAAAAAGAGGCCACCAAAAGCCACCCAAAACAACAACAAAAAACCAAACAAACAAAACCACAAAAGAAATAGCTACCCAGCTCCTCTACAGCGATCTCCGCTTCGTTCAGCAGGACTACGCAGTTCCCCAGTTCTCCCAAATGATTCACTTATCCCACTGGATAGCTCTAAACCCAGAAAACTGTCTTCTCTCCCCACTCCACGCTTTCTTGAGCAGTATCTTCTCTCATATATTTAGCTATTTTTTTCCTCCATTATCCTTTCCAAACACCAAGCCTACAAATATTAAAAAACTTCGATGGCCCCTGCTTTTCAGCCTGACCTCAATTCTGATCTCTCACTCCAAGTGGCTAATTCATCTGCAGGCCAACCTTAGGTCATTTTCCATTGAGGATTTCCTTACAACAAATAGCTTGAATTACAAAGTATGGCTGACAAAAGCGATTGCTAGCATTTCTTTTAGCTTTCTTTCAAAAATATAACAATGTCTCTGATCTCTACTTAAGACTGGTACACATTCTAAGGTTATGAATCTCTGTACACAAAACGCCCCTCCTAAGTGGGATCTCACTCCTCTGTCAGTAAGAAGCATGGCAAGTTTATTGCCAGTTCACGCTTACTTGTTATGTGTCAAACCCCACCACCCCCCAGCCCCCTTATAATTAGGTTAGAGTAATATTTTTGTATCGCTATTGCTTGGAAAAAAAAAAAATCAGACTACAAGTGCCACATTCTCCTCTTGCAACCTGCCTCTCCAACATCTTACATACTGATTTCCACACCTATTAGTCCTTCCTTTCCTTCCTCACTTATACCTGTAAGTCCTTGTTAAATGTGGGACCAGAAACTCCCACTACATGCGCCTAGCAGACTGAGGAAAGAAAAACAAATAAACAAAAAACAAACCACTGCATGTAAGGCCAACTTTCCTTAGAGAAACAGGTTCCTAGCTCAAGGGAGTACTGAGCAGCTTTAACTACAAAACTGACAACTTGCAGGTGGGGCGTGGAGGGGGAGAAGGCAGGAACAGTAAATCCAAAACTGTATGAATCTCTGAGAAGCTACAATACAAAATACATTTAGAAATTAAACAGCAAGAACCCCCCCTTTTTCTGAATGCTTAACTAGGGTTAAATAACAGGTGGCCTGAACACACATTTTTACTTTAAATTTTAAGAACATTTTGAAAGGGAACAAATATAGAAAGAAGAACATTCTACCATGTTCTCTCTGCAAAACAGATTAAGAAGTGAAATTAAGAAGAGCTTACATTCCCATCACTAATGCTTTAATGCATATTTTTAAAGGAAGATTGTGTGAGAACTTGATGGAAACAGGATTATTAAATATTCCTAGCAGAATTTATTTTTCCTAATACATTACTCACCTTTTCCATGTCTATTTTGAGCCATTTCAACAGTGCTTTGATAGAATCTCTATTCAGATTAATCTTATCAAAACCACAAGTTAATTCAGGTCACCACAATTAGTTTCTGGTCTAATCCTCAAGCTATTCAATAGTGATACTTCTATTTCACTAATTGCCAGATCTCTACTCTGGACTGTTAGGAATCCAAAACAAGAACACGAGTGAGGCTGATTCGTGGCAATTCTTCTTACAATATGGCACTGATTTCATCACATGTCCATAAAAATGAAAAAATCTGAATTACAAATAAGCACAACTAAAGACTTCTCTCCCAGATACACTATTGGACTGGATTAAACCAAAAGATTTCTATCAAATGATTAATGATGAGCAAGATCAGAGGAAGATGGTAAACTGCAACAGCTCAAAGAAATAATCTGTTCCTACAGAAAGAAAAAATTGGTTTTTTTTTTTCTTTGCCCAGATTAATTGCAAATATTAATTTCCAGAAATAAACTTTCATCTAACACATTTCATAATGTCTTTTTAACTCCTGGTGTGAACAACAAACAACGTACTATAACAAATCCCACAGCAAGTGTGCACACGTAAAACACTTCAGGAGGTTTAATGTGTCAGGTATTTCATTGGAAACTATGAGCACCAATACATTTTTTTTTTTTCCCCAAGGAAACTAGGTAGTTGGGATTGTACTTTTCCCATTTTGTGCAAATGAAAAAATAATTTTAAAAAGTGTTTTGGTTTCTGTACTGTGAAGTATTTTCATTCTTGAAAAATATGCACATGAAGAGACTCTAGTCATGGATTTTACATCAGTTGGGTTTTTTTGTTTTTTTAGAATTCTCTCAGAGAATTTAATTAAAACCAAGGCTATCTTCCTTTACTGCAGGCCATTCTGTGGATTCTATCAAAGCACAGCTGACTTTTTCATAGCTCAGCAGTATGTTAGTGAGCCTCATACATGAGCACCTTATAAGTGAGGTTTCTCAGATCACTATGAATAATTCCTAAAGAGTATGGTTTCATTAGAGAAAAATGTAACAGAACAGTTAAACTCACCCCAAGCTATTGTTGTAGTTGACAATTTGAAATTTGGCCTGTATTTGCTGCACAGAATGTTAACAACAGAAATCTGAAAGCTTTGAAATTTCTAAAAAGGGTTTCAAATAATTTTTACTGGAGATGAAGTAGAGATAAGGAAAGAAACATCTCTAAGACATCTGAGAAGGCATTTTGAACTCTTTCTATGCTTATTCTCAAGGGCACACCAAATCATACAAAAGCAATACTTCTCATGTGCTCTCCCTGCTCACACAGCTCTTCCAAGACTGCTAAAAGCTTTGCATCACAAGTTAGCCTTCTGGTTAAGAAGGGGACATACCAGTCACCCCCCTCTCTTCTGAATTATGGTGAGAGTTTTGAATATAGCACCTGCAAGCATCAATAGGCCTGTTACAAACCACAAGATTGCATACTGGGACTTTAAGCACCTATTCCTACCCCATGTTCCCACCTATGCTGTTTCTTCTCCATATTTAGTTCCCTAAACATCATTATCTGTTACATCTAAACCATTTTCCAATGTTTTACCACTTCCTGGTTTGCTGAGTAAGAGATAGCTTGGTAAAAGCTGCAACAGGAAGAGTTAAAGCCCTTAGTACCTCAAAGTCAGACAAGTGTTAAGATTCATATCAAAAGCCTGATGGACATGCTCATTGTGACCACACTAACAAGTAGGGTAACAAGCACTTGACAGCATTCGTTTATTTCTACCCCTCTTCTTTCATGAATTTTAATCACTATTCCACACACAGTTCTAAAAAGACCTGGCTCCAGAGCAGTTTGCAAAGTTCCAGTTTTCATATGTGACATCAGTCCAAATCAGATCAAAGTCTTCCTTGAAAAAGTTGCCCCCTAAAAAGCTGTAGATTTCAGGAAACTTGCCAGTAACCTACTGCCAACAGCAGTGATAAAATGGACACAAATGGCAAGTTCATTCAATAGCTCCAGGAACCTCTACAATAGTTGACTCCCAGCCAAAGGCGACTGCCCTGTAGCCTAAGTACACAGAAGCCCATCTCAAAACCTCTTGGCTCCAAACACCCTCACAACAGTATGAAACCACACTCCAATTAGACCTGGAGCTGAAGAGCTTTCAGACTTGTGGCTCCACTGTGGAAAACTACAGTCGTGTGACTGACAGCTCTGAATCAGCCAATCTGAACTCTACAGTCACTAGGTCCACAGCAGTTTCACTGAAGCCACTTAAGATTCAGTTCACACTTGCTAAACCCATACTTCACTTAAAAAAAATCCTCAGCTAAACGAAACAGGCATCTGATGAAACAAGAATCATGATTTCTAACAAGTCATAACCCTAGATACTTCCCCATACTTTCTGATAGTGACTTCCCAGTTTATAACCGAGACAGCATGCAAAGCAGATACCAAATCTTTCAGAAGAGACTGATGCACATGATTACTATCTGAAAAGTCACCACGGGCCATCATCGTATAGGAGGCAGCACATAGGAAGAACACAATGCTTTTTGTTCTATAAAGATCATGCAACCAGGAATATCTCAGGCTTTCTCAATATAAAGTTCTCTTCAAAACGATACATAAACATGTATCTTCTGTCAACTACAACACCTGTCTGCTTGTTAGAAGATAAAAATATGACTTAGAATAAATTTAGATGGAAACAGTATAAGATTGGATTTGAAAAAGCACAAAGAGTCAAATGCACACAGAGATACTCAGGTAAAGAACAATTTCTAGGTTTCATAGTGCGGAGCCAACAGATTCTGTGAAATGTTGTTCTTACACCTTAACATTCAGCCACTGTAGAAATCATCCTTTATTACAGCAGTGCTACAAAGTTTCACACAAATCAAAGTTATGCACAGGTTGCTTTTACTTTGCATCTGTTAGTGCTCATTCTAAATAGAACAGCAAGAAGTGTCATCAATTCAGAACTAAATAAAACTACTGGTACTATACCCTTCTCAGTAGGAAGACTGTATCAGAGAGGCACTTCAGTTTCAAACCAGTTGCATTTAAAATAACTGCCAGTTTTATCCTTTAAAAGTTTTGTGGAAAAAAAAAAATCTTCTATTTCGTAACCAAAAGTATATTACTGTTTTTCCTATATTGCCAATTCAAAGATGAAAGAATGCAAAAGGCTGAAGAAATACTAAGTTACACGCACAATATATAATGCTTTTGCTCTCATTTATAGCGACCTACAATTGTTGGACATAAAATTATCCCCATGTCACATTTCCACAACACTAAAAAGTCTCAGAGTGAACTTTGCGTCCTTTTTGTATGATCCTGCTGACAGTATTACTGTTTCTTCTAAATTCATATGAGAACATAAGATGTGCCCTGTCGTGCCATATTTTAGCTGCTTGCCCAATAATTCCATTTCTGATATATATTTTGGGTTATTCATTTCACTGCAGGAAGCTCTGGAAAGCATCCATACCCAGGCAAATATCTGAACTTGAGCAGCTCAATACAGAAGTCAGCAGCAGCATTACAAATCTCAAAGCTTCCATTATGTAAGCCAATATTACAGCGGTTTTGCTTATGACTAGACTGGCATTTGAAAGACTTCTTTCTGTGCCTCATACTGATATTAAGGCAAATACCCCTACAAAATGTTAAGAAATTCCATTATCCTACAACTGCAAGCCAGAAATGAAGGCAAAGATTAAGGGATATGACAGCATTTTAGGGGCAATATTCTAGAATCAAAGTATCTCCAAATAATTGCCCATACTTACAGACAAACAACTCTAAACAAGTGGTAGTGGTTTTAAGTTAGAAAAGTGTACATTTAGATTGAACATAATGAAAAAATTCTTTATTATGAGAGTGGTGAGATACTAGAACAGGATGCCCAGAGAAGTCGTGGATGCTTCTCACTCGACGTGTACAGGTTGGCCGGGGCTTTGAGCAACCTGACCCTGTGAAACATGCCTCTGCCCACAGCAGGAAGCTTGGACAAGATGATCTTTCAAAGCTCCTTCAGACCTAAACCATCCTATGAATCTGTCTCAGTGATGTCCAAACCACAGGTAATTGCAATTCTTCCAACTACATCAAAATCCAATGCATTAAGTAATGCCTTGAAATCTCCCCCCCCCTCCCCCCTTACAATTAGGGGATATTTTTGTAGTCAGATGTTTTTGTATACAGTCACTGCATAGAAAAGTGTATGCATACAATTACATTAGAAAAAACATTCACAAAAATCCCAGGAGGAAAAAGGTATGTAAATTATTTTCTTATTTAAAGTACATGCAGTGTCCTATTTTTCTGAACTATGTGTTACATTTTTCCTTTGTAGGAAAGAAATGGCTTACTTATCTTTTTGGACTAAAATGTTGTTTCTAGAACACCTAGTGTATCAACAATGAAGTTTTATGAAACAATAAAGGTCATCCCAATATTTTTAAAAGTTAATATGAAGAAGTTTTCTTAATGTTTTTACTGAAAACCATAAGCCAATTGCATCTCTCTGTTTCTTAGACATACAAAATGTACAGGCTATTTCCTGGTTTTATGAGGAAGTTTTTCTATTTATTTCCACAATTTCATTAAATTAATCTCCATTTTTTTGCTTTTTAACTTAAATTTCTCTTTCCTGAGTTGTGCAGCCCCAGTCTAGACAGCAACTCGCTTTGGCACAAGCTGGCCACTGCAACATGGCCCAGCAAGACAGTGGTGTCCGCTGTCAGGAAACAAAGATCTGAAAGTCCTTCTCCAACAAAACTTGGCCTCGTCTTTACGAAATTGATGTAGTCAGCATGGGGCTGAGGGGGAGACAAGGAGGGTGAAAAGCCAAGACACAATACATAAAATGTATTCTCACTGACCTCCAAAATTTAGGGTATGATTTATTCCCTTCTTCCACATCTCACTTTTTCTTCTTTTTGCTTTGGGATTCTTTGTTTAATCTCAAATATCCATATGAATATAGAACAAAACAAAGATGAACACATGTTTCAAATTCAGGACCAGTTACACCTTTGATACTGCCTCCAGTTCTTTAGAATTCAAATCAAAACTTACATGTTCTTATTTGGAAGATGTTCACCTTTAGCTTAATGTGGTCTTTTATTTATTCCCCCCTCCCCGGTCCTTTATGTCTCTTGAACCATTAAACCAGGTAAGTAGGTGACTTTAGCTGTGGTTTAGACAAGCAGATGAAACTGTTTCAGAAGACAGTAGTACAGCCCCATATAAGTTGCCAATAAGAGCAGCAAGTGGTTGTCTAAAGGTTAATAGTTCAATACTCTTACCGAGGATGAAATGTAAGTGTAACTATAGGAGTATAAGGGAATACAGAGGATATAAGGCTAACTCTTGTCAGAAACAGAAGCTGAAGAAACAAAAATGTTAGGTCTGGAAAATTTCGAGGGAACTACCACCTTTGCTTCTAAGACTCAAAACTATCCTGTTTTCTTTATAACGTTCCCAGAACAGAGTCATCCAAAGATCTCTTCATTTGATAGGGCAAGCAAGAGAGGTCTCTAGCTTGAGGAACTCATTACCAATTTTTAAAAATGAGCTTCCTACAATAGGTATATTACAATAGTAACAATTAACAAGTCTTTAAAATTTTGGTTTCCTGCTACAATAAGGCTATTATGAACAATAAAATTGTTATGAAGAATATTTCTGCTGTCTTTGCCCTCACAGCCACGTTACATAATGTTCATCATATTATACAAATGCCAAGTCAGAGCAACACAATAACTGAATAGAAGGCCTCAAAGTAGCATGAATGTACCAAAGGCAAATTAAATCTAATTGTGATACACTGTTACTCAAATGTAAGGGCAGTTCAGTCATATCATGACAGCCAAACTCCAGAAATAGTACCTACATTAAATACATCTTGCTTTTAATTAATTACTCCTCATTTGTACCTTGGTGTGTAGTATTCAGCAGTCGATAGATCTACTGCAGAACAGACTATATTAACGGTGACTTAATTCAGAGACTTTAAAGATGCATTCACATAAAATAGCATTGCTTTTGGAAAAGGAAAAAAAAAAAGGCAGCTCTGGGAAGTTAAGAAGAGTAAAAAAACCTTAGTAACATCACAAGCCGTATAATGTGTATCTGCCATGTACATTACTCTAGTCCTGCCTAACATCATGCAGTAACTCCACAGTAATGTCAGGAATAGAACTGCACACTCTGGTTTTAGCGCATTGGAACGCAACCAGAGAGATAATTTTCTCTTCTTATCGTACTCCAGCTCATTCATCATCTTTCTTTTGTATTTCACTAGGCAAAACACTACACTTCTGAACTATGATTTCTTCCAAACAGTCTTATCAATGCAGTCTCTTTGCTGATCTCATTTTAAAACATAGCAGTAATTCTAACTTGTGAAACAACAAGAATTTTTCCAGGTCACAGGGTCAAAATCTCTGATCTACATACGCTAAGTAGGCACTTTGAGAAGAACGCTAACATTTCGCAAAAGTTTCTAGCAAGGGCTTTCATACCTGTGGCAGTCATGCAACCAGGGACTGCCAGCACTGGTATACAATGCCCACATCCTCCCTCCTCTTCAGTGTGCTGAAGCCACATTCATGGAACGTTTCACTGTGATTCACAGACTACTTTGAGAATGCCTGGTTTATACTAAACACCACTCAAAAGAAAAGTGATGTAAGTGAACACTTCCCAAGCATTACTACTGGCTTTAGAGGGGTTATCTGCTTAAGAGAAAAGTGAAAAGATACCAAGTATAGCTTGAGCAATAGTATTTTGAGCAAGTTGTAAGCTATTTTAAGTTACAATCTGTATGATCTAAGAGCGAAGCAAATTAATTATGTATCACCTTCAGTACTCTTTCCTATACAGCATAAACAGTTACCTCTATGTGAAAAATGTATGTTATATGCCACATACAAGTATAATCTGAAGCTCTAGTGGTAGAATTTATGATCCCATTTACATGAAAGCCATTGCTCAAAGCATTAAAATGTATCATCACCAACCCACAGCTGTGTTTGGACTGTTAGTGAACTGCACTGTAAGAGGAAGGAACAAGCTGGTTTACTTCCCCCTAGTACTCCTGTCTAGTCATGACACCACACAACTTCCTCCTAGTAGTCTTGTATATCCCTCACCATTCCGGTTTTTGCTTTTCAAGCCACTGAATTCACATACAATTTAAGCCTTCATTACTACAAATCCTTTCATTTATGTTTCCACAAGGATGCACATGAAGATTAAGCTGCCTGACTTGTATTCATAACTCAGTATCATTAGTTAACCAGTCAATTAAGATTACACCATGGAACTATCACTTCTGGTATATCAAAGTTTCCTTATGAAATACTAAAATAAAAATTATTTGTATGTGTAATTTCAGTAGATTTATACCAGGTATGATATGATGGTTAGGACAAGAGGCATTTAGGACAGTCTGAGGTCCAGGTTCTTCCCAGCAAAAAGATCCTGCTTTTCTCTCCATTACTCCCTGGAGGCTGGCACTTCCCCTTTCTTCCTCAAGCAGGTGCTTGTATAAAAAAAATTGTATTACTTATTCAGAATACATCTCAGTCTTCTTAGTAATCCTTTTTTTTTTTTTGGGGGGGGGGGGGGGCAGGGGGGTGTCCTAGGTTTATTTTAACCTAAATCAGTTAATCACTCTGCCAATCAAATGCTTGTGTCAACTGGAACAATAGAGGCTGGCAGAATCTGTGCCAGCTGAAATCATTCTCAGAATTATAATCTGAAGATGAAAAACCTATTTCACAGAATGCTAATGCTTGCCTTCTTCCCTGATATTCTTCCCTAGAGGAAGAAAAAAATATATTATTTAGTGCCAAAGAAATAAGCTTTTGCAATGTCTATCAAGACAGGTACTTTATTCTCATTTACAATCCAAATGCAAAGAACACAAATTTAACACCTAAAGAGCTTTCAGCTAGTTTTCAACCTTACCCACAGTATAAATTGTGTGGAAGACTAGCTAATTTTTTTTGAAAATACAGCATTTACAGAGAAACTGCAAGTAGCTTTGGATTGTTAAAGAAAGCATCAAACAACAAAACTCAAGTAGTTCTACTTCATATACCAGACTTGAGAAAGTATTCGGTTGCTAAGCAGCAGCAGGCTACAGGCATCGCATCAGATTTTAATGTTACACTGACCATATGTTAGAGAAAGTCTTGTAAAATCATTTAACAAAGTATTTTCTCAAAGTAACTATTTAGCCAGATTTCAGCAAATGTATAGTTTGAAAACTTATTGACCAAACACTGCAATAAGTAAAGCAAATACAGATGCTGATAGTGTCACAAGTAAGATGTATCTGTATTTCAGTAGTGAGGAAAAGCACAAGAGAACGAAATAAAAGAAAAAGCTTTTAGATTTTGGCAGTGAGCTTTTCCCCTGTGGACAGAACAGGCTGTCCCCACAGAACTAGTATTTACCAAACGTGGCTCAATGATCAAATTACACTTTCCCTGGCATTCACTAAGCAGTGAATGCATGTCACAAAAAGCCACAAGGAATCCAAAAAGTTTAAGAGTAACTCCAAGTATTCACTTTACTTTCCACATATTCCTTTAAGAAAGTGTTCTCAGTTCCCTGCTCTGCATGCAAGAAGTGACTTATTTTACATATTTGTGTTTCAAGAACAAATAATTTCAATCAGAGCAATTAAAATTGTCTAAAAATAATCAAGTAACTTAAATCATTGGTCCAAGATGGTAATGATGCTGATCATAAAGTGCCCAAAGCAGAACTTTTCTAACAGAACACTTTTTTTTTTTTTTTTCCCCCTCCACTCTGCTTCCAGACATTGTAGTTCTGCCATCTCTCTTGCTTTGGCCATGGTATTGACCTCTTCTCTGGGTAAAAGTCGAGTGATTAACCTATTAGAAGACAATAACCTTCTTTCTGTTGGATTATTCTTTATGCTTCAGCAGCAATGAGCTACTGTGCATAAGCTCAAGCTGTCTTGCGTACAGTCACGCGTATAGCATCCAGCAGATACTGGGGTACACTGGAAGGTCCTGCTGTGCAAAAACTCTGGAATTTGCATTAGTCTGAAATCAAAGATTTCACTGCTAAACAGAGATGAACAATGTAAGAGGCTGACGGAAATTATACCCATTTTCACAGATTTACATAATGTTTTGGCCTGGAAAGGCCCTTTAAAGGTCATCTCGTCCAACCCCCCTGCAGTGAGCAAGGACACCTTCAACTAGATCAGGGTGCCCAGAGCCTTGTTCAACCTGACCTTGAATGTTTCCAGGAATAGGACAACTACCACCTCTCCAGGCAACCTGCTCCAGTGTTTCACCACCCTCATTGTAAAAGCCATCTTCCTTATATCTAGCATAAATCCACCCTCTTCTAGTTTAAAACCATTACCTTGTCCTGTGACAACAGGCCCTTCTAAAAAGATTGTCCCAGTCTTTCTTGTAAGCCCCTTTAAGTACTGGAAAGACACAATAAGGCCTTATCAGAACCCTCTCTTGTCCAGGATGAACTACCCCAACTCTCTCAACCTTTCTTGGGAGACGTGTTCCAAGAACTAGTTAAGAACCTGAATTACAGACCATGTTAGCATAGCTACACCAAAGGCTGTATTTGAGTGGTGAGTTATGAGCCATGTGTTACATTATTTTAGCAGCCAGCATTAGATCCACTGATCCAATAACCACACTCCTATTATCCCCTATGGAACTGCACATTAAACCAATCCTACAACTAGTATTATGTGCATAAGAGCAGTGACCACCTAAAAAAGCCGAACAAATTTCTAAAAAACATGTAAAAATATACTCTAGAAAGCACTAGCATTGATTTATGCAGCCTCAAACAGACCAGAATTATGTAATCTAAGACTGCTCTGCCTCAAACCACCTCCAAGAGCATCCTTGATAAAACAGTATTGATGTGGAATGTTTTCTAAGCTCGGACCTACAACTCTGAAATACTCTGCAATGAAAATCAGCTCCATTTTCATAGCACCACTGAAAAATTTAGGTCGGAAAGGACTTCTAGAGGCGAATGGCTCCAAACACCTATTCAAATCAGGACTTTCAGGTTTAAACCAGGTGCACGGGGCCTTGACCAGCCAAATTCTGAAAATCTCTATGGATGGACATTCCACTAGGTTTCTGGAAAACCTCCTCCAGTGTTTTATCACCACCACTAAGAATAACTTTTTCCTTACGTCCAATTGGATTTTCCCTTGTTGTAATCTATGACTTACCCCTTGTCCTTTTGGTCACTACCCCAGAATAGTGTCTCCCCAGCTTTGTCTGTAATTCCCACCAAAACAATTTAAGACCATACAACCACCTTTATCCCTCTCTTCCCCACATTAAAAATCCTGAGTTCCCTCAGCCTCTGCACATATATCAGTAACCCTCTCAGTTGCTCTCAGCTGAATTTGCTCCAGTTTGTCAGCATTTCTTGCAATGGCAGGCTCAAGACAGTGTGCCAGATGCATTCCTCACAAGTGCTGAATAGAAAGGATAATCACATGCTACAATGTGCTGGCTGTGCTCTTTCTTCTGTCCAGTCTGAAAAGCCCTTTTGCCTATGCTTTGCAAAGACTGATATATTGGGAAGTGCTCTGAAGCCCATTTAGATTCAAAGCTGCTGTCTGAAATATGCTTTTTTTAAAAGCAAGATTAATTAACTTGCTGATGAAAATGCACTGTAAAAGCTTCAACTGTATTCTAAATGAAGTAAAAGTAGGTATCTAAAGAAATATAATCAGTATCTTAAAAATACTTTTTTCTCTACTTTTACCTGTATAAAGCTTTCAATGTTTGAACATACTTCTGATTATTTTGTGAAAACATGCACACAACCTGCAGAACCTGGAGAAAAACATTCAGTTTGGCAGCTGCCTACTTCGGAAACAGAAGTGGGAAAAACCACAGAGAAAAAACAGAAAGTTACAATGCTGAATATGCTATGAGGAAGAGCTACAGGAAAAATTATAAGCCTCAATCCATTTTGTGATGCTGAGCCCAAATTAAATTCCAACCTCTGTGCTAAGTATTTATTTGCTACTGTTGGGCTCTTTGCTGAACCTTAATCAGTAGTTTATGTGAGCCCCAACTCTTTTTTCCAGAGACATTTATATTCCTCTCCACTAACTAGATGTTTATATGTTTCACTGGAATTTAGTTCCATTTGAGTAAAACATATCTCTTTCTAGTCCAGACAAATGTCTTCTCTAGACATCACAGAGAACCCATTTAAATATTTGAAATTCAAAATTTAAAATGCCAAACTTCTTAATGCCAAACATCAAAGCCACTGCTAACAGTACTTTCACAGCAGGAAAGTTCTAGATGCCAGCATAGAGAGTGGAAAACCTTTTTCAATGTCATATACTGAAGTTCAGAAAAATACTGTCAAGCCCTACATCTTCCCATGTCATAGCAGCTGGCAGATCTTGCTCTGAGACTAGATACAGGATGGCCACCTATCAACTAAGAACAGTAAACCTAAGTAAAAGAGCATAAATATACAAAAAAGGGCTACTATGAGTCGTTACTGGCACCAGTCATTATGAAACTAAGAAAAAAACCCCAAACCAAACTGTTTCAGATGGACTTCACTTCATTTTCCCACCGCTGCCTTGAAAAGCAGCTTCTTTCCAATAAGGAATGGAAACTGCTACACTTTCCACGAAATAAAAGTTACCACCATGTTGCAAATGAATGGTTAGTTATTTTAAATAAGGTGGTATAGTTAATTCCTTATGTGGAAAAAAAAAATTTATTAAAAATATTTTCTAGTGCTGTGGCTTCCTCTTATACTACAGATCTTCCAGAGAGCCTACTGATTAGTCTTGAAACAAGACAGACATGCAATCACTTTTGGTCATTACATGGGAAGTCCACAGAACAAAAGCAAAGACAATGGCCTATGAAATAATATTGAAAGACTACACCTCCAGCTCAAGAGAGACAAGGAACTACTGGAGAGAGTCCAATGGAGACCAATGAGGATGATTAAGGGACTGGAGAATCTCTCCTAGGAGGAAAGGCTCAGGGACCTGGGACTGTTTAGCCTGGAGAAGAGAAGACTGTGAGGCGATCTTATCAATGCTTATAAATATCTAAAGGACAGGTGTCAAGAGGATGGGACCAGTCTCTCTTCAGTGGTGCCCAGACATGGGACAATGGACATAAACAGGAACCCAGGAAGTTCCATCCGAATGCAAGGAAAATCTTCTTTACAGTGAGGGTGCCGGAGCACTAGAACAGGCTGCCTCGAGAGGTTGTGGAGTCTCCCTCTCAGAAAACTTTCAAAATCTGCCTGGATGCAATCCTGTGCAACCTGCCCTAGGTGCTTTGGCAGGGAGGTTGGACTAGATGATCTCCAGAAGTCCCTCCCAACTCCTACCATTCTGTGATTATCATAAATAGCTTAACACCAATAAACCTACAGCCATTCCATTTCACAGTGTTAAAATGTATTCTGAAATATTCACGCTAGTTTTATTGTTTCAACTACGGTAAACTCAATCCCTCTTTACCATAAGTAAATCCTAACGGGATTGATTGCATCAGTCAAATCAAAACCAAACGCTAATATCAATACCACCAACCAGAGGCAAGCTACAGGCCTGTATCTCTCAGGAACAAAGCAAATCAACGTGCTCTAGAACAAGAAAGCCTACCATGAACACTGCCATTTCAGTTATGTAAATTTAGAATAAAGAATGCTCCCAGGCCCAGGTTAAAAGTAAAATGAATATGTATTAACATGTTAACAGGAGATTAAAATATATTTTATCCACTATAACGTTTCATAGTCAAACTAACAATAAATTACTTGAACTCTACAACAATAAATGTCAGTTTCCTTTTAGAAAAAGTATTCCTTGTATCTCAGTTTGTATCACAGAGATAGAAGACAACTCTCCTTATAACTTAAAATTTCATAAAGAAAACTCCCTTATAAACAAAACTGGAAGTTTGCAATATATTTCCTACAGAT
Organism: Todiramphus chloris collaris; assembly: GCA_025345505.1. NCBI lineage: Eukaryota > Metazoa > Chordata > Aves > Coraciiformes > Alcedinidae > Todiramphus > Todiramphus chloris. The sequence goes on from JANVCC010000020.1 coordinate 849,566, forward strand.
TCAAAAGCAAGGGAAACTACTACTACAGCGCAATGAGCTGCCCATATGCTGTCTTCCAACTTCAGAAGAAATTCTGCTTGAGTTTCCTTTATAGCTTCTGACCTATTGCATAATTTTCTCAAGTATCAGTGATTTTAGCCATTTCACTCTCGTGCAGATCAGATAGTTTACCCACATATTAGAAGTTCTCTTCAGTGCTTTAGAAAGCTACAAAGTGCCAGCAAAAAAACTGCCTACAAAGAACAGATTTGTATATCCTTTCCAAGCCACAAATGTAGAAGTTTAGGCACTGCTCCCCCTCTCCATTTTAATGAAACCTTAAACTTTGCGTAATTAGAGAAACGTCTTCCCAGCTGTTGTCATAGGGATAGCGAACTCTTAAAGGAATATGCAAAACACAAGTATGCACTGTAACACTACCTTACATTTCTCACTCAGCTCTGTAATTGTACAGCTTCAACATTACCTGACTCTAAGCAGCACTTGATAAAGTGTTTAGAATACTAATTTGTTTCAAATCCTAAGGTTTCTCATTGTCCCTGTATTACAAAGCTCTGATACTTGGAAGGTGAACTGGGCAGAAGGCATCCCAACACTAATTACCAAATGAAATCAATGAAACTGTTTTATAGCCACATGTGAGATTAGATATTTATTGACTTACAAGTAAAAAAAAAAGTGAAATATTGTAGAATTTTTAAAGTTCCTACAAAAAACACTATTAGTCAAATATGACTGAAGGAAGCCCACCTCACCTGAATGGTACCTGAATACAAAGAAGTGTAACAAGTGTTTTAAATTACTCTTCACTGTATATCACATGCAGCAATACACAGAATTACAAATTAAAAGCAAACCAAAAGTAATCAAACTCTTTAACTATTCCAAATAAGGGAGAATACTTGCCTCCCCACCCCATTTATAGCATGTGACTGCAAAATGAACTTATACCTAAACCATTAGAATTAACACTGAAATTTTAAATCTCTTCAGAGCTTTTTGCTTCATCTTGTATCTACTTAAGAATTGTTAACTTCATTTCTTGTAAATCTTCCTGCTGCCCTGACTTTGAAACATAACGATTGCTATTAATCTTTCATCTTCTGCAGGAATACCAATGTGTTTGTAGATGGAAGCAACCATTTCAACATTACACATATTTCAAGTAGACAGCACAAATAAACAGAGGATGCCATGATTCTATAGTTCTTCCATTTTCTAAATGATCCACAGTAGTTAAAATCTTTTTTTTAATGTAAAGAATATTCATTTTTATACAGAACTGACAGACATATGTTGTATATATATTTTAACAACACAGACGTACCAAAGCAAATTCCACAATTATCCTTTCCTCCATTCCACAATCAAAAGCTGTACTGATGAAAGCTGCATCTGTGTCAGGATTATTTTGCCAGCATAGTATAACTGTACCAGCAAAACACCTAGAATACACAGATTAAGCCATAGGCTATAGTTTCACAACACTTTTTCCACTGCAGTACCAGCTTAAGCAGTCCTCATCCCTCAGCTGTGCTGGCACAACTGTTTGTGCAGCTGAGCAGTGAGGCCGGTCAGGGAATCGATCCAGGTTAAAAATAATATTTTTCTGATGGTAAATTCCACAACCTGCTTTAGCTGCGCAGCCACCTGGAACGTTAATTAGTTATACAGTGCAACTGAGGGGCAAAGCAGGACTAAGAAGCTAAGGTCAGGACAGCTCATGCCACTGCTAACATGGAAAGAAATGCTCATGAAACAACACCGTAGGTCTTTAAATGTTTTGGCATTCCCTGATTAAGTGCATTATCCAAATAGCGCAGAACAAAAGAGAATACTACCTCACAAATGTGTAAAACAAACAAACAAACAAAAACCCAACACCAAAAAACCCCACAAGAAAGTGCAGGAGGCTTCCACCCACTTTCCAGGAACTACTGTGCAAGGACTAGAAGAAATTCTCTTGGAAACTTTTTCAAAATAGAAGTTGCAAACTGCCTCCCCCACATCATCATTCTCTGTTTGTAGCGAGTGTATCTCATCATTCACTTTTTCTTTCACTAGTTCACACACAAAACCTGGAATTGGGTGTCTGCCCTTCAGGCAAACAGGCAAGATGCTGCTGCATTTGCTCTCTTAACAAATCCTGGGCAATGGAAAAGGAGGGGCAAATAAACCGTAAAGTAGGACAGCTGCACCTGTTTCCAGCACCTTTATAACTAAGCACACTTTCTGTGCTATGATAAAGTAACAAGACTTAAAAAAACCCCACACAACTCATCACACGATACTAGCTACGGTGTTTGTACAAGGGCTACACCCTACCTCCTTGACAAGATTTTAACCTTCAGCAACAACAGGACAAGCCTTTCTCTTAGTCATCTGCTTCACTTCTCAAGTTTTTCAGTCCAAAGGAACTACTGAATAAATGTGTCTACAAGGCCTCAAAAAGGTATGAACCCTTGCCAGTTGTGCTCTACTGATATAAATGCTTTCTGCTTTTGATGACAAGAGCTATTGGCATATGAACTGCTGAAGTTTATCGCTACACGGATAAGGCTTCCAGACAGAAGCTGGTTTATACCACATTAGCATAGCACGCAAGACACAGGGAGCACACACCTGTGTCTCAACCATGTTCAAAAGCAGCATTTCTGGCACATCATAATCTTCATCTTTCTCATAATGGCACAGTTTTTGAGCGGACAGCAGTTCATACACAGAAGTAAGCATAGGTTTTTACTTAGAAAAAATCTCCAAACCACCTGGGCACAGACTATTATCTGAGCTCATATCTTATTCACGCATATGTTTCACACTTAAGCAAGCTTCCATATACACCTCAGAAAAGACAGTAAATCAAATGTACCTTTTCAAATGTTTAAATTGAAAATGTATCAAACAGCTAGGTCTGACTTTTGTAGCCTCTTTTTTTTTAATGTATCGCTTCAATGCATTCATGAGACATTTTAATGCTATCAGTTTAAGAGAATTTCTCATCTGTTAACTTCAGATGCTTATCAGATGCAATTCAAACTACAGTTTACAGTCTCAAAGGAGGAATACTGTAATTAAACAATGAGTCTTATAAAAATTATTCTCAATCAGCATTAATGCCAAGAATAAACTGTACTCTTTCCAGCTATCACTAGGCAGAGGGCACTTCTCAGAGATGGATTATGAGCAAAGGATCTTGTTTAATATTTTGATCTTTTATTCAGCTTCCAATGAATATTACAATATTACAAACCAGTAACAATAATACATAAAAATCTGCTGACTTGCAAGTTGGTTTGGTTTTTCTTTTCTTTTTCTTTTTTTTTTTTTTTTTTTGGGAAGGGGGGGGGAGTCTGTTTTGCTTTGTTGTTTTAATTCTCAAGCAGGAACAAACTCAGTGTGAAACACTGGTACAAGCTTATGCCAAATTATCTTGAATACAACTTATGCCACCACAGATGCTTATCCTCCAAGGAGTTAAGGTTGTGCAATTCCAAAACCATTCAGACAAAACTATTATCTAGAAACATGCACTTCTTTAGCTATTAAGAGGCACAAAATAATAATAAGCAGTGTATCTCTGCAGTAGTCTATATTGTAAAGGAAACGCGACACTCAAATCCAGAGGAGAAACCAACCTGGTCTGAACACACTTCTTCAGGAGTCAGGTTTCACTGTACTACTCTGCTACAGTGTGAATTCTGATAAACTCATAGTTTAACTAAACTGCAATCTGTGGAAGCCCATGAGCATACAACTTTATTCAGGTACTTGTTCTAGCACCTTATTAGCACAGCTGTATAAGACCAGGTAAGAGTCATGAATTTTGATGTGCCCAAACCATAGAATCATAGAATCATCAATGTTGGAAAAGATCTTTATGATGGAGTTCAACCACTAACCCTACTCTACCAAGTCCGCCACTAAGCCATATCCCCAAGCACCACATCTATATGACTTTTAAACGCATCCAGGGATGGTGACTGAAACATCTCCCAGGGCAGCCTGTTCCAGTGCCTGACAACCCTTTCAGTGAAAATTTTTTTCCTAATGTCCAGTTTAAACCTCCCCTGGTGCAGCTTAGGGCCATTCCCTCTCGTTCTATCACTAGTTTACCTGCCAGAAGACACCAGCACCTACCTCTCTACATCCTTTCAGGTAATTATAGAGAGTGATGAGGTCTTCCCTCAGTCTTCTTTTCCTCATACTAAATAGCCCCAGTCCCCTCAGTTACTCCTTGTAGGATTTGTTCTTCAGGCCCTTCCCCAGCTTTTGGGTATTAACTGGAATCTTTTCAAAAACTGTGCTGTCACTGGAAAGATGAAGATTGTTATGTGGTAGAAATGCTGCTTTTGAACATGGTTGAGACACAGGTGCCCCCATGTCTTGCATGCTATCCTCTTCTCTGGACCCACTCCAGCACCTCAATGTCTTTCTTGTATTGAGGTACACAAAACTGAACACACTACTCAAGTTGTGGTGTCACTAATGCCAAGTACAGACGGACAATCACCTCCCTGGTCCTGCTTGCCACGCTATTTCTAATACAAGCCAGGATGCTCTTGGCCTCCTTGGCCACCTGGGCACACTGATGGTTCATATTCAACTGCTTGTTGATCAGTACTCCCAGGTCCCTTTCTGCTGGACAGCTTTCTAACCACTCTTCCCCAAGCCTGTAGCATTGCATGGGGTTGTTGTGGTCCAAGTGCAGGACCCAGCACTTGGCATTGTTGAGCCTCATACAGTTGACCTCAGCCCACTGACCCAGCCTGTCCAGATCCCTCTGCAGAGGCTCCCTACCCTCAAGCAGATTAACACTCCCACCCAAGTTAGTTTCGTCTGCAAACTTACTGAGGGTGCATTCTATCTCCTCATCAAGATCACTGATAAAAATCTCAAGAAGTGGTCCCTATACTGAGCTCTGAGGAATGCCAGTTGTGACCAGCTGCCAGCTGGATCTGAATCCATCCACCACAACTCTTTGGGTCTGGGCATCTAGTCAGTGTTTTACCCAGCAGTGTACCCCGTCCGATCTGTGAGGAGCCAGTTTTTTTATGGGAATGCTGTGGGAAACAGTGCTGAAGGCTTTATGGAAGTCAGGGTAGAGAACAACCACAGCCTTTCCCCCATCCAATAGGCAGGTCATCTTGTCACAGCAGGACCTGCCTTTTATAAACCCATGCTGACTGGGCCTGATCCCCTGGTTGTTCTCTATATGGTACACAATGGCACTCAAGATAATCTGCTCCATGACCTTCCCTGGCGCTGAGGTCAGACTGAAAGGACTGTACTTTCCAGGATCCTCCTTTTGGCCTTTCTTGTAGATGGACATCACATTTGCTACCCTCCAGTTCACTGGGACATCCCTAGTTCACAAGGGCTGCTGGTAAATGATGGAGATAGGCTTGGTGAGCACATCTGCCAACTCCTTCAGTACTCCTGGATGTAATCCATCTAGCCCCACAGACTTGTGTATGTTTAAATGGTGTAGCAGGTCACTATTTCCTCATGGATTATGAAGGTCTCATTCTGCCCCCTCTCCCTGTTTTCTGCTCAGTGTGCTAGGAATCTAGAGGAAAAACTAATTCTAGTACTAAAGACTGAGGTAAGGAAGGCATTAAGCACCTCAGCTTTTTCCTATACCCTCGTGAGTATGTTTCTCCCTATATCCAAGAAGGGGTGGAGATTCCCCCTAATCCTCCTTTTGTTGTTAATGTATTTATAGAAACATTTTTTATTGCCTTTAACAGCAGTAGCCAGGTTGAGTTCTAGTTGGGCTCTCCCCATTTTCACCCAGCAAAGCCTTATTACATCTTTGTAGTCCTCGTGAGAAGCCTGTCCCCTCTTCCAAAGGCCATAATCTCTCCCTTTGTTTCCCAGTTCCAGCCAAAGCTCTCTATTCAGCCAAACTGGTCGTCTTCCGGCACACTGGAACAGCCTCCTCCTGCACCTTTAAGACTTCCTTCTTGAAGTACATCCAGCCTTCCTGGACTCCCTCACCCTTCAAGGCAGCCTCCCATAGGACTTTGTCAACCAGTCTCCTGAACAGGTCAAAGTCTGCTCTCCAGAAGTCCAGATATGGCAGTTTTACTGACCAGCCTTTCCCTCCACCCCTTTACTTACCCAAGAATTGAAAACTTGTATCATTTCACGATCGCTACGCCCAAAATGGCATCCAACCATTACTTCCCCCAGAAGCCCTGCTCTGTTCACAAGCAGCAGGTCCAGGACAGCACCTTCCCTTGTTGGCTCCCTCAACAGCTGTGTCAGGAAGTTATCTTCTACACACTCCAGAAACCTTTGTGACTCTTCTCCCTCTGTTGTATTGTATTTCCAGCAGACATCTGGGCAGCTGGAAGTAATACATCATCTAACACAAGTATTGTATGTTTATGCACAAAAAGTAAATTCATTATTAAAAAAGGTGTGCTTCTCTTACATAAGTCTCATATCGTTATGGTAACACAGATGCATGTAAATTAATCTACCTTCTCAGAAGATCCTACAACAGGTAGTTGAATAAACAGCTTGCTGTCACTTGGAAGAGTTCTATTCTAAATATTACTGCAGAGCTTTTTGCTAAGTGTCCTCAAGTTAAGCATTCTGCACCACAACAACTTTTGCAGACAGAGTCCCGAGACAAATCCTTTAACAGGACAGAATTATTAAAAGCTAGCAAGTTATCTTAGGTGAACTTTCTTCATCTCTGTATCATATACCTGTCCTATTTTTTTCTGTCCCCTCACACCTCCAATTCAACACAGTTGAATAGGTTGCTGCTGCCACCTACCGGAAGAGGTCTTGCTCTCCCCTCCATGGTAACTTGTTTCTTCTGCTTGATGGACACTTCAAAGAGGCTATTTCATTTGCTAGTAAATCAGAAAGTTATTTTTTGGTGGTGATGAGGAGCCTGAATTAGTCTTTAGCAAACTGAGCTGGGTAGAAGAGGGACCTAAAAAGTGCAAACACTAGCCCACAGGTAGGGCAAGAGTACAGACCAGAGTACACACTGGGGATATATTTCCTCTGTTACCAGGAGGGGACTGTTAAGACTGTCACTCATATTTCCAGTTACAGAAACAAATAGAATGACTGCTGAACTCTAGAGCTAGCAGCCAAATAACATGTCGCTAGTTATAAATAAAGTGACCACTGTTAGAGCTATCATCAACAAATATCTAACCATACCCATATTCCTTACAGAAACCATAAAAAGTTGGTTTCTCGAGCCTACCACTTCCACATACCCATTTAAAGACACTTGAGCCTTTCAAAATAAATCTTAGCTGACTTTAGGTACCTTATATAACTCTTGGTCTTGCATAATTTTACTATTAAAATATAGTCTGAGGAACTGAATTAAAATGAAGTAAATATCATATATATTTGATTTCAAGCTTTCAATTCATCTCCAGAGTTGAGACAAACGACTCCTTTGTTAGCAATTGGGCTAATCCCCTTCAGTCTGGTTAGAGAATAGAAAGGAATCACCAAACACCAATTCACCTTTCCACAACTCTCCTTAAAATTTGAATTAAGTCCCCTGAAGTTGCAAGTGAAACAAGGCAAAGAGATTAAAATCAAATCAGACCAAGTGTCAGATAGACCATAAACACATCCACAAAACAGTTCCACCCCAACATGAAAACAAACAAATGACAGAACAAAACAATCTGTTGTCCACATCACAAATCAGTACCAAAGCATATCAAGGTAAGTGAGCTGTAAAGGTATCTGGTAATTCACAAAAGTAAGTTGCAAGCTTGGCACCAGGTGTGTAACGGTTACACTTGCTCAGATCCGTATTTTATCACTCAATCATGAAAACCCTTCAGAACACCAACTTTTCAATCGGATAGTTTTACAATTGCAGCTTTACAACAAATGTAATTTTACATCAATTATAGTAATTACCAGCATAAAGCTAACTAGAAGTGCTCACAATTCTGGTTTTAGGAGTAAGAAATGGTAATAAAAAAAAGATTTGCCACAAACACATAAAAATGAGCTTTGCTTTTCTGAAATGCTTCAGGCAAGAAAGAAAGAAGCAAATTCTTACCAGCATAATTTCTTTTTTTCTCTTTCACTTTGTTTCATTCAAAACAAGCAGCAGTTACACCCTTTAATGGAGCAGATGAAATATTAGATGCTAAGTTCTGAAAAATTCTCAGCTCCATGGGAAGATGCTGCAGAGTGTCTCTGCCTGACAGCATGGAAAGCAAAAGAATAAAACCAGTCTAGAAGATTTGGACTCTGAGCAGTTATAAACTCAGCACAGTCTTTCAGTTTTACATTTGGCAGTAATACTTTTCTGTGTATTCTGGCAATTTTATCTTACTGAAGGACTTGGAAGGGAAGGACCTTGTCTTACTCTTGAAGCCATGTCCTCATTTCTCTCCTGTTTTCCCCTTCCATTTCCATATCACCCAGAGCTGATCCACTCCAAAGATTAAAAAAAGGAAAAAAAAATGAAACATTCAAAATTAATCTAGAAAATCCTGGATCCATGTGGGGTTTGGGTTGTAGGTTTTTTTGTTTGGTTGTTTTGGTTGTTTTTTAAAAAGGTTATCCCCCAAAATTTTTAACCTTGAATTTTTATATGTGCAGGCTCTGTTCTGCAGCCTTAAGGACAGAAGCTTGTGTTTTAAGAACATTCGCATTCTGACTTCAGGAGCTGGGTCTCCAAGAACACTAAGTATCATGGAGCTCACTGAAAAACTGCTAGAGTTCACACAGTGTTTCTCTTGCTACTTGATCCTGTCATCTCTTCATGCACGTCCTACCAGTAAACAAAAAAAAGGTATTCAGAAATCACAGAACAAATTGAGAAACAAACACTGCAATTACCCTACCTCCCTTTCTCCGTTCTCATCTGTTAAACAGCAACCACAACAATAAATTTCACTTTCCAACAACAACAGAAATTCCACTTGCTACAATCAGCAAGACAAAACCAGTTACAGATGTAGTTTGAAACAGATCTGTCACAGCTTGGAAGAATGGGTTAAAAAGAGATACAGAAAAGGCACACTACAGATCCCTTTGCAGGACACTCAGGAAAATGAGAACAGAGGAGGGAGGTCCTGAAAAACAACCAGTAATAAGAAAAGGCACCACACAGCAAACACTCCGTGTGAACTGCAGACTTCTGGAGCAGGACAGGTGAGCTAACACCTACCCCCTAAAGTATTCCTTTAACTCACATGTTATTGATATAAATCTTATCAAGCAGTGTCTACAACTACAAGGTCCCCAATATCGAAGTGAATAGTTTCCACTTGCCAATCCACTTCTTGAAAACTGCATCTGGTCTTGGAAGATAATCTTACTGACTTCTCTGCTAAAACTCTTATCCACTTCAAAACATAAGACACCAGAATGATTTTAAGACTCAAAATTCAGTCTTTCCTCCTACAATTTCAACAGTCTTTAATATTTAAAATTTCATTCTCAGTCCAAGAAAGAGGTGACTGAGCTGCAATAAGAAAATTGCCTCAGCTACCTACACGAAGTTGGATGATTGATTTAACATGCAAGGACAATAACAACAAAAAGCCCCCCCTTCTCTTTTTGTCAAGAAAAGGGAAAAAATAAAATGTAAATGTGAGCGTAACTGAGAAAAGTCAGAGAAGACCTACACACACACACAGTTGTACAGTCTGATGTCTCTGACTCGCTATTTGCTCAAATACTGATTAAAAAAACCAATCTGTTCTCCATGCATGAAATTAAAGACAAAAATAAACAACACATATGGAACAAGTGAATAATTTAATTATGCCACAAGATATTTAATTACATTGCAAATACCTGAAAACTATAATCATAATCCCTTAACAGAGAAAATATACTTAGAACATCACTATCCCAAACTGCTGCAGAAAGGGAAAAAATTAAAAAAAAACCCACAAGAAAAACCAAACCAAAACAAAACCAACTCTCCCTTATGAACATCTATAATTACCAGTAATTTTTAAATAAATAATAAAAAAAATAGTGGTGGCAAAAATCTACTAATTCCTTTCCCTCATTTAAAAAGCAAAGAATTAATCTTGAATCAGAACTGTTATGAGATCACAGTCTAACCCAATGGGACTAAATGAATCATTTAAGCCTCATTGAAAACTAGTTTGTTCAGAATATCTGGGGACCAAAATAGGTTCTCCAGCTTTTCAGAGAAAGTAGTCTCCATCCCTCCTCTTTACATCTTTCAAATATAGCATGTTTCTTCTTGCTCATGAAGAGCTTCAACTAAAATGTTTTGTTACAGAAAATACCACTTTGAAACACTTATACTACTTCAATCCAGAAAATAAACAGTGTATTAAAATGTTTCAAACATCAATTAAAGTGTACCATGCAAAATCATTATACATGTCATAGTCTAAATGTTTAGCACAGCCTAAATGTTTAGCAAACTGAAAAGCAGAGGAGAACATTATTTCTTTTTGAAATAGAGCTTTTTGAGGTAGGAAATGAGTGGATAAAGCAACCAGTCATGGTTTTCTCTTATTGCAGTGAGGTAAAAGCAGATTTGTTCTAATGAAGACAATCACTGTTGGCTATTTTAAGGATTTGGGGCAAATTTCCATGCAAAAGTTTATTCAAAGAGGTCATCTTCTGAGAACAGCATGCTTAAAGATACAGTGTAATAACCAAACATATGATTAAAAAATATGTCCAAAGATCAAGCAGAACGTATCTTCAGTTTTATGCATGGCTGTACTTCATTTTACCCGTATTTTCCCAAGAAAAGGACTACAATTGTTAACGAAAAATGCTTAAACTCTCCTTGCTAGGCTTATAATAAAAATTAAACTCTTCTACCATTTCAAAGTTTTTCCAGTTGTATTTGGAACTGGCATAGTAGGACAAGCCTCAAGGCAGTATCAAACCCAACTCTCTCTCTCTCTCCCCTCAGGCATGATGAAGTGATATCTTCTCCTGCAGTCTCCAAAATGGTTAAATCTCTTAGGATTAATTCCCACTCCACAGCAGTTTCATCAGCTGAGAGGTGGGTAGGTGCTGGGAGGAGGCTCATGAGCAAAGAAAAAGAAAACCCAGACACTCCTTGAAAGTGCATTGACCATTTTCAAAATCCCTCCCCCTTCTTTAATAATGTAGTAACAGTATCACCTATGACTTCTGATTAGTGAAAACAAGTAAAATGTGTGACCACTTCGATACTGATGAGAAAGTCCCATGTCCTACTTCCCACAGAAAGAGAGCAAACGGAAGGTCTGAAGGAACTGGACCAGTGAGCCAAGTACCATAAGCTCCTGTTCTATAATCATAAACTGAGTGACTACAGGCCAACTTCTACTCCCTTCTCATTTACCCTTAGCAACTCACCTTGAGAACCATCTCAGTTTATTTCATGAACTTTTGAGACTGAATTTCCCAGCAACTGTTATGCTATTCTGTCCAGGTCAAGGAGCACAAAGAATTGTGTCACAAACACAGACTTCTAGGCTGGTTGAATATTTTCCATTCTTGCCCTCTTTATAAAATGGAGACAATGTCTTTAATTGATAGGTGTCACTGGTAAATCCAGCATTTGGATAAATACCCACAGAAAACCAGACTCCGGCAAAAAGCAAATTCATTTTCATCTTAATCGGGACCTTGACTTGTAAGCTAACGTATGGTTTACTCCTGATGTTTCACTGGCAGTAAGGCTGGGTATTTCAGCTACCCAAAGTGCAGTTCAAAACAATTCAATACTGCCACTGTCATTCCTCCTGCTCCCAGGCATGCATTCGTCCTCTCCCTCCTGTGATCTAAGCCAATGCTGGCACTCATCTGACTCTGCAGAAAGGCAGCCCATGAAGCAAAGTTGGGGGGCGGGGGGGCGGGGACACGGTGGTGTGTGTGTGCAGGAAACACAGGACAACACACAACACAATGCAGCATTAATATTCTGCTAGTTTAGCTCCGAGTCAAATGAATGCCAGTGTGAACACAGGGAAAGAAGCAGAGACAATTCACACCAATTTACAAATTACACCCTTAATTTTTCTTGAGGGCAATCTCTGAGGAGGGGGAAAAAAACAAGGTTGTACTTGACACTAAAAAAAGACTTTTCCAATTTTACGGTACCCGAGCATTAGAATAAATATTTAGGAAGTTAAAACATCTGGCCCAACCACACAAGGCTGTCTGTGGCAGCCGCTGCAAACAAACAACACTGTGTGTCTGCAGGGTAAGAGGAAGGAAGGCACATACAGAGCAACACAGAAAGGGTTAATAACAGCAAACCAATTCCTTGAGTTGTTAGCAGCTAATTAGAAACAAATGTGTTAAGAGAGCACCAGAAGTGAAAGCAGGTGGAGAAGTTTCAGAAAAGACACCACCAAGAGAGAAGCAACACCAAGAGGTAGGGAAGAAAGACTTCCAGCTATTTAACACAGTACTATAAAGAAAAGAATGGCCACAGAAATCCCCTTTTCTACCTGTCCTCTTCTCTACGAGGGGACTTTAGACCCTTGGATATGAAAGGTGCCCAAGAAGAGGCCCCTACCAGCTGGGCTCCCATAGTTTTAGGCTAACAGAGCTTGACTTTGTATCTAAGTGCAGCTAACACCTGTGAAACTACACTGGCAGAAAATACTAGGATAACGGGAGGACTTCTTTGACAAACTAGCTGACAGGGAAAAAGCGGAAAGAAAGGGAGAAGTGTGGTCATGGAAACTAGGAGCTGTTTTCTCTTTCTTCTCTGTTAGTTCCTGAACTAACACATGTAAGGACAAAACCAAGACCACCACTGCAACATTTGGTAGAAAGCCTCTAGTTTCCACTAATTTTCTGCCAATGTCATAGTAGTAGAGAAAAATAAAAATTCATTTACCTGAAAAAGCCCATACACCAAGATGAGGTAACAAACACTGAGAGGAAAGAGTCAAATTGAAATACTCATGTGGTGTCAATACAACTGATTTTTCCTATTGTTTTTCTTCAAGGAGCATATTTTACATAGAAAGAGGGAAAAGTAACAGACAGATGTATATACAGCTGTTTCTCTAGATCCCAATTATTTTTCCATACTTCCTCTAGAATAAAGCACAATTTCTGCCTAAGAACTGATAATACATAATTTTAAAATTCAGTTTTTCCCCCATTCCGCTAAGAATTTTCTTCAAAGAAGAGAAAAATGCTACTTGTTCTCCAGCCCTCAGTAAAGAAAAATGGAATCACTGCACTTCCTGCAATGTAAGGGACTAACTCCCCTGACTGTTTCTTCTGCACTTTATTCCACATAGGATTCAGGGAGAAAAGATTAACAAGGGAAAGGTAGAGGAATGCTGGAAAGAGCTGAAATGCCTCTAGTACTCAAGGCTTCTCAGTATGTATTGTTTTCTGTTGTTATAAACTTTAACAAATGACCACTAATCCTTTTACAAATTAACCTATCTTCTACCTTCTCTACCTTAAACAACATCTCCCTTACGAGGGTCCTGAGGCCAGATACGGACTAAAGACAACTAGACACCCAAAAGGAAAAAATTAAAAATAACCTGCTCTGAAAAAGGCAGATGAGGAAAGTAACAGAGGGAAGTTGAGGAAGAATAGAAAAGATGCCTCATAGTGCAAGGCAAAAAAAGACCTTTTAACCTTGTAAATCCTCCACTTTGTCACACCACTTGGGAAGAAAAGAGGCTCCCATAACAGCAGCAAGATTTACAAAAGACTAAAATCCACATTAAAAAAAAATCCAGAACACTGTCAACTAAGATTCTGTCCCTGTCTTATCCCTATTCCAAGGCACTTTCTTGAAAACTAGGGGTGGGGGAGTAGGGGCAGAGGGAAAGTGCAGAAATAAATCATAGTGTAACCTTGATTTCTGGCTTTTTAAACAATCATCTAGCAGCAAAAATACAAAAGGATTCTCTCTGAAACTGACAGACATATATTACTAAAGTATTAAAACTAACATACCCTTTTCATTATAAAACTGACAATACTTTAGAGATATTAACACATGCCAAAAAAAAAAAAAAAGGCAGTGTTTAACTGATTACTAAAATGTCAAACTCCATGGAGGAACAGTAACTCTGTTTATCTGGATAGCTCTTCACAAGCTAGATGTACTAATACATTTCTTGCATTTGCAATGAAGATAAGAGGTCTGTTAGTAGACGTAGAATGACTTTTGAAAGAAGATGAACAACATAATGAAAGTGCCAAAAGATTAATAACTATTGGACATAGCTTTCTATTTCAGAAGGATTCAGTTTTTCACCCATTTCAATTTTATAATGCTCGTCCTGAAAAAAATACTAAGCCATTGGTTACAGGCAGACCTCCTTCAAAAACACATCTGTAGACTTTCCACATGATCTGGCAAGAACAAAGGTATGAAAAAACCTCCTGTGCTTTAATTTTGTAATAAAAGAACATTTTTTCCCCATAAATAAGTAGCAAAGTATTATTCCTTTCAATCATGTATAGTTTCATGCTCACAACAGATTCAGAAAGGATGGCAATGCTGTGACAATAAATTCTTAAGTTCAGAAGGCAAACAAATCCGCACTACTAGACATCTCTTAAATCAATTTAAAATCCTAGCCAATACATATTCACCAGAAAACAAAGCTACAAGAGCCAGAGAAGCTGTACCACAACTGTAAAACATAAAATGAGAAAGTGCTTTTGAAATCAGTGAATTTTGACAGTCTGAACAATCATTGTTGTCCTTCTGCAACATACATTGACATGGCAGTATAAGGTGATAACTTTCCCTAATTGCGTACCAGCAGCAACTTGAAGTCACACGAGCTTCAAACCAGAAGGCCACTGATTCTTAATTAATAAGATCCCATGATAGTATAACTCTGAATAACTTTCTAACTACAGTATTTTTTTCAGTATGAACTATATCACGTTGAATCAAGCTGCAGGTCTCAAGATCTCATTTGCGTTGGCAAGAATTTCCCCGCTCATTGATGGGGAGTGGAAAAAACATTCCGCAGCATTGCCATTGGCTCTACCCTGAAGAAACACAAGCTACAGTTTTGGCCTGTTCTTTTGGCCAGTTTCAACAGGAAGGAAGCATGTAGCTCCATCAATTCTGCTAACACCATTAGATGGTACTTTAAGATATTCTATGTCACAGGGATTTTACTTGAAACTAAAATACACAAGAAACAAATAAGTAAAAACAATAAACATTATCAAGAAAGAAGTAATGTCAAACTTCAGCACCCAGATAAGGCTTAAACATTTGTGTTTTGTCCAGCATGTTGTACACAGATGGACATTTACATTAAGTTGTTAGTATCTGCCAGGCTAGAATCTGAACATGCAGATTGGCATCTACAGTTATGCTGCAATAGCCATCCAAAATCTGCAATTTGATGAAAGATAACATCTACACATTAATTTACTCATCATTAAATGAAGTTTTATATCCACTAATTTGGCCAAATAGGAGATTATAATTTAATAGATTCACCAGTTTCAAAACCATTAAAGGTTACAAAGGGCTCTGACTCTAGGCCAGCTCAAACAATACTCCCCTGTAGTACACAGGCAAAACAGAAATGCCTTAAAAAAAAAAAAACAAACCTGTTTTGCTATCCCATTTTAACCATATCTTTCCTCAACTGTTGACAAGTGCTGCATCCATTTTCTAAATGACTCACTCCATCTTTCTCTCTTTCCACATTTTACATCTCATTGCAGTTATGCTTAACTATTAGCCATACTTTCACCAATTTCATTGGGACCTTAATTTCCTATTCCATTGCAAACCTGGACTCCACCATGTAAAGATTAAACACCTTAGAAAAATCTATCCATTCTTATTGACAAACAGAAGACTTTTAGGATTCTTAGAGGCACCATCACTTAAAGTTCACTAACTAAAACATGCCTGTTGAAAGCATATAATACTCCCTGATTATCACCAGATAACAGAAGAAAGATTAGTTACCATCTTCTACCCATGTAGGCCACTGGTGAAGATTTCACACAGTGGTAGAATCCACATATATTGGTTTTGTGGTAAAGTCAGTTCAATTAGTTCCTGTCCTACTTTTTGCAGGGCTAGCTTTTAATTTGCATCATTTTCAGCAACTCAGCTGGAGACCCTGTAAATAGCTGCAGTGCCACAGTGGACAGAGATGAGTTCTTGAACTGGTCTTCCTGCTTGTCTATAGTAGCAGCACTCTTAGGTCTACAGCTCCTCAGCATCAAGACGTTTTTCTCACCCCAAGAGATCACCTAAGGCAGTTTGGCGATCCACTTTTTCTGGTTAGTTTTCTAACCCCAAATACATAGACTGTTTGTGGTTCACAGATGATAAAAGTACCAGCGACCAGCTGTTTGTGTCAGTGAAAGAAGTCTTCCCTCTTCAACCACAGCAAACTATCAGCCTGGTCCCTGATGCTCACAAATGGTTACAGTCTTCCATTTTTTTGCTTTAACCTGCTATTGCAAAGCCATTTTTTTTAACATTACTCCAAGAGTATTTCATTTACATAGAAAATACTGACAAAAGAGTTAACACATTTCTTTCATGGCTGCAGGGGCGTATTTTGTATCAATAAACTAAAACTACTCACAGGTCAAAGCTGATGATCTTCCAGAAAAGCGACACCAATTTATTTGCATGTGTAACTGCAGCTACGCTAGCAACCTCTGCATGCGTACAGCTACGTTACAGAAGGATGATACACTGTCACGCATGCACGATGCAGCCACGGTGGTGCCACTCACAGGTTTGACAAGACCTACATCACCAGAGGAGTGAAGATAACAGATTATCATATTGATTTTTTTTTCCCCTCCACAGTATGTGTATGAAAGCACTACTGACAGAACTGATATTTTCCTTTCAGTCTGGAAACCACAGGGGTTTTCAACCCCATGCAGGGGAAAAAAGAAACAAATAATCGGTATTTTTTCTGAACCTTACTGTTTAACACATCACCTGCTAGAAACAAGAGGCTGGAGAGAACAGAAATTTCCACAACCTGAATGACAGCTCTCTCCCACCGCTTACAATTTATTTTCTTCTCCTTCACCTGGTACTATGGAAGAGGAATCCAGAAAGTGTTGCACTTTAGGCCTGGGAAAGGGAGATCAAACTGTCCTTCTTGTATAGCAGCAGAAAACAATTTTTTATCAACCCATTTTACACATACATTCATGCTAAGTCCTAATTCATATACACAGCAAAGTAAATTGCTTAAAAATTTGCTAGTGATCAAATGTCTCTTTGTATTCAACTAATTTTACAAAAAAACCAGTTAAATCGATTACAGCTATTGAGGACAGTTTTGGTTTTGGTTTTTTTTTAATATTGGCACAGTTTAAAACAACTGAAGAACTGACAGGCACAATCAATGAAAGATAACACAAATAATTTGCTGTCTTTAAACCAATATATGCATCTTGGTAAACAAACTTATTTATGAAACTATAAACTCTTCTAAGACTGACTTATTTAATAAATATTTATGCAGTGGCTTGCACAAAAGGGTCTAATCCAAGTCAAGCTCTCTAGCCAATACAAAAGCATAAATAAAACATAATAATCTCTTATTGACAATTATTCCCACAAGACAGTTTAAAATACAGTTTGAGACACACGCAAACAAAATCTTATCCCCATTTACCAAAGACAAGACCAATATTAAAAAAAAAACAAACAAACCCAGAAAAGAAAAAAAAAAAAGTCCCCAAAATTTTTAACTGAGCAGCTTCATAGACCAATGTGAAACATAATGCTTTGTGTTTATCAACCTAAAATGCCCGTTCCCAGGATTAAATTTGTTAAGATTAAAAAAGGTTAAAAAAGATAAACTCCTATTCCCTTTCAAAAAACAAATGCTTGGTCCAACAAATGGAAAGCAGCAGTTTGAACCAGTTGAATGAACTGACAGAAATCCAAGTATAGAACTCATGACACTTTCTTTTTCTCTTCTTCTCTTCAGAAAGCCTAAACGGAGCAGGGCAAACTTAGGAACACATTCTGAAGAGGAAACAGAACGAGAAAGAAATTACAAGTGCTGAACTGGTCTTAAGAAGGAATAAAAGTTTCCAAGAAGAAAGACTAGAACGAAAAAGAATGCCAAAGAGAAGTATAAACAAGAGGATATTAATGCTTCAATTGTAAAGTATAGATCATATATGGTCTAGGGAAAGGGATAGTGAAGAAAGGATATGAATAATCAGATCTCTTCTATATCTCACCTACAAATATGAGACGGTATCAGTAAAAAGGTGGTTGGAGAAGATAAATTCCACATGGGACATTCTTAAAGAGTCAAGAAAACCAGAAAAAAATACAAGTACTGTAAAAAACCAGGAGAGTAAAAAGAGATGTAGCACAGCATTGGACATGGGAGGTGGAGACTTTTCTTAAGGGTTTAAACAAAACATGAATTGACAAAGGATATAGTTACAAGCCACCCTGTACAACTTCATCTTTTTTTTAAGGGTGAGCTTTTTGACCCCTCACCTCCACGTACGTGAAATAGTTCGTATTTTTTTCCACTTGGGGAAAGCAGGCTTAGGACTTATATGGGAAAAGATTTTGTCTGCATTTCTAACCTTCAGTATAAATTAGAAATCATAGAATCGATTTCCATCCCCCACACAGCTTCAGGAAAACAGATGATTTATCTGGATGTATGTATTAGTCATAGCTTCTGAGGTACTGGATCAGTAACAAATACTAATATCTTGTGGGATGGTTAGATTTTAAAACTTACTGTATTTTTTTTTTCTAGCTAGTTTACCCTGCTGATAAAGACATTCTGAGAACATATTAATAAACAGATGGATCAACAAATGAGATTTTTGTACATGTACAATGCAGTTTCCTTTGAAAAATGCAGTTTAGAATGCCCTAGCTTTGACAGCCTCTAAAAATTTTCCTAAGAATTATTCCTGAAACATACTTATACTTGATCTATATACAAGTCACCTATGAAAGTATCTGATGACAGCAAAGCATATATTCTTGAACAATGAAGATATGCTGCACCAAATAAAATAAAAAAAGCTTTCTGTTAAGACTTTCATGTCTGTCAGTGATTTCTTACACATTTCTACTAGTGTTACCTACAAAATAGAGATACACCAGGTAAATATGTGTTTCAAGATCCAGAAAATCTGTAGTCTCTAACAATAAGACAGTAATTTCAGGCTTATTAAAACAATTTGATACTACCATGGCTCATCTTCACAGAAAAACCTATTAGACCTTGGAGTATATTAAATATACCATTGCACTCAACAGCCCACAGAGATATGACTTACACTATCAGCATTAGACAAACATCTAAGCCACATTACCTAAAGAAACTAAAACTATATATGATGTAACAATAAAATAACTCTTTTGATAATGCATTTTGAGATTAAGATATATTTCTTATGCAGCTTAAGTAACTCCTCCCTTACTTATGCACATTCTTGCCCCATGCTGCTACATGCACTGTGTCAGTCTAGGTGTTAGGGCAATGATGCTGAATCAGACCCATACAAACACAAATGCTGGCACAGCAGAAGAGACTCTGTATGCATGGAAGCAACAATATCACGGAACATCTAACAGCCACCTCACCCCAAGAGTTTCTATCACTGTAGTCAAAATCATGCTGCTGGTACAGCACACACTTAGCAGCCCTGCAGTCTGCTCAGCTATCTTGCATACCTTTTTTGTTTGTTTTCAGTCTTCATCTTCCTAAGAACCTACTGTAACATGATTTTCATTTAATAAACCAAAACTGTCAGCTTCTGCTAACTTTTTTCTTAAAGTCACTGTCTCATAAATAACAGAACTACCATAGCCTCATTTGCCAGAGATGTGCATTTTGTCTCAGTCATGCCCCGTTTTCCAAGTAGTCACATTCCACCTCTATCCCAGATGCCTATTATCCCACTCCTCTCTTCCAAGCACTAGCCACAATATACTTAACCTCTCATGTCCTCTTACTACAGACTGAAGAGGAATACTGCATTTCATATTCAGTTCTTACCACACAGACAACTGCTTGCTGGCCAACTGGAAGACTAAATACAGGTTAACTGAAAAATTCATACAAAACTGTCCCTAAAGAGACATCTTAATGAAGCCACCAATTTTAACAAAGTTTTTTAAACGTTATTAAAACGTAAAATCTTTGAGACCTTGCCCGTTGACCAGTTTCTTTGCTGAAAGTAGCCACTAAGCTCAAAATTTCATGAGATACAGGATTAAAGAAAACATAATTGCTCAAAGTTTGTGTTTTTAGAAAGGTGAATTAATGATGGTTTCTACACTACACACATATATAAAAACCAATAGCAACTCTATTTCTTGAAATAAAAAACAGGGAAAATAGGTGCGTCTTAACATCTTATCCATGTGAGAACAATTGATTATGAACTCCCAAACTGCAAAAATGTACTTTCTAGCATGTCTAATTAACTAAAATTTCTTAAAGAAAGTGCATTTCCATGTTTTGTTTTTCTTTTAGTAAGTATTTGCACCCTCCGACCATTTTCAAGCACATTTTAAAGGAGGTGTAAAAGTCTCAAAGACAAAAAAAGCTTCTACAAGGTTTGAGAAAACTGTCAGCCTTGTAGAAAAAAAGAAACTTGAATTCATGTCTTCAACGAGGGGAAAAGCAGGTGGAGCTTTGCCTTCTCCACTGGCAGCCCCAGCAGACCAAGCCAACATGTACATAGCACTACATCTGATTAATTCTGGAACAAGCTTTAGATACCTAGTATTTGAATGTTTATCTAACTGAAGAAAATCATCAAGTAGTGAGCATATATAATGACTTTCTCCTGCTTCTGGTAAAATTTACCAAGCCTGATAGTATTGTGACTAACAGATACACAGTTTTGGTTATTCGGTTGGTTGGGTTTGTTTTTTGTTTTGTTTAAAATTGTATATGCAACCTATAGAAACGTATGGGGTTTTTCTACCACAGTGTGTTCCTAAGTTTAAGCTTTTCAAATGGGAGCACAAGTTTTATGTCCATTCTGAAACACCAATTTTTAAATAATGGAAAAATTAAATTCTTCACATAGTACAAGCAGGATCTGAATGAGTTTTAAACCACTCATCATTAAAGACAGTGAAATCTGATCTTCATCTGTGCTCAGAATAGGAAAGAGCTATACATTTTCCATATTGCTACAAAAATTGATTATACATAGCATTTTTCTAAGAACGCATATTTTAAACAAAAGAATCTTTTTTACAAAATTTTGTGGCCAGATACTAACTTAAACAAAGTTTGTTTAGCACATTATCATGTTATGCTTAACTTCTTGCCATTAAAAAAAAAACCTAACACATTCTAAAAATATTAACTATTTAACTACACCTTAACTGCATCTATAGCAACAAAAAACATCCTGAGTGATGCCATTCATTCAACAGATATGTTCCAAGAATATCAGGATACCATGTAAAACCAACATAGATTTTTCAACTTTAATTACGTCAAGCTATTGCACTCAGTTTTGCCAGAACCTGATTACTACCGATCAAGGAACACCAAAATCCAAAGGCAGCATAACATGAAGCTAGAAAGACAGCAGTAGACATCTGTATACTGTTTCAAAAACTTTCTTGCGTGACAGTTGAGTTTGCTGATCAGTTCAACAAAATAAAGTTCCTAATTTCACTATAATTAGGATGAAGGTCCACAAAAACTTATGCCAGGGAAAGCATTACTATTATGTCAGTGATTTTTTGGCAAGCTGTCTCAAGAGAGGGTGAAACAAGCAATTTTTATACTGAAACCTCTGACTACAATTTAGAGTTTACAAAAAATATGATCCAATTTTTAATCTGACAGCTTTCTTGCTCTCACAGTTGCATTTAAATATGTGGACTCCAATACAGATCAGCTTGCTAAGCAGGGTTCAAGATGTTTTAGAACATCCACCAGCATTTCTCATATTTGAAATAGAAAGTACATACTTTTCCAGTTGAGATAACCTACTATTCAATTAAACTGGGGGAAAAAAAATTGAATCACTGTACACATTAGTGGGAAAAGTGAACTTTCATTTCGATCATTTAAATATTTGAGTTTTGAGTATAGCTTTAAAAAAAATCCAGTTCTGAATCACTGGAATTTTTGTTCTATTTCCTGTAAAAGCACCAACAGCAACACAGCTCAGCATTCCGCTTGCAGCAGTTCAGAAAAGATCAGCCTGATCCCTCAGTCCTAAATTTACAGTCATTTCATAAACTTGAGGTCACATCTGACCAACTTATTTCTTCCAGTGTTTCCAACCATGGAGATTGTGATAAGGAGGCAGCACTTGCAATAGGACAAAGAGTAATCTAGTTCTGTGTTTCAAAGTACACTCTCACAAAGAAATATTTTGCCAAAAGGTCTTTAAGCTCCCTAGTTTAAAAAAAAAAAAAAAAAAAAAGGAAAAGATACAAGTTTGCTGAGAATAATCTCTTCAACACATGACACATTTAATGCTACAAGGCTTTAAAAACATAGCAATTATCTATAAAGCCAAAGAGCATTACAAAACATCACAGGACTGCAGCCTTCAAAGCAATGCCATGGTGAGAAAAAACACTATCATCTTCCATTCTGTCACTGCTGGAAAAATAGAGATTTCTACCAGGGCACTGTCATAGGAAGAGTGCCCATTTTCAAGAATTCTATTTTTACATTAACAAATTTAAGGGAAGAGAGAAGAATCATTGACTTCTCTTGATGCTGAAAAGGAAAATGTTTTAAATTTCATAAAGTCTTTGAAAGCTGGTATAACCAAGGGTAACATAGCACAGCAAGAAGATGGCACTGTCACTACATATAATGATAGGGATGATGCTTTATCAAACATCTCTCAGAAACAAAACTGGGATGACCCAAACTGAGTATGTCCTCCCACAGCCTTCCTCTCCTGTTCCCCTTTGCAAGCTCTCCTGTGAGGTGACAAGAGAAAAATCACCCAGGTCTTTTGAGTTTTTAAAAGAAATCAAGTCAGCTCAGCATCCATTCTGCTGCAGCGCAAGCCAAGGTACTATATACAGATGAGAACCCATAAATGAAAGTTTCACTCGCTTGTGGCTATTATCCATATGTTGAACTGAAGGGTAGAACTTACTGAAGGTGATGACATGGGTACCTTAATTTGTCAGTGGAACTTCCCTCTTGCCAAAAGCAGGTATCATAATTTTGAGGTTTGACAAAACCCAATTACAATAATACAAAGAACAAATAACTGAAATATGTATATGAAATGCAAATGCCTGGTTATCTGGTAAATTATTAGCTAAGCAGAAAACAATTCCCTTTTTTCTGATCATTAATACAGTGCTATTGCTAGAGTCACCATCCCTCTTTTAAGCGTAGAGCATGCGCAGTACCTTTTGGGTTGCTAAAGTTATGACACAAACCAATTTGAAGCATATAAGACAATGACTCTGTACTTAATGTATGTCTTTTAAACATCTATGTAAGTCAATGTACTGCAAATTATACGCAACACTATTTCCAATGCTCTGCAGTTGCACTTCAGAAACAGCTTTATTGAGTCTATATCAAATACTTGAAACTTGCGACTACTAGAAACCCACAACTGAACCCCACTCCTTGCTAAAAAGTGTTCCTTCGGAATTCCTTTCATAACTGTGTACACACTATTATTAATACAGAAACACCTATAGGTCTTGGGCTACCAGGTAAAGTACAAAGAACACAGGTAGCTGCCCCGAAAGCCTTGCCACATCTAATAGGGCTGAAGCATTCAGACTTTTAATACAAGCCTTTCAATGAATGAGACAAAGTACTACACACCTCCACACAGCGTTCTGAGGGATGAAAAAGGAAAAAAGAAACCATATACAACTCCTTTCTTTGAAATCCCTCTTACCAGAACCGTTTCAAGAACTTCTACTCAACAATTAAACTGACTTGAATAATGGAAACTAACGTCCCAAATCTACTATATATGGAATCGAGCCCAGCCAGCCCCCGCAGACACCAGGCACCAAAAAATCGCACCTCTGACACTGTTACTCATCCTCAAATGGCGGAGTTTCGCCCAGCGCACTCACACCTGTCACCTGCTAGGCGCCAGGCCAGCCCCAATCCCTCCCTCCCTCCGTCGCTCCCTCCCTCCCCCTGCCAGACGAGCCGGTTGGCAGGCTGCTTCCGCTCGTCCCGGGCCGCCGCAGCCCCCCGCCGCGGGGCAGGCCGGGGCCGCCGCCACGCACGCCGCCCCGCGCCCCCGCCGGATCCCTCCCCGCGCAAGGGGAAGCTCCAGCAACTCGCGAAGATATATAAGTTTCCATCTCCCGCTGGACGCCCCGCTGCGCGGATGTTTCCCGTCCCGTTCCTGCCCTCCCCACCCCGGGGGGGGGGAGGCTGATTCCCACCCCGCCCCACCACGCCGGGATGAGCGGGATGCCGGGGGCTGCTGCTTCCCCGCGCTCAGGCCTCCCCTGCCCTCGCCCTGGCAGAGCCCGGGGCGAGGAGTGAGGCTGTGGGTGCGCCTCGGCCCCCTTATCCCTCTCAGGCCTGCGGGCCGGGCCAGCCCCCGCGCCTCTCCCTGCAGTCCCCCAAGGATGGGACCAGTCCGGCAAGGAAACCAGCCCAGGGAGCTGCCACCAGGCCCGCCTCGGCGGGGTCAGCCTTACCCTGCTGCGGCTGCTGCTGCTTCTCCTCCTCCGCCTCCTCCTCCTCCGCCTCCTCCGCCTCCCCCACCACGGCAGCAGCCGCCGCCACTACCGCCGCCGCCACCAGCGGCGCCGCCGCCTCCGCCCGGCAGGGAGGACCCCGCCGACCCGACCCACTCCGCAGCCTCCCGCCGCCGTTCCGCTGCGGAGGGGGCGGGGGAGGAGGAGGAGGAAGGGACGGGAAGGGGGGAGGGGGGGGGGGGGGGCCCGGCCGCCACCAAGGGCAGGAGAAGAGGGGAGGCCGGCGGTTGGTGGGTGGGGGGGGGGGGGGGGGGCGGCGGCCCCCCCCCCGTCCTCAGCTGGAACCGCCCCGGCTGCGCGTCGCCCCCGGCCCCCCCCCCCCCCCCCCCCCCCCTAACCCCCGCTCGCTGCACTCCAAATCAAAATAGTGTCACAATATGGCGGCGGCGGCGACTGCCCAACATCGCGAGACCGGGCCCCGAGTGCTAACGGGATGCGGCGCGCGCCAATGGGCGCCGGCGGGGAGGGGGGCTCGGGGGCGGGGTTCTCCGCCGCCACCGCCCGCGGGGTGGGGCGTAGGGGGCGGGGCTGCGCCGCGCGCGGAGGGGTTGCCGCCTCCCCGGTAGGCGGGGGCGGGCACACGCGCCGCCGGGCCCGCCCCCCGCGCGAGGGGCGCGTGGGATGAGTGCGGACACTGAGGGCGAGGGCGGAGCTCGGTGCTTGCCCACCCGGGGAGCCTCCGCCGCCACCCCCGGCACCGCCGGGTGCGCACACTGGTGCCTCGGCCGGGCCCCTTCAGACCCTTCTCTTCCCTCGCTCCTTCTTGCCCCACCGGCTGCCGCCCCTGCCTTTGCACTGCTCCGCCGGGCCCTGCGCCAGGGCAAGGAGGTGGCGGCAGGGGGTGGGTAGGGGGTGGCCGCCTGCCTGGGAAAGGCGAAGCCGGTGGGAAACGAAGCAGGGTTTAATAGAGCTGAGGGAGGAAGGGCAGCTACCATAGACGGTGGCATCTGCAAGGGGAAAAAGAAACTGTGAAAAACAGGAATAACTGGAAAAAGAAATAAAAACACAAAACACCTCTGTATCACTTGTTCTAAGAGGGAATAGCCAGACACTTCCCATCAGAAATAATGGTGCTCTCCCTAAATTTCTTCATGCGTTATGCGGAGAATGTGATTTTTCTTTATCCCTCTTGAGGTATAGCTCAGAGGTGAATTTGTTCCCCAAAACACCGGCCAGGAGAGCCGGGGCCCATAGGCTGGCTGGTGAAGCCCTCTTCCCTGCTTGGCTCAGCAGCCACCAACACCTGCAGAAGGGACCCCCGACCCGGTCTGCAGGGCCAGCAAAGCTACAATGTGGAGACTTGAAAATAGGGATCGAAGTCCTCGTGTTAGAAAGATGGGCATCCTTGACATTAGTGGGACTTTCAAGCAGGTCTTTGTATTTCCATAATTCTGGAAGTTTTATCTTAAACAAAAAGACAGCTTTTAAATGAGCTTGTAAAATAAGACAGTAAATCAATTGGGTTTTGGGGGTGTGATACCTTAACACCACTTACTCTTTCTCGCTCTTCCTGTATTTCCTTTCTTCCTACATCTCTTGGATCCTTCTTCCTCCCTGCAGTCAGAAGGTGCTGCCCACGCTGTCTAACAACGGACAGTCCATCCATCTATTCTTGGGTCATCCTACTCTGTGTCTAAAAGTAATCTTTATCACCTGTAGCAGTAGGACACCATCTGACACCCTGCAGCCTGGTTGGGAAAGGGATATGGTGGGGCTTTCAGATTTCACCACACAGCAGTGGTACTGGGTAGAAATCAGTAGAGAGAAAGATTTTTTTTAATTTTTTTTTTTCACCCTTAAATCCCAGAGGCACCAGTGATTTCCAGTATGCTCTTGTGTATGACAGGAACTATAAAGGTGCCAGGCCATAGTCATCTCAAACCTTAAAAGCTGCACTATCCATTGCAATGGTGAGTTGAGAGAGGGCCATACTTTTCTTTAGAAGACAACAGCTTTCAGACTGTGAAGATGAGAACTGTGAGATGAAATGGCATAAACTAACAAAAAACTGACATGCACTATGCAGGAACCAAATTATTTGTGACAATTTAGTCTTAAGTGTTCTGAAATAAAGTTGATTTTGACAATGCACCAATGGATATTTTCAGAAATGATTAAAAATAGTTTTTCCAAATAAAAATATTAACAAGTGAAAAAAAACCACTTTCCACTGCATTTAGCTAGAACTGTCAGAGAGAATGCTCGGGTAAGTAGCTTCAGGGAGCAGCTTTGCCTGGAGTAGGCAGGGAGAGACAGAACAAAACATCAACGAGTGTAATGGTGAGTTGTTATGCTGGGAGGGAAAAAAAAAGAGAAAAAAAGGAAAAAGGAAGACTTTTTTTTTCCCCTCACAAAATGTGGAAAAATAGGTGTGTGTATATACATTCCAGTAAGAATCAGTCATTTTCATAAGCTACGGCAGAAGAATCTGCAGTTCTTTTGTACATCAGCTGCGTGGCACATGAAATGCATGTGTCCAAAGTTTATTAGTCAAGCGTATCTTGAGTCAAGGTTATACAGGGCTGAGAATCTGCTGAAATTTCTTTGTTAATTGTAAACAAAATAGTATTTTCTCAAACTCAGCCAGAAATTAATATAGTCCTGTACAAAAAGGGGTAATGGGGCATCTAGAAGGAAGACGCAATGGAAACATCAGACCACAGAGAGCTGTACTGGGCTTGCTGCACTGTAATTGTTCAGGTACATTAATCAAGCCTTTCTCTTTTGCGGCCCATGCTGTAGACAATTCATGATCTGCCCAGTCATCCACTCAAGCACTCTGCTGTTCAACTCTTCCAGTTTCAAACTTTGCTAAGCCATACCTGGCCTTTCAGACAGATAGAATGGTATACTTACATGAAGACGTTTTGCACACTGGAAACTGAGTTTATTTTGCTAAGTTTAATGCAAAGTTAAATATTTGACCCTTTTGCCTACAGTTGCTAAAACAGGGATTTGCCACAGGAAAGTGAAAGCCCATCTCTCACTGCTCCATCAGCAGTATTTACTGCAATGCTTAAGCACTGGGATCATGTGAGTGAGCTGCATGGTCCTTTCCCCGCCTCTCCCAGACTCTTTACGTTTATGCCTCAGCCCATTGCTGAAGTTCCTCTTCTTTCATCCACAGCAGCTAATTGTGAATCATTCTTTAACACTTTTCCAAAACTGAAGAACAACGCATTTAGGAAAATAGTTCTGTGTACTGAGATTCAAGAAAGGACTCTTTCCCTATGTATCGGTAACAAGAACTAGGAGGATCAACCTAATACTGAAATCTGGTGCAAATCAAGGTTATCACAGTGCAAATCAAGGCTTTGGTCACATCTGAGGCACAGGAAGCTGCCTGTCCAGCAGTTTGGTCAATTCAGAGTCTTGCTTCTTTCCCTGAAGGTTTTCAGTATTACCCATTTTTTTGTCCATACAAGGTATGAGTTCATGATTTTAAAACCTTCATCAGATTGTTTATATACTTCACTGCTAGAAAGTGAAATTATAAAGAGGATTGGGGAATTATTCTAAACATATTGTACAGGAAAACTGTTTCTGCAAAGTACAGCCAATTTAGTCGACTTGGTACTGGCGTTTCTGAAATTTCCTGAGAACACTTTTTAGAAAAGGTGAGAGAACAAGTCCAGTTAAAACCAATCCACAACAACTGGCATAATTATTTCTGATATTGAGTTTAAAACTAGTTTTCCACAGTGGAAAAAAGTGGCATTGGCAACTTTTGGTCTGTCCGTCCAAAGAAGGACTGTCAAAAGGTCTGTCAGTCTTTGGGTTAACAAAAACAGAGGTAGCATTCGCTGGACAAAAGACAGTCCTCAGAAGCTCCCAGTCTGAGGTTCTCCCATCCACAGCTTCTCCTATAAAAACATCCAAAATTTAGATTAATGATGTAACAATGTGTCCTGGTTTGAGAGAGAACAGAACTAATTCTGTTCAGTGATTTTACTTTTCAGCTCAGTTCTTGTAACTAACTGCACTGTCTGAAGTTAGCAGCCTGTTCTCACAGACAGTGTCTGCTTCTAGCAGTGATAACACCCCATGGTCAGAGTTAGTACCAAGGATTGGTGTGCAGACCAAGGCCACTGCTGGGTCTTGTGTACCACATTGGGGGGTGCAGAAAGTGAAAGGCTGCACCTGCAGGGAGGAGCAGACAGGACAGGTGACCCCAAACTGACCAACGAGGGATTCCAGCCCATATATGTCATGTTCAATATAAAGCTGAAGGATCAGCTTTGCCGGCTTTGCTCGACTTGGCTCGTGTCCTCTCCTGGGTTCTTCCTCGGAGCATCTGAGGAGGACTCTGTCCATTCTGCCTTCAATCCTGATCTGTGTGTTCCTGAACCCAGTACCAGAATCCAGCTCCTGAACACAGCTCCTGTCTGCTGTGGGGCCCAGCCTGGGACTCTCCTGGTGCCCAGTCCACAGCATCAGTGGTGACAGTGATGTAATTACCATCTGAGGGGTTGGGGTGGTTGTGTTCAATACTGGTTTTGTATATATTTGCATATATTCCACTTTTATAATTATTAATTTCATTTTCATTAAAGCTGTTCTAGTTTCCTTTTCTAATGGCTAAGTCTCTCTCCCTTATTCCCCTTCTCTTTCCCTTTGGGTAAGGAGGGGAGTTAGCAGAGAGTGTCTGTTGTAGGTCTAAGGGGCCGCCCTGCCCCTAAACTATGACACAACGAAATCTAGAAATTCATCTTATTTCAGAAGACTTGAGCTTTGTACTTTTCTATCTAGAAATTAGCTGCCGTGTGCCATAGGACAAGCATTTGACCAGCCTTGCGTAGAGAATTAGATAGTGCTGGATTTGGAAGGAAATTCAACTGCAGAGCTTCAGCATGAAGCCAAAGCTGTAGTCAGCACACAGCATAGCTTTGCTCAAATGAAGGTTCTCAGCATGTGTCTCCCCCACCCCACTGTGAGTGCTCATACTATATAACAGCATTAAAAAACCCCTTTTTGTTTCCAGTGCAGGAGTAGTCCTGATATCGATTATTGATTGTATTATTTGGAGAAGTGTGTTGGTAACTGTACTGTCAATATTCTAGTTTACTATCTTTTCCTTGTTTTAAATGTCAGCATAATTCTAAGTCTGGTTTAAAAACCAAACCAAACCAAACCACTCTTCTTTAATCAGAAACATCAACTGTAGGAGCTCAGAATTAATGATCAATCCTAAAATAACAAATAAGTATATTCATTCAAGAAGAAGAAAATGTTTTGGTAAAGAAATGGGTTTCAGATCATATTATTAAAAGACTATAGTGAACTTTGGTTGTTCAGAATGCACATGTGTGCAGTTACAAAAAGAAGTAGTGCCCTGATGTGTTTTCTTTTCAATACGCAGCACACAAACAGCTCTGATATCACTGTTTTCAGGTTGCTCCCTTCCTTTCTTCAAGATAGCACCAGCTTTTTTACTTCCTAACAGCTCATCTATTTAGGAGTAGAGAGCAAACATGACATTTGAGATAAGGATATGATTAAAAGGTGCCTTAGTGGTTCTTGAGTTCTAGCGGCCTTGCAAGATTTGGATAAGGCCTTTGAATAAAGGAAATCCATTGAGACAGCCTACCCTGGCATTTCAATTTTAAAAGCAGAGTGAGCTGTGTTGCAGTGGAGTGTTATTGTAGGCTATGTATTAATCCAACAGAAATAATAGGTTTTTGGACACTTGGTAAGACTATTTTGTTTGATTTTTTTTTTCCCCTTCAGTATCTTAAAACCCCATTCATTTATATTGATCATGAGTGTCTTAGAATAATGTTCACACTTGAAGGAAAATATCTTAGCCTAGCCAAAGCAATTCAGAAGTTTTAAAAAGAATTGTTTTAAAACCAGGAAAGACTGATATATTAAATCAATCTTCTGACTAAGTCAGAAAAAGTGCATAATTGATAACATCATCAATTTACAGATTTTTTTCAGTGCTCTGAGTATGAATAAAAAAGCTCATATATCTTCACATGACATATTGTTGTGTCGATACCTACTAGGGAGACAAATTTAGTATTATTTAATGATGCCATATGCCTCTTCTATGAAACTATTTGTTGATAACTCAGTGACATAAAATACTGAGAGCCAAGACCATCTGAGGCTCCAAGATACTTCAGGGGAAATACTGGTTATGGTTCTTCAAAAATCCACTCTATGCTTTGTGGGAAACTCAGTAGGACGTAATAATAAAAATAAATGTCTGCTTTTGTTAAGATTTATATAATATTGGTATATAGTCACTACATGTCTTTGGGGTCGTGATTCAGCAAAACACCTAGTCTCTTGCTAAAGTCCATTGGTATTTAGGATAACTTTCGACCATGTTCTTAAACTTTATGTTGTACTGAAACCCGAGGCAAAGAATGGGCCTTAGTGTTTTTCTGGACAGGTACAACTGGCTGATTTGAGACAGGAAACCTACCTTGAAGTCTAAGCAAACGACTTTCCTGCTCCAGATTCAAAGCAGGCATGAATATTTTCATAGTAAAAACATTGCAGAATGTCTTACAGCTCTTTCATTTTCCCGCTACTGATTTTAACCTCTACTGTCTCATTGACTTCAGTCAAATCCCTTTACACACTTTGTAAATGTGAGACTGAGAGTGCAAACTGCAGTATACTTAATCTTATTATATATATTAACACACAAGGTGCAGTAATTATATTTTGTTTAAATTCCCTTAAACGTGGAGGAAGTTATTGGTAGGTGGCTAGTATATTTTAAAAAATAACCTGAAGTACTCTCTAAACCTAAATGGTTCATGGTATTAGATTTCTCCATAATCTTCTGGCCTTCTGCCCCACTGCTGTAATTACCTTAACTCCTCACCCAATAATAAAACTCTCTGAACAAATCCTGTGCCTGCTGTTAAGTAAAACTAAGGCTCAGTACAGATTCTCTGCATTCTTTCTCCTCTTCAGCTGTAGTGCTTGACAGCTTGCATGGTACAAATGAAACACACAAAGCCTTTAAGCCATCCCATATTGAAAATAGAGTAACTCAGAGCTTTATAATACTGGTATGTATTAGAAACAGTTTATTTTGATGACAAGTGGTACTGGATTCTCCATTCTGTAGAAAACTCACTGGTGTAACAAAACAGAATCAGTTCACGTAAACTTGTATACACACTGTACCAGTTTGTTTTCCTCCTGGATCTCATGCAAGACCTTGTAAAGAGAAGGGAGCTCATATTCCAGGTCCACTCTGTCCTAGGTCTGTGTGAGATTGCCATCAGGAGTGAAAATTGCAGGACTACATTTCACTATGTAAGATATCCTCTAGCTACACCATCAAAATTACCAAGTCCCAGTTCTACCTGTGTGACTTCAAGTTCCAGGTTGAGCTATGTTTCTGTCATGATCTCTCAAGGTTTTACATTTTCTGTGGGAAAAGATCACTCGTATACACCCACAGTTAAAAATGTTTCAGTATCACAGATCAAAATATTAAGAAATACTGAACTTCTAGCTTGTCAGTTCACTAGAATTAAGAAATGCCATCTCATCTCGGAGCTAAAATGCTCAATACGACGAGGAAAACGAATACAGAAAACAAGGTGGTTATTCATGAAAACAATCAGCTACTACCTCAGCTGTTTTCAGCTATTACAGTATCGCATAGAGGTAGGGGAGGAAATTGTGGGAGGTTTGTTAGGAACTGCATAATGTACATATTTCAAGGAATGCATGAATGTCCAAAAATTTTAGTGTTTACTTGTAGGTACTTTTTTCTTCTCAGGATGTTCTGATAAACAACAAAATACCTTAAAAATCCATGAAAGTCTGATCTCCTATCAGGAAGGTGCTCATTCTGCAAAACACACACAATCCCTCAGAACATAACCCACAAACTATAACCCCAGATAACTCAAACACAAATTTGTGCTTAAATATAGGCATAGGAAAGTTCTCTTGGCTTTACTCACACGCTTAAAATTAAGCATATGTTTTAACACTTTACTGGATTAGGGCCCACGTCAGCAAAATAAATTTCTTGAGAAGAAGTAATAAAAATGTAGCTTGCAGCGAGGGACAGCAGAGCTATTCACAGCTACAGAAGCTTTAAAACGCAAGCTGGTATTTATATATTTAAAGAAGAAATCAGGCGTTAAACAAAACATTTATTTTAGATAGCTGTCTAATTAGTCTGCTTACAGAAGCACTTTCATTTTTCTTAATCTGATGAAAAACACTTTTTTGTATCCTTGCATCTCCAAAAGCAAATTAATCTATACATAAAGAAAAAAAAAAGATTTTGCAAGCACAAGCTTCAAGAGCAATTTTGCCACTGTTCAGTAACAGCCTGGCTGTAGCAGAGATACCGTTGCGTTCCCTGGAGAAGGGACAGAGAGGAGGCCAAGCTTTTTAAACATTGAGTTTCATTACACGCATGCACCTGAATTTGCTCATTCAAGTGGATGTAATTGTATATAATTGCATAAATACAATAAATGTCAGTTAATTAATTCTCTTGTATGCAATGTGCACTGATGTATATTTATTTTTAATGCTAAGAACCTCTCTAAATATTTGGTATTGCCCGTCTAGCCCTTAAAAAGAACTTAGATAATTTGCAAAACCAGAAAGGATACAATTGTGCTGGACTGTGTCTATGTTAATTTTCAAAAACTTTCTGTTGCTAACAACAGTGCAGCAAAGCATCAATTCTACCAAAGATACAGCTCCTTTGGCGTTTTAAGTACAGTGCTATCTGGCCCCGTTCAGAACAGCTCTGCTGTGTATATCGAGATGCCAATGGTCACAGCAGCTTACTCTGCATTAGCGCTTTGGGTCTTCTCAGCCGCAGTGGAGCTGTACCAACAGGCAACATTCTCACTAACCTCCTTACACAGAAAACGTGTTAAACTCTTCCATAATAACAGCATCATCTATTCCTTAGCATTACTTCACACCTGAATCATCAGGCAATGCAGGTGCATTGTATTTTCTGCATTTTCAAAAGGAAAATCCTTCATTCAAAGGCAAGACATAATTTGTTTCAAGTTAGCTTTTTCTTTAGATGCACTCTCCTTATAGCTGGTTTTCTTAAGGGGACATGGCTGCTGAGTACACAGCCTGCAGGTGCCTGTGCTCATCCCTCCTTGCCAGCAACAGCCTCTGAGCCCATTAGACAGTTCCAGACAGTAATTCTCAAGTTTTTCAGAAAATAAGTGCCTGGGGTGCAAAGAGAGACAGTAGTGTCCCTGGAAAAGGGAATAATAAAGATGTGTCTTCCTTTGTCCTTATGAGAATCCACTGGAACCCTGAGCCTTGAGACACAGAAAAAAATAGGTTTCATGACTCAAACGTTAACAAATTCCTGCTTTCACTGGGTTTCAAAGCTGTGAATCCTCAAACCTCTATTCATATCTTATTTGCATAGTCCATTGCTCAGTGAACACCTGGTCAAGGGCCCAGTGCCCAACAGTGCAAACAAGCATTTAACAGTAAATTTATTGGCTGCTTAAAACGTATGAGATCACAGATGGGAATTCAAATGGCTCCAAGAGAATGTTTTCTCTTGTAATCCTTAGGAACAGGTATGGGACTCTAATTAGCAGAGACTGTCCAAAAAAAAAAAAAAAAAACAACCATTCTTCTTCCTACCTATGGCAAAGTGTCAGAGGTTGTCTTTTCTTCGAAATTCACCCCTTTACCAACACTTTTGAGGTCTCCTTTTGATTTCTGCAGCGATAGCAGTGATGTATACAAATACCATTAATCAGGGTAAATTTGTTAATATTTTTTAAAATTGCACACTTCTAGTAAAGCACTGTACTGCCCATTTAGCTGGAAATAAGCACCATGGAGCCCATAGCGTGTAGCAGTCATATCTCACTGCCATTGTGTATGCCTGTCACCTTCTACCGATGGGCAGGAGAGCTGAGCGCAAATTGCAGTTGTGATATGCTGCATATGGGCAGGTTTCGTGCTGAGACGGTGCAGCAAAAAATCCTTAGCACTCACCTGTGCATTGACCATCACTGTGGGAGAAAGGAAAGTTTGATTTATTGCCAATAGCAGCAAGGTTGGGGCTAAATCATGCTGGCCAGAGAAGGCAAGAAATCAGCCCCATATACCAAGTATGAGATGACCAGAATGAGAGTTCAGTTTCACCAACAGTTAACTCAGTGCTGTAGTTTTAAATATCTGTAGTAATGGGACCATAAAACTCCCACCAGGTTGAGGTCTCTAGTTTGGGAGCTTTTTCCTAATGCACTACATATTTTAAAGTTTAATCATCAGCCCTTCTCCAAGCAAAACTCCTACCCATTTCAGTTAATCTTTGTCAGAATCAGTCCTGGTACTGGGTAACAGGCTGCAATTAAAGTGAAAATTAAAACCAAGTTTCTAATCACAGAAATGAAGCTCTGAAACAGTTTTCCAACAGTAATGGGGAGTGAAAAACAGTTTCAAAATGGGATAATAACCTATTATTGCAGCTTGATGGAACTATGTTCAATGAACAATGTTCAATGAGGACTCATCCGGTTCAATTTCCTATCTACACAAATCCCATATCTGGTAGTCACCTGAAATTTGTACCCTCATTGAACTGCTACTGATTAAAGTAATTGCCACTGAATATTTGTTTTAGTGAGATCATCGCCCTTAGAAAACCAGAAGATTTTAACCAGTGTTAGTAACTGGTTTTTTATAAGTCACTTGCAGCTTCTTTGTAAATGCCCGATGCCCAGCAGCACAGACAGGCTTTGGTTTTAATTTAGAGAGTTTCTAATTTATTTTTATCCAGAAATCTTGCTGTGGTACCATGCAGAAATTTTTGTTCCAAAGAATGAAGGTCTACAAAGGCAATGCTTTTACTAAATCGCAAAAGCACCTGTGCATTCCCAAGGCAATAAATATGCAAGTAGTAAGTGTGTTTCAAGTATAGTTAGTGCTCTTAGGAACTTTGGGGTTACAAATCAGTACTTTTAAATCTAAACTAGCTTCTACCCAGCAGCTTATACTGAGGAGCAAAAAAAAAACCCAACAAAAAACAAAACCAAACCAAATAAAATATAACAAAGAACTCAGAAATGAAAGATCTGGGTTATTATTTTATAGTTATACTAACCCTTAAAAAAAAAAAAAAAAAAGGAAGATCTCAATGGAAGATAAACAGATATGGAAAACAATTAAGACATGGTTTTAAGCTGCTGCAGCTGAAACACATAAGGTACCTGTATAAAGAACAAGTAACAGAGCATGCTGCACAAGAGAAGGCTAGAGGTGATTTTTAAAGTGTCCTAGACAAGACAGCCTAAATAACATGTTTCCCTATGGTTGTTCATCTGTAATAGAATCTTAATTTAATATATCCAACTTTAAGAATGTATAAGCCATTCATTTTGAGTCATGATTCCATCTACTTCAATCTACGGCCTATGTTTCTCATATCTGTATTATAAGTAAATTTGTAGTTCACATCTTAGATAACACAGCTTCAAGTGACATAGACTTCATGGCCATGTAACTGGGCAGTATAACCGCAAAGTGCTTTCTGTTTCTTTTAGAGGTATGATGAGTTGTACAGGAAGATTATATCTATGTAGTCACCCGGAAGCAATGTAGTGATGAAAAACCAGTACCAGTTATCATTTCAGAATGGAATCAAGTAGAAATGTTGTGAAAGGGAGGGGGGGGGAAACTGAAGTACAGTGTGTCATTTTCTGCTGAAATGAAAGGACACTCCGTCATATAGATGATGCAATAAAGTAAGAGTGTGGAACATTAAAACAAAATGCATTGTAGTAAAGGAGTTGGCTTGCAGAAGGTACACCTACATTTCCTGTAAGGTGTTTCATATTGCAGTTGTATTACTAAAATTAAGAACTCTTTCATGGATATCTTGGGGCAAACATTGCCTTTTCTTCATATTGATTTGCAGCAATTCCTAGAAATTGCTCTAACCATCTTATAATACAGAAACAATAAAAAGTGGATAATTTTGAAACAGCAATAATTTGATATAACTTTTAAGAAAAAAATGTGTGTATCATATAAATGTGTATATTACTTAGGGAAGTAATTCTAGAAGTATTTTGGTGGTGCCACTTCTAGGCACTGCAATTAGGCTGAAAACAGCTGAGCTGTTGAAATATAGGAGAGTTGCAGTATCCTTATTAGTTTACGTTTTCTTGAGATAATCCAGTGCCCTCCCTTTAAATATGCAGAATGGATAATCAGTGTTTAAATGTACACTTAAAACTTCTTGTTGAGCACAGCTCCAGTGTCGCTGTAATGTAGCTAGCAGAGATGCTTTCTGTTACTGGTTACCTGGCTAAGAGTTAGTATAGCTTTTAGTCTTTGTACTTAAGGAAAAGATGAGTATTTACTAAAAACTTGTTTAACAAATCTGTTATGATTTAACTGCATTTATGTATTTAATTACTCTTTTGTTGTTTTGGGGTTTTTTTTGGTTGGTTGGTTTGTTTGGTTTTGTTTGGTTTGGTTTTTTTGATGTGTTTTTGTGCATTTGTTTGTTGTTTTGGTTTGGTTTTTGTTTTGTTTTGTATTTAAATACTGTGGTTTTCGTACAAATAATAAGCATTTTAAAGTCCACAAAGTTTAAAATGTGGAGCTGTGAGCATTAATTTCTGGTTTAGGACTAGCTAGGAGAGCATTTCAAATGTAAATCTGAAGGCTTTTAGTCATTGTCCTTGTAGAGCTGACGGTGTAGACTGTAGTGAGGTCCTGCGTTTGTGGCGTAACTCCAAAGTAGTATTATGCAAAATTGTTCAGAGTGTCATACCAGCAGCAACGTGTGCTATGTCAAATCACTGTGCAAGCAGAAACTCTCCCATCTGGCTTATAGCAACCTACGCAGAAGTGGAGGGAGGAACACAAGGCTGCAGGAAGTACCAGACAGCAGTTTGTGGCTCACAGCTACAACCCTAGCTGTCTCTGCAGCCTGTCTCAAAATAGACCCCTTATTAGTCAAGAAAATTTTATGAGCAGAGTTCTTTCATGTTACTACTCAACACACAGTACCTGGACCATGGTGGCAATATGTGCCTTAAGTACACACTGCTTAAGAGTGTGTAATCAACAGATACTGAAAGCAGTATGATGTGTCTTTTAATCACATTGCATAATGCAGAGCAATTGTATGCATGTGCTGTAAAGCAAGTATTGTTTATATTGCTAGCCTGGTAAAATAAAGTGGGGTAGGGGGTAGAGGTAACACTATCATTCTATTTTTATTGGAAAAACAAAGAATAAGAAGGGAGAAAAAGGTTCCTGGCAGGACTAGTGCTTGAAACACTGTTAATAAAGATGTTTGTTGAGCACTGTAATTCCTAACATTGTAATTCTGTAGGAAGATGCTCACCTGTGAAATTATTTTTTTAAATTATTTTTTGTGGTAAGAAAAAAATGAATAATATACCGTCCACCTAACTCTGGAGACACTACAAGCATCTTAATTAAAAGGCAAGCATGTAGGACAGCACAGCAGCAAACAGATTTCTTCCAAACAAATCTACATGTAGAAAAACCTCTCCAAAAACACAAAGAGCAGCAGAATTACCTGGGCAAAGGATGGATCCTTCTTCTAGTGCAGAACAGGTTCCTTGGCACACATGAAGGAAACTCAGTTTGAATGAGGCACACTAGGTGCATGGAGCCTTTGGCATTTGGCACGTGTACAACACAAAACAACCTGAAAACACAGAACCCCCTCACCCTGACAACAGCAAAAGCTTGAAATACAGAATGGTTCCATTATATGAACACATTTTTCTTTTCCATAATTCTCTCAACATAACATTTCCACCTTGTATTAGACAAAATTCTATTATAAGAATTCCTTTTATTGCCAATATGCTTAAACGAAAATAAAATTTCTACTGATGCTTACTGGTCCATTTGTACCACTGTACTCTCCCTCGGCAAAGCTTTACAATTATTAGATTAAAGCTTATAAACAAGCAACTGTCCTTGTTATTTGTGCTTCTGTGTTTCCTTTTAAAAAAGTCAAAACCTATGCCTTTTAATTGTGCATGTTTTTTTTTTTTTTTTTTTTTTCTTATTCACAGCTTGTTAAAAACATTTCTACTAAGAGCCAGCTCTTGGTCATTATTCACATTAGTTTCAGTTCTTTATTTTGAAAGTGCCTGCCTGACATGTTCTCACCTTTATGAAATGATTCTTTTTTAAAACAGGAAGAACTTCCGAGTAAACAATGTCATATTAGGCTTTATAAACAAGAGTAAAGTCAGCAAGATACAGAAAATAATCTTGCCCTACTCAGCACTGGCTTTCAGGATTCAGTGTGGCTTTAGATCAGTTTTATTGAAACCAGAGAAGAGCAACAAGGAAGGACTAGAAGTCAGAAAAATGCAACTTATGAGGAAAAGTTTGAAAGAACTGGTGCTGTTTGATCAAGAGAAGAAAAGGCTGAAGGCAGATAAAATAATAATCCTCAAATATGGAACAGTTGCTTAAAAAAAATAAAAGAAAGTTTCAACTGCTGCAAAGTTTGTGGCTAGACCTTAAGTGAGTCTTTCTAAATAGTGAGTGCAAGAAAAGTGTTGCAATAGCTGGGGGAGTTGACACACTTCCATCTTTGGAGATTTCTACAAACAGGTTAATGTATAAACATCTGCCAGGAATGTTGTAGGGTATAGTTCATCCCACAGGGGATGGACTAAATTACTTCTTTAAGTCACTCCCCAGGCCTATATCTATTATAAGAAATTCTGGTTATATGATAAAAAAAAAAAATTAATTAAGATGCAAACATTTTTGTTAGCTTATCACAAGTTTTTATCGTTGTAATCAACTCCTTTAGTAATGTAAACCACTACCATGTTAGATACATGCAAAAAATGTTGTTCAACCAAAGCAGAAAAAAGATATGCATTTTTATAAAGTCTTACAGTTCACAAAAGGATGTATGTACCTTCTTCACGTCTTCCCTCAGACTAACAGGTGATAAAAGAACAAGCCACTTTATTCTTTAATGGTATTTATTTTTATGAATGACAATCTCATACATTATCAGTAAGAAGACTGGTCCATGAATATTCCAGCTCCTGTATTCCAATTTATGTACAAAGGACTGGAAAGGATCTCCTCGGTCATCAAGCCTGCATCCCTGTTATCAGAGTCAGACCTTCAGTCTGTAGTTTATCAAGCTTAAATTTGTTTGCAAAGTTCTGTCTTAAAACACTATTTCCATTTTACTGACTGGGCATCTGTTCCAGACCTTTCTTCTCTGATGTTTCAAAACATCTTAAGTTTTCAACATAAATTTAGTTAGGGCAGTTTACACTAACTCACTCATGTGCCAGCACTGATTTTTACCTTAAATATTTCCTTTCTGTTCCCCAGTGACAGTGATCCTATCCTCTCTTGGGTTTTAGAATCATAGAATCGTAGAATGGTAGGGGTTGGAAGGGAATTCTGGAGATCATCGAGTCCAACCCCACAGCCAGAGCAGGAATACCCAGGGCAGGCCACACAGGAACAGATCCAGGAGGGTCTTTAAAGTCTCTAGAGAAGGAGACTCCACAACCTCTCTGGGTAGCCTGTTCCAGTGCTCTGTCACTCTCATTGTGAAGAAGCTTTTCCTCATGTTGAGGTGGAATTTCCTGTGTTTTGATGATGTACCTCATCAGTATGGCATAATATGCTCCTAAAGTATATGCTGCATTTTTTCTTATTTTTAATTTTTCTCATTATCTTCAGTTATATTTTGTTCAATATTTACAAGCCTTGCATAGGGCTGAGATATGATCAATACATCCAACTGCTTATGTTTCAGTCTTGCTTGGTCCTAATTACAGGCACAGTATTTGCTATTTATGTCCTTTCCTTACTATCTGACCAAATCACAGCTATTTATTCAAAATCTTTACTTCTGGATTCCATTTCACATGCTAATTCTTCCAATATTCTGGTCATTTTAATGTATTATCTCTGTCCCATCCTTCAAAAGAGCACATTCATGTCTTTCAACTTTGCTGCCATCTCATTTGTACTCATTTCCATTTCTTGGTGTTGAACACTCTTCCCCTGAAAGTGCATTCTTCAGTAACTTGGTGACAATACCATTTTTCACCTATACTTTCACTCCCTCTACTTGTTTCTATGCTCTGAATTTCCTCAAATAGTTGGTTATTGGCACTTATTTAATTATAATTTCACCAGCTGCATTTTTTGTAGTAGCCTACAGCACTCACTAGAAAGGAGGCAAAAAGGATGTGGAGTTCTCCTCAACCCTCTGGTTGAGTTGTCCGAGTTGTTAAGGGTCCAAGTTGTTCCTGCATGCGTGCTCTGCTCACCCACCACACTACAGGCAACTCTCAGGTAGGGCCTCCTGCATCCCATCTGTTAGCCTGAGTTTCTGCATAGATCAAATTAAAAAAAAAACCTCTTGGGGAAAAAAATGGAAGGAGAAAGAAAGAGTTTGTGCCTACAGCCCAGTATCAGTTTTTTGGGCAGAGGTGACTCCTGAGGTGTAGTTCCCAGGCTGTTGGTCAGAGGTGGTGTAGTGTACAGCACTGGCTGTTCGTACCAGCTCTCCGTGGATCAGATGCAGAGAGGTGGGTTCACCAAGATGAGATTCGCAACAAAATCACCCTGAGTGAACAGGAAATCCTGCGTCTCATTCACATTTCAGTGTCTACTGACAGCGTGGGAGTGAGAAACCCACCACTGCGGTGTGAATTAGCATGCCTTCGGATGGAGAGGCAGGTAAGGAAGCAGGCTGGTTCTTTTGCAGGCTGCATGGCTACAGTTAGGCACCTAAATTCAACTTTACACAAGATTTAAGCACCTCAGTGCTTAAAAAGTTACTTCTTTATCAATAATATGCTGATAAAACCTGAGTCCAACAGAAATTAAAGAGCAGCTTTATAGTTGTGGACTACCTGACTTTTGT
Organism: Todiramphus chloris collaris; assembly: GCA_025345505.1. Taxonomy (NCBI): domain Eukaryota; kingdom Metazoa; phylum Chordata; class Aves; order Coraciiformes; family Alcedinidae; genus Todiramphus; species Todiramphus chloris. The sequence goes on from JANVCC010000020.1 coordinate 891,145, forward strand.
AACCACTTCAAACTCGCTAACCTCTGTAGCTTGCATGTCTCTAAAGGAGTGGTAACACCCTAGCAGAGTTTATGTAACTGCTACTCAATATTGCATTAAGCTTCCTCCATCTGACATGTAAAACTTCCACCTGCTCAGCCACCCAAGTCCTGGCTTGAACTAACGACTCTTGATACTACAGTGCTATATTTGCTCCTGGCAGGCTGATAAAGTGTACGGAGAATCGCCTGATCCAATTTATGCTATAGCCTGAGACAATAATTGTTTTATGCTGGCTGTTATCACCTAGCAGCAGGATCAGTTTGTTAGTTGCTCTCTAGAGAAGAAGGAAACCACAAATACAGTGCCGTGGTGTTTTAGAATGTCAGAGAGCCACTACTGTGTCATTAACTATAATTTTAAGCTTTGACAATGCTGTCAATGAGCCTTGGTATTTTGTCATTGCTGTACTATTTGTAAAAATCTGTTTCTCTCCATTTCCTTCTTCTCTCATCTCTGTGGTTGGCAGTCTTGTTATTTGTTATTCTCTCTAATGGAAATTCTAGAATTACTGGTAGAAAGCAGTGTTGCTATGAAAAACATATGATTCCCCCACCCTTAGATATCCCTTTCTTTCTCTCTGTTTGAAAATGAATAATTTACAATGTAAATGAATAGTTTCCTCCCCCTCCCAATTTGTTCCAAGGGCAGCAGGAGCTTTTAAAAAGCTGTTTTGCTCTAGCCTTACCACTGAGATCATTCTGAGATACTGTGAAAAGTTTGTTTCTGTTCACACCCCCTTCTCTTCTACACAGAGACATTTTCACAAATCTCTTCTTATCAGGCAGTGCTGAGAGTAAAGTAACTGTGGAGTCTCCAAAATGCCAGCAAAGATGATTGAGTTTGCAGTGATAAAGTGCAGGAATAAACAAAACATTGTAGTGTGCTTTAAAGTTTCAATCCTGCTCTTCATCTAAGTTTTTTCTTTGCCTGAGCCACACAACATAAATATTAAAAAGGCCACCAAATACAAAATAAGCCTCTGTATTCCACTAGACAAAAACAAAGCAGCTCATAGGCTTCTTGTTTAAGCAGCTTGGCAGAGCTCAGGTTATCAGTGAGGTTCCCAAGCTTCTAAATCTGGCAAGTTTTGTTACTACCTTTATGCCCCATTCTCGCTGCTGTGTTCAGAATCAGCTTTCTGGATGTTTCCTCACAACACAAAACACCTATAAATAGCTCCATCTGCTCCAAAACAATTTGCATCTAAAGAGAAACGAAGAGAGAAAGAGCTCCATTCACCTTGCTAGAGGACAGTCACTGGCAGTACCTGCTCCCTCTCCATCATTCTCTGGGAAGACAGTTTAATGAACCAGCTGAGTATTCTCTTCCCTGCATTCCATGATATACTAGAGACTTCATGGTCCCCTTCTTTTCCAAGTTGTCTGGTCACATTAGAACAGGTGATAAGAGAACAAGAGATGGATATGGGGTGACAAGTGGCATCCCTCAGGGGTCCTTACTGAAACCAGTACTGTTCAATATCTTCATCAATGACATATACCACAGGATCGAGTGCACCCTCAGGAAGTTTGCAGATGACACCAAGTTCAGTGGTGCAGTTGACATGCCTGAGGGATGGGATGCCATCCAGAGGGACCTGGAGAAGCTGGAGAAGTGGGCCTGTGTGACCCTCAAGAGGTTCAAAAATGCCAAGCGCAAAGACTTGCACCTGGATTGGGGCAATCCCCAGTATCAATACAGGCTGGGGGATGAAGAATTGAGAGCAGCACTGCAGAGAAGAACTTGGGGGTCCTCATGGATGAAAAGATGGACATGAGCCAGCAATGTGTGCTCACAGCCCAGAAGGCCAACCATGTCCTGGGCTGCATCAAAAGAAGTGTGGCCAGCAGGTCAAGGGAGGTGATTCTGCACCTCTACTCTGCTCTGGTGACACCCCATCTGGAGTACTGCATCCAGCTCTGGAGTCCTCAACACACAAAAGACATGGACCTGATGGAGTGGGTCCAGAGGAGGGACACAAAAGTGGGCAGAGGGCTGGAACACCTCTCCTGTGAAGAAAGGCTGAGAGAGTTTGGGTTGTTGAGTCTGGAGAAGAGAAGGCCCTAGGGAGACCTTATTGCAGCCTTCCAGTACTAAAATGGGGCCTAAGAAAGATGGGGACAGTCTTTTTAGCAGGGCCCATTGCAATAGGACAAGGGGTAATGGTTTTAAACTAAAAAGGGGTTAGATTTAGACTAGATGGAAAGAAGACATTTTTTACAATGAGAATGGTGAAACACTGGAACTGGTTGCCCAGAGAGGTTGTAGATGCCCCAACCCTTGGAAACATTCAGGGTCAGGTTGGATTGGGCTCTGAGCAACCTGATTTAGTTGAAGATGTCCGTGTCCATTGCAGAGAAGGTTAGACTAGCTGACCTTTAAAAGTCCCTTCCATCCCAAACCATTCTATGATTCTATGATTTAAATGCAGTGTTGGCAGGGCAGAGGTGGTCTAACATACTGGAGACAAATTTTTAGGGCTGCTGTGTTGCTGAAGAAGACTTTTCACATTCTTTCATTCCTGGTAGAGCTAAGTTTTAGCTGACTTCTGTACTAGACTCATTCCTGGACACAGACCAGAAGATCCACAAGGAAAGCTGACTTCAGCACTGGTGTGCTGAATTCAGCGTATCTTTATAAAAATAAGGCCCTCAGATGACCAGGGCTACCTACTTGGTGAATTCAGGTTGGGGTTAGATGGAAGCAGCCGTGAAGATGTTCAGATGCAGCAAGGGGTGGCCATCCTGAGCAAGTGGCAGCAGAACTTCAGAGTTCTGCTACAGAAAACTAGGAATATCTAGGCCTCCTCAGGTGCTAAAAAGGAAGGTGTGTTTTGTGGATGGCTCATTAAATTCCACTTTGCTAATGTTTTAGATTCTTGGGGGTTTTATGTGGCACTCTTCCAAGGAGAATAAGTTTTTACCTAGTCTGGGAACTGCAGAAGTAGCATCACTGTGGCTTCTCCTGCCTCACAGGTCATTTACTGCTGTACACTCAGGGGGGATTTTGGCCAAAGGTGTTGCAGCAGTCCAGTTCCCAGTGGATACCCTAAACTCAGCTGTACCAAAGAGTGACTGGATACTTCAGTTCTGACTCACAGCTAAATTAGTAACCACCAACAAGTGCAGAAACCTTGCGAGGCCTATCCTTGTGACTTTGGTGTAACCCTCGCCATAGAGCCATCAACGTGAGCAGAACACATTGAGATTCCTCAGCAAGGTCGGATGTCTCAGACACAGTGCCTTTGCTTATCGCTGAGTGCTTATTAGCTCCTGGGTGTCAGTGAATGAAATTGTCATCGTTTGTAGTGCCAATAAACCTCTTGGTCTCAGAGGTTTCTTCTGCCCCTAAAATCCAACACAGTAGCTGTATTCTGATGCTGACATTTGGTGGAAAAGCTTCGCCTTCGCAAGAGAAACCTTCCCCAAATAGCGAGAGAAACTAAAGGCTTTATTCAGCCTCTATGCTTATACAATGCAATACAATAAAGTATCTCTTCATTGCAGTTTCACTCTTAACTTGAGTCACCAAACATTACTTTGTAAAATTGGGGTGGGGATGAAAGGAAAGAGTTGAACTTCTTGATTCATCTAGTGCCTCACAGAAGGTGTTTTTACACCACAGTGCAAACAAACATTACCATTATAAGCAGACCCCTCTACCTCTTCCAGCATGCAAGTGATGAGAGATGCATGTGCAAGGTGGGATGTGAAGATGTCAGAGAAAATTCAGAAGACGGAAGTTCAGGAAAACTGAGAAGGCACCATGCAGAAAATGACACAAACTCACATGTCTGAGTGCTGGATTTCATCTTCAGAGCTCTGATTTAGGTTATGAGGTCAGTGATACCCTAGGTAACCATGCAATATTCTGTTCCTAAAGTTCTTCTGCCCCAGTTCTCAGGAAGCATACAAACAACTGTCAGATCGGATTAAAACAAGTAATATGTAGTGAAATGCCAACTTATTCTGTTTGCATTAGCAAGGACTTCATAAAGAAAGATTTTCTTATTAGTGGAACAGTTTTATTCCCAAGCTACTTCTGAAGGGTGAAATGTATCCATATTCCATATTGAATGTATGTGCTTGTAATCAAAGACCAGAATGAGTATTTAAGAGAGAAAAACAAATGCAGCAATGTGAAAAAAAAAAACCCAAAACAACAGAGAAATTAGAAGGCACAATGAAACTAAGTGCTTTAGCTCAAACCAGAACAATGAGCTACCACATCAATAGCTTAAAGATTAGATTAGGAGAGGGGCGTTCTTTTTGTGCACATGACATTTTCAGCAGTATGGCAAATAAAATAAATAAAGGAAATAAGCCAACCCCAGAGGTGGGTTTATATTTAAACACAAAGTTTACATTCAGGTTTCTAGGAGAAGAGTTGGAACAATGTGGAATAAGCTTGGATCTTCTCATTCTCTTAAGATAGAGTGGAGTAGTATTTTTAGACTTTAATACTGTATATGTTTTGATCCAAAATGTAGTTAAATTCTTCTTTTGTCTTGGATCAGTTGTGAATTATTAGCACTTGACATTCTATAAACTGGGGCTGGCATAGATTTCCATAGACATAAACTCACAATTGAGTGGGGCTGTTTGATTGGGCTTTTTCTTTTCAGTAAACACAGATTTATAATGTGCCAAAAACTCTACAGATCCCTTCAATAAGAAGTCAAGGGGGAGGCTTTCAAAACATTCTAAGCTTTTTTATTTGAGCCACCTTGTAGCTTTTTGTGCAGGCATTCCTTCCCAGCAAATAGCACAAGAGCTAGCATGCTGAACAAATAAATATACAAAGGTTACTGAATGTATAACCCTTTCCCTTAAAGCAACCTCCTTCTACCTTGCATGCACATGCCATGGGTTTAGATTACAAGCATAATTTAACTCCCTCAAAAAAAACCCACCAAAAACAAAAAAACAAAGGAAACAAAACCAAAACCAAGCAAACTAACTCTGTAATGATTCAGAAAAAAAAAAAAAAGATTATTCAGTTATGGCAACTTCTTTCATACATATGAGCTTACTGAAGATCAAAACTCTTCAAAAATTTATATACTCTCCAATTGATATTCATTGAAATATTCATTTAGGCCTCACCTTAACATTCACAAGGAGCTCCTGTGCATCCCGACCCCTCCACAAGGAGAGGTGTGAAGATTGCTCAGGAGAAATATGAAGTTCATCTTTTTGTGAGATTTTCTGACTTGTAGCAAGTTTCTAACAACCGTACCTAGCCTTACTGGCATCTCATTCAGTGCTCTGGTTGTATACATGGCGTAAACATGACTTAATAAGGCAAACAGTTCTGTGCAATAGGGTAAATTTTTTTTTTCGTAATCTTAAATAAGTACAGCAGACCTCATGTCTTTAAAAGTGAAAAAAACCAAACAGCTGTTGTGAAAGAGTTGCTCTGGAAATGCTTTTTGCTAGTGTACCTCAGGCTTCACTTAGAGTGTCACAAAGCTGCACCTTGCAGTCTCAAAAGCCAAGATTCCTCTTTCATAACTAGACATCTGTGAAACAGGTAAACACATCCAAGGAATTAGAACTACCTGCCAGTTACCAGAAATGGACTGGTTTGCTCTAGTTAAAAGGTGAATTTTTGTGCCATAAAAATAATATACTTCTGGTCTCCCAAGGACAACACCAGCAGGCTTAAAAAAAAAAAAAAGAAAGAAAGAAAGGAATAGAAGAACACTTACCACAGTATTTCACCACACTGTATCTGTACACAAGGTTCATAGCCAGGGTAGATTCTTCTCCTGTGGTGAGCCCTGTTCCAGTTTGCATAGGAAAGGAGGTGAATGGATTAAGCCTCTATTTCCACTACTACTCTTCATGTCATATGAAGGCTGAACATCATAAAGTTTTTCTGAGGCATTTTTATGATATTTACAAACAGAATTAAATCTTTGGAAAATGTATTTTTATAGAGCTTAAAAGACACATGGTTCGAAGAATCTGACTCAGAATTTAATGTTTCACATGGAACTGATAAAAGCAGATTCTTTTTTGCCTTTTCTCTATGAAAGTGACATTAGAGATGCATTAGATGTGAAGAGGTGTTAAAGATGCTTTATCTACTACCTAAAGCAGATTCACTATCTCCTCTTTCTCCGAGGAGAGCAGTACCATTCCCTCCTCATGTCCACTTATTTAGATGGTGAACATCCCTGACAGGGCAGGCGTGACTGGCAGAGGACATTCTCTATTACAGCAGTCACCTGATGCAATACACCCAGTGATTGCCTTGGGGAGGATGGCTGTATGCACAGGAAATTCTAAGTGTTTAGGGTTTGTCATTACATTTTCCCCATGAAACCAGAACTGAAAGAAGCCCCAGTTATCAGGAATCTTTTAAAGTTGTCCTTATGATCTAGTTATTCAGAGTGTTGCTCTGACATTTGAAAAGCATTAGTAATATGTCAGGCAATCAGGTAGATAAACAAAACCTACACTTTCACTTACCTCCGTATTTACTCTTATACCACAAACTTTTCAGAGTAAGGACTGCCATAGTGCAGCACAGTCATTTAGAAAAAGTGGTAGCACTAGTTAAAGGCAATAAGGATATAAAATCTAACTAATTTTTCACCTGTCAGCTAAGAGAAAATACTGCCACTAACATCCTGGGACAGATTTCTCATTTCTTTTGCCATGTCAGTATTGTTCAGTGATTTCTTGCACTACTTCCTGTTTTCTGTTTTGTTTATTCTCTCACCTTGTATATTTCCCAAGGCTCAAGCTGTTTATTCTTCCTTTAACAAACAGAAATATTAATTTTGTTTTAATTTTACGTTCTCTCTGTTCACAACTTCATTTCTTACTGATGCATTTTCTACTTCTCATTTCTATATCTGAGCTCCTGGCCTGTGTTTCCCCCTCATCTCAGTCTGTAGTCTTGGCTTCTCTTCCTCCTCTCACCCCTTGTTTTCACAGTCTCTCTTCTTGACATTAGAGCAGTCCTGTGTCACTACAAATAGCCTGGTAAACTCTTGGTAGGTTTTGCATAAGACACACACACACTTAATTTTGCTGCTTAATTAATTGCCTTGGGTTATCTTGGGGGTCTCCCCTATTCTCCATGACTAATTCAATTGCACAGTCACTTTGGAACTCTTAAATGTGCTATGGTTCTGAAAATGCCCATAATAAGAAACTCCTTCAGCTTTTCACCTTCCACCGAATGCAGTTTTTGCCTATCAAATGTCCTGCTCCCCAGTCTCCGGTACTGGGCTGGTAGAAGTCTCTTCTCAAATGCTACCTGCACTTTGTACCCACATTCAAAGGAACATACGAGAAACACAAACTTGCTTCTTGCTTCCCTGCTGATACTATCTGGGGTTTCTGATATGCAGACTAAGCAGTAGCTGCAAAACAATCTAGTCCAGAGTTCACATGAGTTCTCTCTCTGAAATCCACCAAGTCATCTATTTGGGTTTGTCCACCTGCTGTCTCACTGTGTCTTCAAGCCCTGGACTCCCTGGGAAAGGCTGCATGGTGCCTGGCCACAGTGAGGTCCCAAGCCCTGGAGGTTCCCCAGATACCCCCCCAGTGGGGGCATCCCTATTGCTATGATTAGAAATGGTCGTCGATATTTTGTCACCACATTCATCTCAGGCGTTCGGAAATAAAGGCCCCTCAAGAACAATCTCTAGGCCCTGATACAGCCCTTTGAACTCAGTGTAAATACAGCCCAGCTTGACTGAGAGCTGGATCTCATCGTCAATCAGGCAGTGAGCGCAGTACTATGGCTAAGTATAGTAACCACTTAGTTTACAGTACAGTGACCCAATAATTATGCAAGATAATACTGTATGCACTTAGCTTGCCTGTACCATTCAGAGCACTTGCCAATAATACACAAGCACATTTCATTATCTCCTTCCCCAGCTCAGGGCTCTTTATAAATGGTTTGTTTTCTCCCGAGATCACTGGAGCTATGGCACGGAGGACTGTCTAGGTATATTTAACCCCGCAGATCATTCCAACATGCTTCTTTAGAAGATCATATTGTTTTTCCTGCTTTCCATTTCTGAAAGGCTAGGCTTTGGCCAGAGGGTGCTCTACATATCTGGCTGCAAATAGACTGCTTGGAGCCAAGCAATGCGGTGCCTTGACTAATTTCAGCATTCACTTAAGCTAAATTATTTATGATACTCTCTACACAGGCCTTTCACTGTTGTTGTTGTTTTAATGTTGTAATCTCAGGCAGAATAAAAGGATAATTTCCATGTGTTTTCAGCTACTGCAGTAGCTTGCATGTGGCTCTGAAGACTGAAGCCAACTACAATATATTCGAAGTTTGAGCTGAGTGGCAAGGGAAATTTTGACATGCCAGTAAATCATGTCGCTAATGGTGAGAAAGCTTAACATTTTTACATAAGCAGCTGAAACAACATCAGAAACATTTTCCAATGATACAGTTATTCACTTGTATCAAAAGCTCATCACCTTTGCTGCAGCGACATAAATCAGGAGGATGTGAAGCTGAGAATGGTCTATTTTCACCTCCAAGATCGTATTTTGAGTCCAAGTTCATCATTAGCAGAGCGTGGCTCTGTCACTGTGAGGATGTAAGATGCCACACAGACAGAGGGAAGAAATACAACAGTGTTTTTAAGGAGCCTCCTAGTTTCCAGCAGGCACAAGAGATAAGAAACAGAATAAAAGTTACTAGGGAGTGCAGAGCAGAGAGGTACCCCCCTCTCCACTGTCTGGTGGCTTGCCAAAGAAAACAACAGAAGTGGGGATTAGAGCTTGTGACTTGCGCATTAGAGCAGGACTACCTATTCCCTGCCTTTTCTCCTCTGAAAAGCTGCCATGTGAGGAGAAACATTCCTTTTATTATTTATGGGGACAGCCACTCTTGTTTATTATGCTTGTGTTACTACGCTACATGCCAAGTACAAGCCCTCTTTTTCATAGAGAGGTTTTTCTTTGTACAGAGAGGGGGAAAAAAAAAAAAAGAAAGAAAGAAAAGAAAAAAATCAACTCTGTTTGTGGGATTAGTGAGGAAATTAAAGCCAGGGTAGAGAAAGAAGGTCTTTCTACAGAGCTGTGATTTTGCTTATAAAGGCAGTAGGAGCAGAGCACTGCAGTGCCCTGACACCATCATGCTCTGAGGGTTTAGCAGGAGATCTGCCTTGGGAGTGCTCCTGCTTGCCCTAGCACCGCTCAGGCACCCACGTCCCTTAACAGCCCAAGGAGTGCAGAACTCACAGCAGAAGAAAGGTTGAACAACCAAAAATCTGCAGATCAGTCTTTGTGCAGCTTGTAGGAGACGGATATTTTTCTCCCCTCTGGGTTTGGAACAACGTTGATAGGAAGGAGAGAAAAGTTTATTCTTCACCCACTCCCACCCCCCCCTTTTTTTTTTTCAAGGCAGCTGAAGGACAGATGACCTATTTTCTGAGTTCAGGAACACAGGAGGCTCCCCAGCACCTGATCACTTCTTTGTGCCTGTCCCCTGAAGCATGTTTAATACTGAAAGGCCTGGCCCTGGGCAGTGATTGCAAAGGAGGAAACCCTCGGCTGCTCTTGGACTGAGGCCTTCATACTGAATGGAAGCAAGGATTTGAAACAATCTACCGAATGCAAAGCAAATCCCAAGGCAGAGGGAAGGGAAACCAGGCAACAGTACTTTCTGTGGTAGATGGTCCTGGATTTACTGTCTACAGCTGGGGGAAATTGCTAGTTCAATTCTCCCATGTTTAATATGATTACTGCTGTACTGAACTAGTGTTCATAGGCTTAATTTAATTCCTTTGAATTCTTCTCCAATAACAAAAACAAAACAATCAAACAGAAAAAAAAAAGCACAATAAAAATCCCTTCCAGAAACACAGAATACAAAATGCATTTTTCAAACCAGGAGCCTTTGCTCATTCTGTCTTCAGAAAATTGTTGTTTTGGGGTCTTTTTTTAAACCAAATTATACACACAAAGAGCTTATTCTGGAAAATTAATATGCTGTGCTTTATGGAAGGAACTTTTTCTCCTTTCCCAACGGAGTCTTTAAAGAAGACCCTGACCAAAGCTGCTTGAGTGTATAATCTAGGAATTAAATATTTGGATATGTGAGAAAGCAGAAAGAAAAGAGATTTGCAGGGGCCATGTGAAAACCTGACCCAGTTAGATGGTGAAAGGATACAGCTCTCTTCAGATAGAAAACTGGGATAAGTACGAAGCTCCAGACTTCAGCATCATCGCTCCCACACAGAGGTTTGGTTCTGCCAGGATGGGATAAGAGAATGAACACATTAAAAGAACAAAAAGACTCCTGTCTTACACGTAATTTTTTCAGATTTTACCCTTAAAATACAGGCTACAGTAACTTAGTTCCATTTCAGAAACCATGTATTGCTTCAGGATGCTCTTACAATGAGATGATGAGCAAACATTTTCTAGTTTATCAGCAACACAAATACTGTGTGACAACAGCAATACTTCAGTAAGAGTCTTTTTTTCTGTATCGGCATGATCTGAGTTACAGGGTAATTCCCAGCAGCCAAAAGAAACATACCATAACAGAATGTATTTCGATAAATTTCATTTTTCATGGTACGAGGCTGAATATGGATGTTTTATTTATCATTTTTTTTCATAAAGAGGCAGAAATCATGGCTATGTCACAAACAAAACATCTGATATATGGCACTGCAGTACTGCTCTCTTACTCCCTGTATCATCCTCTGAGTCCACTGCAGTCCACTTGCTTGCTGATTTTACTACCTGTTAAGTATACCTTCTCTGTCACTGAGACTGTCCATTTAACTTTATTTACCTCGTGCTCTGCAACTGCTACTTTGTTTAAACTTTTATAATCATGCTTGCCAATGATTGTCTTCATGTCTTTAATTTGTTAATGAACATTGCATATCTGATTGTATTGTATTCATTGTTGGCTTAATTTTAGTTGAATAAGTCATAAACAGTTCTTACTAGTTATTATCAGTTTAGCTCATTACAGGATTAATGTTATGTCATTGTTGACATAAAGCTACAGTTAATAACTCACTTCACTCCCTTCAACCTCACCACCATGGCAGGCAGAGTTATTCTCCTGCTTTTGGTATCCCTGACTGCACAGCCCTGCCCAACCCAGACATTATCCATCAGGTTTAGAGATGAATTACGTTCCAGAGCTCTCCCTTGCATCATCATCATCATGATCTTCTTTCATCCCCTCACCATCCTCACTTAATGAATGTCAAACTGAGTCCATTAGCCTCAAAGGAATTACTTTTATTTATAGAGGGATGCAGATGGACTTACTGATCTCTGCCCTCCTGCCACATCCTGACAGGCATGTCTCACTCCAGTGCCTGAGCAGCCTTGGTTTCTTTAATCCTCCATCTTCTCCTACTTCAAACTTCCTCCCTTTGTTGTTGGTTTGGGTGCTAGGAGCTGAGCCCTCCCCATGCTGCCCAGTGCTTCTTTCACTGCAAAGCCATTGACCCTTCTGTGATACTCAGTCCTGAGCCTGCATTCCTTCCACTCAAGAACTTTTTAACGCTTTTAGCCACTGTCTTCTAATAGAGGGTGTCTGCAGCCTCTTAATACCTTCCTCCCAATCTCTGTGTATTTATAAAAACCATGGATTTAATTTCTGCTGTATTAGCTGGGATTATTTTTCCTCTGAGTAACTAGACAGTCTCACACAGAAGGAATGAGTAGATGAGGAAGTATCTTTTCCCAGTCTCAGTGGACCTGATGTCTTCCCTCCTTTCACTAAATTTCATCAGTCCTCTATCAATCCCTCCACACTCGCAAAGCAGTACAAGACCACACACTTTTCTTCTCAAAGCCCTCCCAAACACTCCCAAACTTTATCCACTGCCATAACTGGTTATCTAACTCTTCTCTCCTTTTTTTTAGTCTTCAAATCCAGATGAGTTCCTGCCTTCACAAGCCCTCTCCCTTATCAAAGGCCCTGTGTTTCCCCTTTGAAGTCCTCTGTAGGGAAGAAATGCATGCAAGCTCCCAGCACCGTGGCTGTCCTGTCCTGTCAGCCTAGGGCCCCATCCCTGTGGAGGGCCCCATCAAACTCAGCACCTGCAGCTGCCAGGCCTCAAACTGTGTGCCCACCTCTGCTGTTGGGGAATTGCTCACACACTCCAGACACACAGTCTGAAGGTACAGGATAAGCCTGCTCCAGAATCCAGTCACTGGCCATTTCTGAAGGATGAACAAAAATCTTTGTCTGAGGAATGCCCCTTTCTCCTTTAAGAAAGATGGATATACCAGTGCCCACAGCATGCAGATATGAGTCCCCCAAACTGTCTTTGCCCACAGTTGTTAAAGATCCTCCCTGATTGTGTTTACTCACAACAGATAGCCCAAAGCCTGGACATGGTTTTATTTATTACTTTTCCTTGCTCCAGGTTGGTTGACTGTATGCAGCAAGTATAGGGTCTTGGTTGGAGAAATGGTACCAGCTCATCTGTTTGTAAATTATGCTGCAAGATGTAGTTATGATTGTCATGGGGAGACTCTGGGCACCATTACAGTACTAATAAATTTTCAGTAATACTAAAATAAAGGAATAAACTAAAACCGAGTAGCAGCAGCAGGAGCTGGCAAGAGCCAAGAGACTTGCATGTTTTCTTTTCCTTGACTTTTTATTAGTCAAAGTTTTGTATATAAGGATTATTTTCCAGCAGCAGAAAATGCCTCTTTCTTTTTTTTTCTTTTCCCCAGAAGGAAAACTCACCAACAGAAACACAAAAGTTTCTACAACACCACTGTCAAATTTACTCAATCCACAGATACGTTGCTTTACTGAAACAAACCATTTTAGGTGAATGTAAATATTTGCTAGGAATCCAAAGATGACTCTTTAAAACTGCTTAATAAAACTGATGGAAATGCTGAAGAAACCTCAAAAATGAGTAATTTTGAATACTGCCATACAGACCCAGTTGCACAATTTCTGCTAAAACATTGCAACTTATTTGAATATACTGAATACATAAGTGTGTATAAGTGAATACATAAGTGAATACATAAATGCATGCGTTCTTATGTGTGTATAAATACATACAAATACCTTTATGTGCTTAACTGCTTTATGGCCTTAGAAAAATGTCATGACCCTCTCAGGTGCTAACATTCACTGCTTTTGCTCTGAAGCAAAGTTTGTGGGAAGACAGTACCTGCCAAGCACTGCTTCTATGGCTACCAAGGGGTATGCAGAGCTCAAGTGGGTTGTTATTTGCCAAAAGATCATCTGTCTTGAAATGGAAATACTTTGCTAGATTGGAACAAAAGCTACTGTTTCTTCACTCTGTTTCTGAAAGTGCCCCATTGTCATTTGCTGAGGAGCTTTTCTTGCAGCAAAACCCTGTGAGCAAAACCCAGTAAAACCCAATGGCCACCCAGCAGCCAGCCATTATTCTATTAGAGGTGCTTTTGCTCCTAAGGTGCAATAGGTCACCAGCTTAAAAAAGTTTCACATTTTCACCTTGAGTAAAGCAATAACTTTTCCTTGTTACAAATAATATCGTTGTAATTTGGATTAAATTAAGGACCCTGATGATTAGTTTCTAATATATGTTCTGCATCGCCAAAGAAAAAAAAGAACCCGTTAAGGAAAACAGGTATCCAATGCACCACTCTTCTGTTGATTGAATGAGGTTACTATTGTTTCTAAAGACTTCAGCTTCTGTGTTTAGTTTTATTATTCCTGACCCTTCCGGTCAACTTAATGCAATGTTAAGGCCTATTGATTCTTTGGAAAACTTAGTTCTTACAAATAATGTTAATTTTCTGATTACATTGTGTAATTAGCTTACATAATCGGTGCAAGCTTAGATAGTAAGAGTATCAGTCAGTATCATCCAGTATCCTATTTATTGTCCTGAACCACAGCAGATGCCTAGACACATAACAGGAGTAGTATGAATAGGGTGATCCTTCCTCTGACACACATTTATAACTTCCAGCAATCAGCAGGTAGGGGGTTTCTGGAGCAGATGGCATCTGGATTATTGCATTAATAGGTCTTGATCGAGCTATTCCCTATAAATTGCTCAATATTTTCTATGAATGAATTTATTTTGGCTTCCTTTGCATCCTGTGGGAACTAAATCCACAGGATAATTGCACTCTGTGTGTATTGGCTTAAACCTGATGCGTGATCATTCAGATGACACTTGGGTTTTCTGACAGAAGATGTAATGAAAAAGTGTTTATGTATCTTCTCCTCTGCCTTCTTTGTTGTATAGCTCTCACATCTCCTCATGATTATCTGGTTCTTGCCACTTTTTTAGCCTGAAAAACTCTTTAGATTCTCCTCCCGTTCCATACCTCTGAGCATCTCATCTCATCTCATCTCAGCTCATCTCTCTTTCATAACCTTTCTCTCATTCGACCATCTCTTTCTGAGACAGGGGAACAGAACTGCCTGCAGTAACGACAGTGTAGGTGCATGATAAAGTTACACAGTGAAACAATGATGTTTTCTATTTCACTCTTCTTTCCTTTCTTAGAGACTTTTTTACTTTCACTAAGTCCAATGCAACCATTTTCAAAGAATTGGCCACAGTGACCCCAAAGTCCCCTTCCTAAGCAGCAGTAAGTAGTTTAGTACCCAGCATTCTGCATAGGTAGATCAATTTCTCTTTCCCTGCATCCCCTGGTTTATGTTTCTCATCACTGAATTTCACCTGACACTTTACCCCTATAATTGGTGTACTCTATACATGAAAGAGTTAATCCTGAATGTGTGGAATGGTTAAGGACAAATATTACATGAATTTCTGATGTATGCATGCATGCATCTTGTCTTTTAATTATCTCTCTTACTCTGAACAATGCACTCCTCCCCCCCTTGCTAATAAAGCTACACTGGTCTCACTGCCATCCACAAATCAGAAGGAATTGCTTTGGTTTCTAGCAGCATAGAGTGCACAGCATATTACAAGTTCTCTTATGAGCACCTTGCTGTTTATTCTATCTGGGAAGTAGCCTATTGTTTGAATACCTGTACTGATATTTTATTGATATGACAGCAAATGTCTAATACATTCTGATTAGCATTTCTCAGTTTTTCCATCTGAAACAGGTAAAATTTGGACATGTTAGCATAGCCAAATAATGTACAATTTTTAGCATCATCTTAGAGTTCTGAGATCTGTGTCATGATGATCTGCTTTTTTTTCCACATTTTTAAACTTTAGTGTTGGATACCTGTTCCGTGCAATGTCAAACAAGAACACTAACAATTTATTCATAGGGAATTGGCCAGTTCAACTAGTGGGCTTGGACTTCACCCCCTGCAAGTGCTTTCCCCACAGACTATCATCAGCACAAAAATCTATAAACACCCTTGGGTGAGTACTTCAGCTTGTGTCTAAGCCTCGCTTGGAAGGTATTCTCCTGAAAAATCCCACATGATGAATCTTCTGTTGACAGTTACAGATTGTTAGTTATCTCATGTTTTCTACCAAAACACTCTTCCTAGCTGTATTCTGTTCTTGTCTTTCCTTTATGTGTTCCTACGAAATAACTTAACTCTTACTCAGAATTCTGTACAACAAGAAAAAAGTTACAAAAGTGAAAAAGTAAACATTCAAGTTGTAACAAGAGTACATGGACCAAGGCAGTAAAACCAAAACTCCGATCAGAATTAAGAGTAAATTTCCAGTAAAGAAGAAAATTCACTTAAGCAAACTGCTTCCTAATTAATTTCCTTCTTTTATTAGAGCACAAATGTAACAGCTCTTCAAACCTGAGGGATCTTTGGGAATTCTTGTGGCTGAAGGACTTTCCTGGCATAGGCTTGTGTCTCTACACCAGGTGTGTTACCTCCCTGGCTCCTTCACCACATACCATTTTAGAGCTGTGCTGCTTTCGCAAGAACCATTTGCAGCACCTATTTTCTGTACAGCTACAGTGAAATAACATATTTCACCCCTCAGCTGTGCCTCTTGCCTCACGTTTAGTTTTTGGCCCTTGTAGCAGGTAAGGCATCTATGAAGAAAGTGTGATCTCAGCAGTCACTGCTTAGAAGACAAATGAGCACGATCTGGAAAACTGGTTTCAAAAAGTGTCCCCCTCTTTGTCACACATTGTTTTTTTATATTTCCTTTGTATTTTTGTAATCTCAGAACTAGCAGCCATGAACATCTGCAATCTGGTATGAACTGGGGCAACCCCTAGAGCTGGAGGTGTCTAAGTGTCAGTGTCTCTGAGGGCTGGGATCCCCAGGTGCTGAGTTTTGGGGAAATCCCTCCTGCAGACACAGACCAGCTCCTCCTTAGCAGTCAGCAAGCAGCAGAGATGAGCTTTTGCCTAGGGAAACCCATTTGCCACGTATTCTAAACATATATTTAAAAAGGGTCTTTTTAAGGCTATACCCTCATTTTTGAATAGTTAAAGCGTAAGACTAAAGGATAGGACCTAATTATCATAGTTCTATGTGATGCTGCTTAGTTGATGGCTTAGTTTCTTATAACCATTGCTTTGAACAGGAGCCTCTGAAACTGTTTTTGAAGGACTTTTTCACTGGGTAATTTAATCAGGAATCAGGTTATTTTAGAAACTTTGAACTCAGAAAGTTACCCCTAAAAGAAAAGCTAAGTTTCATAGCCACAATTATGCAACATGGGACCTAGTGGAAACCTAGACCAAGGGTAGTAGTACAGCATAGATGCAGCCACTCTGCACTAAAGCAGGCAAACCCTAAGTAGTGTGAATTTCAGCCAATTTCTACCACTTGTCTGCGGAATTATAATCTGGAGTTAAGGTTACTACGATATTTGTATGTAACAAGAAGGTATGTTTTGTGTCTTTGCAGCCTTTCAGGAAAGACACTTAAAGCAATTTATGAACACTGAGTTTTCAGGGAGCCCAGTGAAATTCCTGCTAAGAGTTTTGGAGATGAATGAAGCAATGTGCTGTAAGTTTAAAGTACTCATTCATCATCACATGAGTTATTTAGCAGCAGAAGCCCCAAACCCAGAAGACTTTCTGATGCCTGGTAAGCCCATAATAAATGCTAAGACATGACAGAGGGTTCCTGAGGCTGGGACCAGAAGCTGATAAGGCAAGAGTTACATTCCAGTCTCCTATCTCTTGTTTACTTCAATCTGATCACTGGGCAGCATTCTTTCCAGTGGAAGGAATAAAGTGGAAATCTCCTTTCCTTCCTTCTGAAGGGCTAGGCTCCATTTCTGGGCAGAATGTGAAGGTTTACCTTATCAGGAGAAATTCCCATGCAGCACAGCCTGACAAACAGCTCAGCCATGTGCAACGTGCATTCGTGTGCTGCAGCGTGAGGAAGAGCTGGAGGAAGGTGCACTGCTCTGCAGTATCTTGGGAACAGATAATACTGTAATGACAACATGACCGAGTCTGAGTGGTGTGGGAGGTTTAATGAGTTGTAATGGAGCTCTCCTGTTGGGATGACATGGTGACAGAGGTTGCATCGTCTGCATAGTCCAGAGCATTCCCCAGTACCTCAGCCTGTGCCAGGCAAACAATGCAAGTTTTAAACTCTCTGGAAAGTGCTTCCCATGTCAGTCACTAGCTGGGATTTCCCTCTCTGTTGTTTGAATGCAGGAGGGGATGGCAGCTCCTGCTGATAGCAGGAACAAGTGTTGGCCTTATGAGGAATTGTTTTTCTCAGAGCTGTCAGGAAGTCCTAGCAAAGGCATCAGCAGCACCGTGCCCTGGAAAGGCCTGAGGCAAAGGGCATGTAGCTGCTCATGTGTTCAGGCAGACGTTGCCAGCCCCTCACAGTGCAGGAGGTGTGTGTCTCGGGACATCGGTAAGAGAATAGGAAGACTCTCACCAGCTGAAACACAGCCCGTGACCATGGGGACCTGTGGCCTGGACTGCTGCACCTCCACGCTGCCTTGTCACCTGGGTGAGTTTGGTTAGCAGCTATGGCATTAGTGTTATCGGCACCTGTCTGCTTCATCTGACTCCCTGTTGACAACGTTCCACGGGGGAATAAGAAAATAAAGGTGCCTTGAAACTTTACTTCTCCTTTTGCCTCAGACGTGAAGCCCTGCAAGATGTAAATATCTGCTGGCAAGGCAGCCCAGGGAAGCTTGCTATATATGCCCCGGGTGTGTCCAAAGGATTTCAGTCTCCCTCGGGCTCCTTTAATAAACTGTAGTTCCAATGCAAATAATTTAAAAAGAAAAATCTTTGGAGTGCAGGCTCACCTTCCTGGGGAGGGATGACATCCTCAAATGGAAGTGGAGTCCTGGGATGCACTCTGCATGCAGTGGATCCAGCTGGCTTGGTTGATCTCAGTCTAGCCATAACCTACAATAGCTTTTGCTTGTCTGGGAGGAAACTCTTCTGCTCGAAGCTCTGTTCCAGCCCCTTTTCAGGACCAGCACTGGAAAAGCCCCTTCCTGCATCAAGCCACAGTGCAGAGTCACTTACATCTGCCCATCCTCTGTCTAAATTAAGTCCTTGTATCAACCACTGTGTCGCACTCAAAGGAATGATGTTTTGGTTTAATTGATGCATACATTTTTACTACCCTTTTTGGATTTTTTGGGGGCTCATCTCTGTTGCAGGGGCAGGGTGGGGTGTGACTAACTTTTCATCTCTATTTGAGAGAGTGCAAAGATTGGGCTTGATTCCAGAAGGAGCCTCTGGGCTTTTGTAACACTGATAAATAATTAGGTGCATTGGGAAGGGAAAACAACACCAGTTTTTCTTTAAAATTGTAGAGTGGCATCTGTCAGGCAGGTAGGATCTTTTCCAAATGTAGAGCATTTTGTCTACAGGTGGGATACTCTACAAACAGTGACAACTACATATTCCTAATACCTTTTGCAAAAGTCTCCAATATCATCTGTTAAAAAAGCATCTGGAAAATCCACCTTAAAAAACCCCACACCAGTGAAATGGCCTGCCAAGCTGCAGCTTCCCAATCCTTCCATTATAAAGAAATTTGCTTATGGTGCAATTTATGTAGGCTCCATACTCCAGCAAAAATACATCAAGTGGTATCAGGTTACCAGAATCAGTCCTAAAGCAACTGTTTCCTAGTGGGGGAGGGAAAAAAAGGAAAAAAAAAAAAAAAAACAAGCACGCTTTTCATTAAAATCAAAAAAACAAAACAACAAAAAGCTCAGGGAAAGAAAAAAGAAAAAAAAAAAATGATTTGTTTTTTTTTTTTTTTTTTTTTTTCCTGATGCAAATGTAATATGGTAACTAAAAGCAGAGGAAACACCCACTTTTCAAAACTGAACTGTAATCAGTTTTCCATCAAGGACAGTGCCTGCAGACAGCAGTCTATCTGCTACAACAAAACAACTACAACAATAAATACACCTCCAGCTTCTTTCAGAAAGTTCTTGGAAAAAACCAATGATCTCTCTAAATCTTCAAATGCTGTAAAACTCTGTGTTTGGGGGTGTTTGGTGGCCCAAATGCTTTGACCCCCTGTTTGGGGCCAAAGAGGTTTCCTGAAAGATCTAATATTACAACCTTACACTCGCTACAGATAAGCTTGTGTGCTGTCTTCCAGCAGAAACTCACGTTTCAAAGACATGATTTAAAATTAAAATAAAGAAAGGGTTTTCCTCTTTTGCTGAACTACTTAGGTTTTTCTGTAAGGGAAGCAAGTATTAGCAGAAGCCAATGCAGCTGCTACAGAGGCTTGTGTTTTGTTTAAAGACGATGCATAGATGCATAAAACAAAACTAAACCACATGTTCAATCAGCGGGAGTTAAAAAAATTTCACTAGAATCCACAATCATACATTCATCAGCTGAAAACACCAATTTTTACACAGGGATTTTTTTTTTTCCCCCTCCTTATTTTTCCCCACTTATCTGGAGCAGAAACAGCAAACACAGAAGGAAACGTGGGCCCAGACAGCTCCTTATTTCAGAGGTTAACCTGACTACCAGAAGAGCGCTTCAACACAAAGTGGAAGTGACCTATTTAATGACTGAGACACATTTTCCTCTTTCTTTAGGCTGGTAGTTAGCTGCCATGCCTCCGTTCCCCTCTCCCCCAGAGGATGGGATCTTGTTTTGCTGAGCATATACGTGTGTAACTTTAACTGTGAAGCACTGAAAAATGTGCTCTGGAGATAAGGGTGAGCCTGAAGTACATGGATCTACAGAAAACTTCAGCTTTATAGGAGCCTTATTTTGGCAAGCAGTAACCCTGTAGTTACACAGCTGGGTATTATATTGTTTTACAGGGTAAATCCAGACAGGCACATGCTTGTTTAGTACATTAAAAAAAAAAAAAATCAGATCTGCAGAAGATACTGGCCTACTTTCTCAGCTGATGTGATCACCTGCTCCCATTGCTTGACTTCGTGAGCTATAAGAACAAGGTGATCCTGAAGAGGTGACACCCATGTGAGGTATTTCGTTTACATACTGGCAACAGCAATTGAACTTTCAGAGCCGGTGCTGCATTATGAGTTTGTATAAAGGAGAGTAAGAGAGTGACACTGAGTATTCAATCTTTTAAATTTCTTTTTGGAAAATGTGAACGAGGCTGTGTCATGTTTGTGCTCTCCAAGCTTGCCTGGGACTTTTATTCATGTAGCCATGAGATCCTAAACATGCCATTTAGTTTCAGGGCACTTCATAGTAATCCTCTCATGAATAGTCACTATGCATGCAGAGGAAGAGATTAAAAACCAAATGGTTGACTCATGCCAATCTAAAGACTGGCACGCTGCAAACTCATTAAGGACTAGCTCTCTGAGCTTCCTACGTGCATACTTGCTGTGTTACGCTGCCCTTTCTGGGACTCCAACCCGCCACTGTGACTAGCAGCTGGGTACTGTGCTCTCCTCTCACACCCAGATCTTCCTCCTGGTATAAACTGTAGGAAAACACCATCTCCTGGGCCTGACCAGGTCTTTTTCTTGCCACTGCAGTCACTGGTGGTGTGGTGTCTGCTTTGGCAAGCTGTACAGCCGCACATCTGTCATTGCTAGTGGATGCAGACATGGGCCTGGGTTCTCCTTTGTATGGCTGGCTGTGGCTCAGAGCGGAATGACCAAAATATCTGTGCATTTTCTATGCACACAGTCCTTTTAAAAGCAAAAGAAGAGAAAGTTATTTGTCTAGCTTTCTCTCTCTCTGTCCATCTGTGAATAATTGCTTTAAATAGGTACTGTTAGACTCTTTGATAGTGTAGTTTCATAATTCTAGATGAAAAATAAAAGCCAAAACTAGGGGCTAGAGCAGCCTTATGACAATCAGTGGCATTTCATGGCACTAAACTGAATGAACTAAGTCTTTGAAAACATCTGTATGCCTCTTGTAGTTTTCCATTAAAAAGTGCCTGTGTGCAAAGCTACTTTATGTTAACATACATTTACCAGATTAATTTCTTTCCTATATGCAACTTACCTCGCTTGAAGAGCCTATGTACAATATACATAGAAATTTTTTGTGGTATTTACACTATTGCTACAAAACAACTTATCATATAGTAAAATCACCTCTGCATTTCAGTTTCTCTTTCTGCCAGTGCCTGATGCTTCTTTACCTTTTGTAGCTTTTCCTGCCTTGTCTCCTGGAGCCTTTTTGGAAGACCTTCATTTTCTGTTCTTCTCTGACAACCACAGCAATCTTCTCTATGGGCCAGTTCTTCCATTCATGCCATGTGCAATTTATATGGTATTAAGCATTAAAGCTAAAGAAAAAAACCAAAACCAACAAAGAAACCAACCCTGAAAACTTGGCCAGAGACTTCTCTTTACATGGTGTTATTTCACCACATGCATGCACTGCCAAGATGGTCTTAAAATAAACTTCCTTTGACAGTTTACATCTTCCAGCTTCCCTCTCCCCCCACATCACCAGATAGGTCTCCTCTTACCAGCCTTTTTAATTTTTCAGGTGAGTTTTTTTACATACTGTATAAGCTAAGAATCCAATTAAATAACAATCAAAATACTTCATCACTGAGTAAAATATGTAAGGACTCATACTGAAGATGTGAGAACTCAGCAAGCACAGAGCTGAGATTGGCCAATTGCTCAAAAGAGAAGACACACAACCAGACCTCAGTGATGGGGTGAAAGATATTTCTGAGTTTCTGAGATCTTCTCAGGGGTTTTGTTGCAATGCAGAAAGTTCCTGAGCTGATGAACTGAAAGGAAGCCCAAAAAAAAGAACTTTTCCTGCCAGGACATAGTGGGCAAGAAGGAATTCAGTTTCCAAATGCTTTCATTTCTGTTTTGTCTCACTCTTAAGTTTTATCTGTTTTAAAAGCTATGGGATCTAGTTTCTGTTAAAATAAAAGTTGGGTTTGAGTTTAAAAGCTCTTCTGCAGTCTTGGGAGTGCCCAACATAAGAAAAAAGTTTGTCAGATCTGCCTCAATATTTTAGACATCTTGGAGTCCCATTACACCACCTTAGGCTGTGAAGAACATACCCCTTTCAGTAGGGAGTAACAAGAAATAAGCATTTTGAAGCACCACACTTTGTCAAAATGCAGTATTGTAACAGATACCTATGTCCTGCCTTCCATGATCTGCATGGTGTTTTCACCTGGGGAAGTGGGGGGGGGGGGAAAGACATTTTCTTCCTCTAGTGAATCAGAACACAGAATCTGCCTCCAAACCTTCAGAATAACCAAGATACATATAAAGCACACATCCACTTTCTTTTCTGCTTTTACTTGCATGACTCTTGCTGATCTTTGCTGTCATGTAAGATTTATATCTACTCTATTACAGTGAGGAATCAGAATAAACTGCACAGGAAAAGAGGTCATTGGAAGAATGAATAGATGAAGCAAATGGCTGTTAGGACAGTTAAAGAAAATGGAAGGGACTGGGTCTTGTGATACCCTTTTTGCACAAAAAGGCAAAGGGATAATTACTGTTAACCTGATACACTGTGTAGCTGCTTCATAGTCAAACATGCAGTCATTTGTACTGGGCTCATCACTATCATGTTCAAGTATCAGACAGACTTTTCTTTTTTAATTGGCAGCAGCAAATCCAGTTCAAACAATCACCTGCAGCCTTCTATTTGTTAACTGGAAAGAATAGATCTTTTTAATATGTACCCATTAAGGCACAGCATAAACAAACCCCAGAATAATTTAGGTTGAAAGAGATCCCTGGACCACCCCACCTCTTCTGTGCGAACCAGGGATGACTTTCAGGTTATTCCTATCTTTATTCAGTTAAGTTTGGAAAATCTCAAAGGAGTTCTCTGTTCCCAAGCCAGTCCCCTGCCAGGATTGCTTGTTTCCTTGCCCACTGGAATGGACCATTCTGATGCTCCAAGGAAACTCTTCTCGAAGATCAAACAAATGTGAACTTCCTTCACACTGCTCCATGGCAGGTTCCTGTGGTATCCTGAAGATAGAATCAGCTCTGCTAAAGTCTGGGATTATCACCTACTTCCTTTCTTTCCTTGGGAGCTTAAATTTTATCATCTCATGATCACAGTAGTGTCAAATTGTGATGTAAAGGTAGGTTGTCGGGTAAATAGCAGAACAGTCAGAATATCAGTTTATTTAATAACAAATAGTTTCAAGACAGTCCTTTATAACACAAACATGAAGCTCAGATAAAAATATTACTGTGACGTGACCCCAAAATGAGATGCCAGTGAAAGTGCCTAGTATGTATCTTCTTATTACTCATCATTCTGTTTTTTCCTTGCAAGTTTTACCCAGCAATAAAATAGTTAATAATACTAAACTGTATATTGCTGCATGGCTTAAGCAATAACATGCCAGTAAGATGAATGGCAAAGGTTCAGATCTTTGAAGATCTTGCTCTGCCTGCCTGTGGACACCTTTGTATTACGTATACTTCAGCTTACATTTTGAAAACCAGCCTTACAGGCCGTTGAGGACCAACAGGGCGTTTGCAATATATTAAAGCCAGGGATAGAGCAACAAAATGGCATCCTCTGTGAGACAGATTTATCTTGTGCTGCCTGCGAGGCAGTTCAAACTGCCCACACAGTACGTGTCTACATGATTTGTATATCTTCGGTCATATGCTCCCTTGTTCCTCCCTTCATCTTCTGTATCTTTTTAGAATTGCTTTAAGAACCCTTTGTACAGATGGAACAGCACAAAAGCAACACTTGGAATGAACATGGCATTATCTCACTTGTAAAAATAAGCATACATGTTATGTGCCTGCATGTCTGCTTGTACGTGTACACACACTAAAGTTTAGTGATTCCTTTTTTTTCTGCCTTCCTGTTCCTGCCTTGTTGACATCCAGAAAGAAGTTGCCATTAACAATAGTATGGAAACTAGTGAGCATGAATTTATGAATAGAATTTCATTGCTGTGCTATTTTGTCAGTCATTAGCACTTCATTTTACAGGCCATCCATAACATCCCTAAACCAGAATCTGGTTGACTGAATATGTTTTGGCTTTAGCTAATAATAACTATTCTAGTTTAGAGACATAAACGGCTGTTGTTAAAGTGTGGTCCTAATGAGGAGTTTGTGTTTGAGGAAATCAAGGTCTTGATTTGACTTGCAGCCTAGCAAAGACACCTCTAGAATTTCAAGTTACTTCTGATGTGTATACCACATGTAAACCGGAACGTAAATATTATGATACAGTAAATAAAAGCATGAGAAATTCCCAATAACATGAACATCCTGAAAAATATTGACAGCTCAGCCTTTCATGGTTCCTCTCAAAATGGATGAAGAGCAGTCTGTCAAGAAGCAGCCAGCTCCTTTTCTGTCTCTCCAGACTATGTCTGAGATCTTAAAAGTTATTCAGGCACCTGACTCTCATTCAAACAGCTCTGGGGGCCTGGGTCTCTGTGTATTCTGTCAAGATCATGCAGATCTCTTTAGAGTTCCTTTTACTCAAGGCACAGCCCCCCATCCCCCCTCCCCCGTGTTTGTTTTTTTTTTTATTCTTTTTTTTTTCCCCCTTTGTTTCCTATTAGAATTAATTACTTATTATGTTTATCACAGCAGCATTTAGGTTAGTACAGAGCACTGCTGAGTATACAGATACAGGTTCTCCTTCTTCTCTCATCCAGCCTGTGACTAATAGTGCTACTCCTGCACCCTTCCCAAGTCCCATGGTAGTCACGGATGGGTTGAAATCCCCAGCTTTAATGAGGTGTCAGCTGCCCACACAACCCACCTCTGTCAATGGAATAATCTGGACCTGCTTTGCTCCCAGCAGCTCACAAAGTACTTCATCCATATCATCGGCTCTCATCTGCTGCATTGCTCACGGTGTAAGCTTTCAAACCTATTACTGTAATGCAATCCTTTTAGCAATTGCTATTACTTTTAAAACCAATTTGTTCCGCTCTCAAAGGCCTCTAAGCTCCCATAATATTAGGATTGGTGCCTGCACGCTAAACTCTGCTTGCTAACAGAGGTCTTGGAAAACTATCTGGTTACACATCAGGATGGTGCAGAAACAGTGAAAAGAGAAAAGGAGAGGCACATTTGAACTACACTTACTAGTCTTTCTTCCAGCATTGCAAAAAAATTCCTCTGTTCTAAATTAATGATGAGCAGTTCCCCACATACTTGTGCAGCGTAATGGCTGTTGGAAAGTTCTTTCTTATCACAGCCCAGTGTAAAATGCTGACCTTGCAGAGTAGTTCTAAAGCAGAAGGTAGAAAGCTGTTGTTTTAAAAGATATTTAAATACACTTAATACACTATTACAGTTGATGTTGGATGAATTTGAACTAAACAATGGAGGGAGGCAGAATAACTCACTCCCTGAGCACTCTAATCTCCCTTAAAAGTGCAAGAGTTCAGAGGAACAAGGGCTTATGCAAAGCCCATCTGTCTATCAGCCTTTTCCCCAGGTACTCTTGAATCCAGTGGCCAATTTCAGCCATGTCTGAGAGAGCAGCAGCCTCTTAAAACTAACATCACATTTCACAGAAATCCATGAGGGAACAGGAAGTGGGGAAGAGAGTTGCCCAAACTAGTGCCTTGCCCAAGGGAAAGGCAGCCGTTACCCATGGCTTTGGTGGGCATGCAGCTCCAGCCTTGTCCTTGCACACACAGCCTCTTGCTCACCTACCAGGCAAGAAGAGTAGGTGGTGAAAATATGATGAAATATTTGAGGTGAGGATCGGCATGAAGTGGACCATAAGGGAAAATGATGAGGACTTGGAATGAAGCAGAGGTTTAAGAGAACCAAATAAGGAATCATTATGAGGACACAGGAAGAGCCAGAGGATATTGTTATGAGGAAGCCTTAAGAGACCAAGAAAAGATAGGGTTATTTTGGTGGACACCAGAGGAGATAAGGGATGCAGATACATGGGAAACCAGAGCTTCCTATTTATGCCTCTTATGGTTCAGTGTGAAGTGTATTAACATGCTACAGAAGTGCGGAGATTACTTTTATGAGGTCCAAAGCTTTCAGCAGAAAGGATTCAAAGCTATCACTCATATGGCATTTCAATGTCTTAGAAATGGGACTGATTTCCAAAGCTAAAACTACATGTACAACTGCACTTATGTAGAGGCTTGGCCTCGATATTGTTTTTAACCAAATGTCCCAAGCTACAGCTCTCCACTCCATCATACTGCATTATCCAACCCAAACTATCCACATGGTGGGCCTCATTTGCAAACCAGAACCTCTTTGGAAAGCTGTCTAGGGGTTATTTGCTCTTATTGGTGAGTTTGTGTTTAGCCACGGAATTCAGAATGTAGCAGCAGAGTGAAAAGGAACGAGAGGGCAATGCAAAGGAACTGTGGCTGACAGCCTCTCCTGTTCAAGGCCAGCAGTTATCTGTGGACACACCCTGGGAAATAGGTTTGGGTGGCATTGTGAGGAAACTGGGGAGCTTCCAAGGTGACCTAGATTATTGCCAGTGGCC
Source organism: Todiramphus chloris collaris (assembly GCA_025345505.1). NCBI lineage: Eukaryota > Metazoa > Chordata > Aves > Coraciiformes > Alcedinidae > Todiramphus > Todiramphus chloris. Next base: position 918,003 of record JANVCC010000020.1, read on the forward strand.
AGCCCAAGGAATCGTGGCAGAGCTGCTCACCATTCCACACACTGACCATAAGGATCAACAGTGGCATAGACTGGTGTGCTTGGACTTTGAGCTTTAGCATAAAGGCATCACCCCCGGCTCACAAGGTTCCTTAGACACCAGCTGATAAAATTTGGCAACACAGGCCACTTACACTTCTATAAGCATTGCCTACCAGTTACTGAGGGAGAAGGGTACTGCACTTGAAGACTCTTGGTCAGACACTCTTGGTCATTTTTATGCTTCAATAAACCTAAATGCATGGCCTGCTACCATGGCACCACACAGGGCAGCTGCTCCCTAAAGCAAAATGAGCCAGGAGGTGATGGAAACCCAGGGCCAGCAAAGCCCAGCCTCCCCAACCAGTGTCCATTCACAGAACCTGAAAGAATTGAGCAGGACAAACCTGGAAATGACGTCCAGAACCATCTAATAGTCCAGATCATAGGGCAATAGCACAGCAATGTGACAGGTCTGAGGTCAAGCTGGAAATTCGATCTGTAGGTCAGGGTTAAGATCAGGTCCAGAAATGGCTGGGAAGGTCCACAACAAGGCTGGGCTGAGGTCTAGCCAGGATGTCAATCTGTTCATTGAGATCTGGATCAACAAAACCCACAATGAAACAGAAGTGTAGACATAGACTTGAACAAGCCGAAGAGCAGCACTCATACAATACAGCTCAGAAAGGGGCTAATAGCCCTGAGCTGAGCTGAAATGGGGCTTCTGGGAACATGGGTGTGGCTGGAAGCCCCATCTGAGCCTGATCAAGGCCATTAAAGCTTATTAGTGCCCTCAGGGGCCTGATACCCACAAACTTGATAAAGAAGATGGAGGATAGCTCAAAATGGTGGTATGGAATATTTGAGTCTATTCAGCAGTTACAAAGAGACTTTGACAGTATCCAAGGAGTAACAAATGCATACTGAATTCTGGCCCAGAGGCTGGTGTGGCTGGGCTAAAAATGCAATGACGATGGCTCGCAGCAGGGGTGGGACTTGAATTCTCTTGCTCGTGCTGTTGTTGTTGTCTTTGCATTTCCCCTGTAAAAATATATTGGGAAAAACAGGGTAGCATCTTGTTAGTTTTAAGACTTCCTCACACCAACCTGAATCTTAACTGAGAAAAAAAAAAACCATGAAAAGAAGTCAGCTTCAAAGGGCCAATGTGCTGAAAACACATGCAATACAACGTACACATGCATACAATAGACACATGCACTCACTCTTTATTGAATTTAGATCTGCAAATGTAGATCTTATGTTAGGCAAAGCAGCCATGTGTGTCTTCTTGGGACTGCTTTTCTACTGCGATGAATTTTGGCCTCTACTGAAAGGCTGAGAATTATATTAGTACTATGAGAGTGATGATGCCAGCCAGTTGATGATACTAAAGTGACTACGTTAAAGCTTTTGGTAGGTCACTGAGTATTCCCAGCATGAGCACCAGAAATATGAGCAAATTCAGGCTGAGCTGAATTGCTGATTCTGTTATTAAAACTGCAGTGCCTCCTTGTCAGCCAAACTCGGTGCTTAGCAGAGTGTTCACCATCTGCCCCCCGTGCAATACTCATAAATGTTGCAATTAATATACAATTTGGGATGTGTGGGCAATTCTGGAAGGTAAAAAATATTCTTTCTTTGCCAGATATATGTTAATTGGTTGTTTCATTTTGCACATATGGGACAGTAAAATATATTTGTTTTCGTGCCAATAAAGGAACATTTTGCTAACGCTCCTTAGTCACATCGTATCTACTAAAGGAGAAGGCTCTGATGTTTCCTGTTGGGTTTATGGTTTACATTACAATTCATACACAAATGCTTTTTGGCATCTAAATCCTGAGCTAGAAGTTTTTTAAAAATTATGTCCTGAAATAGGAACTTCAGAACACTGTGTCAGCATCTGGCAGATATCTCAAGAGTGTCATGAACTGTTACTACTTGAGGAACTTGGCAGGCGCTCCATGAGCCCTGTGTACCTTACAAGTGTGTAGGAGTCCACTAACAGCTTAATTGTCGAGCATCTGTAGAGCTGGTCTGTAATGGGCATATGTCCACCCACCAACCTCAGAAACACGTGGTGGTCCATGTAGGTTTCACAGGATATATTTGAGCTCCTGAGCAATGAAGGCTGCTCAAAGATGAGTGACAGCAACCCACTGTTTTCTAAAAGCAAGCATTTCCTCAGGACAAGCCTTGAACCACTAATCAGTCTGACTACTCCAAGAATTTGGCATGTGTGTTTTCATCCCCGTGTGTTTTACAAAGTGCTGATATGCATACTAAGGCTGAAAAGCATTTTATAAAGTGTTTGGGATCTCATGTACAATAGTGTTTCCTGGTAGGAGAGAGCAGAGGGAGCATTGCTGGGGCCCTAGGTGAGAGGCAGAGGTGCAGCCAGTGGGCCCCAGCGTATGCACACATGGCTGGTGATGACCACTGTTCTTGCTCCAGGATGGAAATGATAACCACTCCTGGTAAAAAACTGTGCCATGTTGGGGCCTAGAGCAAGCTGGGTATTTTTGTAGGACTTGGCTGCCAACCTAGTTGATATTGTAGCTATGCTTTGTGACTGCTTAAGAGCAGTAGCAGCTGTGCTTGTAGACTGAAATTTGCCTGGAAAGCAGATTTCATATCCATCTGCTTAGCTTGGTCTTTGCAGAGGCCTTTTGGTTGGATTTTTATATGTGACGTCCTTCGGAACATCACCGGACTGCAAACAGGCTCTTTCTGGACAAACTGTTGCCCCTTTAAGAAGACACACATACACCATATACTTCCCTACAATTAATGACATGGCAAGACTTTTGCCATTTTTGAGGGTCTTCATGGAAAAAAGTTGCATAAGTCTAAGCAAAAATGTTTATATTTTTTCATGGTTTTGTTGTAATTCTGGCACAGAAAACACATAGCTCCAGCACAAAAAACAATGGCTTTGGCATCATTTGAGCCATGGAACTGGGGCTGGAAACCCAGGAGCCCTACTGGGGTGAGAAGCAACACCAGGGATCTAGAAAAGGGAGTTAAGGCAGAGTGCTATTTTCAATCTGTGCATGCATGCCACCGTGATGTTTAAGACAGCTGTTCCCAGATGCCTCAGTGACACCTAAGTCCTTTACCACCTGCTTTTTTAACAGAGCAGAGAAATCCCTCAAATTGGCAAGACTGTGGAGAGAGGTGCAAAGGTGAGAGTAAAGACCACGGAGTAAGTCAGTCCCAAAGCCCACCTCCCACATGGAGCAGCAAAGAAGTAAGAAAACCAGAAGTCAGAAGAGTAGGGCCCTAGGTGAGAGTCAAGTGCACCTTTGAGGTCTGTTCCTTGTATACTTCTTTAAGATACCATCTTTCCTAGAGCTGAAGGCCTTGTCAGACCCATCCTCCCGAACAGGACCTGCCCTGGGGCTGTTCATGTTTTACAATAGTTGAAATGAACCAGAATGCCTCTGCTGTCTATCTCTGGGCCTAAGCTGCTGGGACCAGGCAGGAGGACTTGTCCCCCCAAGCCCTTGGCTCCAGTATTTATTACTTCTTGCCATGGAGTTTGGACAGTTGTAGAACATGTCACAAGACGAAACTTTTTAACTCTGGCTTTTATTTAATTTCACACTGGGTGAGGCCTTTATTCTACATCTTTCTTTAGAGCATAGAAATGTGTTTGGTCTATATTAATTTTTTGTTCCGTACCAATGGTTGGCATTGATTGATTTCAGGTTTTTTTCACTATAAATGTTAAAATAAACAAACCAAGGTCCCAAGTGGTGGTCAGGGATTTTGCCAGACCATGGGAAGTACTGGGCCCCAAGAGGCTCTGAAAACCATGCAGAGAAATACAGTACAGAAAATCTGCACTGAGCAGGGATAATAATCCATTCCAGAAGCTAGAAAATATTTTCCAGGAGACTTGGCAATTCTGGCTTGGGATGGAGAAAGAGAGAGATGGATAGAGAGAAACTTCCCTTTTTCCAGGAAAAATGGAGAAGTCTGAGAAAAGCAAAGCCCCTGCATAGCAGGGTACTTACCTACAAGGGGACATTTACTTAGCAGAGGGTTTGCATCTCCAGAGATGCAGTGACAGTTCTTTGCCCATCCTTGGAGTCCAGGCCTGCGAAAGCTGCAGGAAGTTTGTTTACAAAAAAGATGAGAAGTAAGGTTGGTAGATAAGGATTTAAAAATTTAACCTGTACCAGCCTCTTAGACCCACAAAATGAGGACTAGAGAGGTCAATAACTCATGCGGTCTGAGCCTCCCAAAGCCAGTTAAGTTCAGTCCTTGGGATGGGCCATTAGGTTTTGGACAGTCATTCCCATAAGGTGCTCAATGGCTTGTCTAACAGAAGCTCTGTCACTTAGAAAGGCCTGCAGCTTTGATGTGATGATAGCTTGACATGAAGAATCGACCACTTTCATTGGCAATTGTTTTAATGCTTGCTCTCACTGCTAAACATTTCTGATTATTTTCTCATTTGAATTTGCCAGGCTTCCACTTTCAGCTATTGGCTTTTGTTGTGCTTCTCTCTGATAGATTAGATGTTCTTTTAGTCCATGACATTTTCCAACAGGAGGGAAATATCCTCTGTAATCAAGTAATTTCTCACTTTTTACAAGCCTTTATTAAACTCAACAGATTGAGTTCTTCAAGTTCTTGCTATGGCCCTTTTTCTCCTGACCTTGCACAATTTTTGTGGCAGTTTTCTGCATCCACTCCAATATTTCAACAACCTTCTAAGACTGTGGGCATTGAAGCAACCTCCCTAACACAGGGTGCATGTGCTTTTATGCATATCCCTGCTGGACTGGGGTAATAAAATTTTCTGTTTCTTATTCTGAGGTGATTTTTTTTCAGTCATTATCAGAAGCTGACCTGGATTCCAGTCACTAACGAGGTCCCACTCCCTTAGGTGCTTTACTAGCATCTCTTGCTCACATACTCAAAGCCATACTGATCGCATGACTTGCCTTCAAAAGGCCAAATCATCGAGGACCTTTGTGAAGTTTTAACTACTTTTAACAGCAGAGATTGGTCATGCATCTCTCACCTGAACAGTTCCCTGACAATGTGGCAAGATCACTTCTGCCTCAGTCATACCTGTGACCCACAGCTGATGTCTGAAACATTGTAGTCAAACTACAATCTAACTGCTTGTTGGTTTGGTCTGCTCATTTCTAAGCAGCACTGAATAACCTGCTGCCTCTGGATGGCTATCTGATTGGAACCAGCTAATGAGCTCTTTGGAGTGGCTTCAATCCCTATGTTAATCTCTTTGGAAGAAATCACACAGACACTGTGTATCATTAGTTTCTTACAAGAATGCTATATTATAAACCACTGTAGACTTCTGGTGACTGTGTTCCCATCTAATTTAATTAACAATTCATTTTCCTGCTGCCTAGGATCCCTTGTCAGGCAAACTAAACTGCAGCGCTGTCAAGTATGCTGGTGACCTACTGTGACATTGGTTGAACCCTCTGCATTGTTCTAGTGTCCTCTGGTGTTTCAAGATTCACTAAAAATGCATGTTTGTAGGCCAGGATCTTCCCATCATCTCTGTAGGTCTCTTCACTTCAGGTTTTCTAGATCTGCTGATTTTCAAAATACTCATTGTGAGTCAGTACACTTTCACATAGTCCTCTTTTATGAGTAGAAAGAAGGAATTTATGCTCAATAGCTTCCTGGCTTCCAAACACAGATGAAAATGGAATATGTCTATCTTGTCTACATGACCATTAGATCAGTTTATCATTTTTATCTATCAAGAGGCCATTTCCCTCTTGTAGTAAGTACTCCTTGTGTCAAAGTAGTCATACTGTTCCTTATGACAGAAATACACCTGCCCCATTCTTGCCTGTCTTTAGCTGCTTTTTACATCTTCCATGTTACTAAAGTTCCAAACTTTTCTCTCCCTCTTACTAATGTATATTTAATTTCACTTGACAATTGTTCCTGATGACTGGAGACAATATTCTGAGAGACACTAAAATATTCCTATGGTCTGAAGTTTTGGCACCTGAGTTACTGTCTAGAGGAATCTATCTCCTTCAGTAGGGAATTCAAGCTCTTTTGTGATGTGCGCTGAATTTCACTATGTTTTGAAAACTTGAATGAGGGTGAGTGTTACGACTTGTGTTGATCACTTTAGATCAGCTTTTGGTCTTAGTGTGCTTACTTTTAACTCAAGCTTTCTTTCTCTTTTCAGTTTTACCAAATTACAAAATCAGTTTTATATGACAGTTGAATACATTTGTCTCTAAGTTAATAAGCATTAGTCTCCTACCTACTTTTTTTTTCTCCCAGCTCCTCTCAGTTCCAAGAAACTGTTTTTAAGAAAATATGTGTCCAACTCATCAGCAGTGTCTTCCATTTGCCCCTACCAACTGTCACGTTGCTACAGACAGGCTACTATCAAGTTTCAGTCCAGTGACTAATTATTTTTATCTAGAATATAGAAAAGCAAAAGATTTACCTCTATGGGCACAATACCCTTTTGTTAGAAATTCTTTTCAGACAAGGATTTTCTTGTAAGAGAATCTTACCTCTTCAGAATTTATTAAAAAAAAATAAAGCAGTCATATCTGCTCCTCCCCAGTCCTCCCATAGTCTCCACCTATCGCCCTGTGCTAGAAACAAGAGCAAAATGGGAGGAGGGGTAGAGGTAGACACACAGAGTAAGGTTGACTGAGAGGTAGACAAATCAGTGAACTTACTTCATGGACACTCTACTCAACCCTAATCTATTTCCACTGTATTACACAGGGCACTTAATTTTGATCTCTGGAATGTCTCTGCCTATTTGCTGCTTAATGAGACATGAGTAGCCAATACTTGCATTTACCCTAAAGCCTGTTTATTTGACACTCTGTGTTATTAAAAACTTGAAGCAGTATTGCTTAGACTATTTTCAGTGTTGACAGTAATTCTTCCGGTCTACAGATCTCGGACACTGGTGCAATTGGACTCCATGTAGGATGCAGTATTCTGATTATAAACCCCCAGATTTCCCTATGTGTAGGGTTTTTGGTTTTGTTTTTCCTGTAACAAAATATTCTCATCAGAATGGGGAGAGCTTAAAAAAACAGTTGTTATTTACTTGTGTCTGGGTTTTACATCTCCATTTGAGAAAGCAGAATAAATAGAAAATGCTGTTTGATGGCAAGAAATGACAAATACAGTTCATTTTTTGTGTGTGTGTGTGTGAATAGAGCCTGTTCAGTGATGTCTCTGGCTCAGTAGTTTTCTTAGTTTCTGTTGAAACTGAACATAAATTGTCTCCTGTACCTTGTGTATCAATATTTTTTCTACCATGGTGATGATAGTTAGGGAGTTGTTGCAGTGGGAAACAGGAATATAACTGGATAAATAAACCTAAAGGATCCCAGCCCATAGAGAGCTGGCATCCAGGTATCCAGCCAACCCAAACTGAAAATGTTTATGTAAGAAAAGGACTTGTATTTCCTGTTCTGCGCCAGGCCCCTCAGTAATTAATGTTCCAATACAAAACTCTTCATTCACCAATGCCATGCACACATTGTGTGGAGCTCTTGCAAAAGTCCTGAGCAGTCCTAAGCTCAGTAACAAGCATAAGCCTGAGCCATCCAATGGCGGTTTAGCTGGAGCCAGAAGAAGCAGGAGTGGGTAGGCAGTAGAAAATGGAAGGGGGACAGTACAAAACATATGAGGTAACTAAGAGTAAAGAGCCTGTAGCAAACTGCAAACTCGAAGAAACAAATAACCTTAAGTCCCAGCACAAGTTCATCTCCAAAGGAGCAGACTGTATCCCACACACTTCCTGATTAATGTTTCAAACTGAAATGGCCCGGGAAGACCACTCAAATCCTGACACCCAGACAACTGGCTGGTTGACAGGACTCCATAAAGGAGGAATCAAAGCCAGGAATCCCAATGCCAATTTCAGATGTACATTTGCATCCTTTCCCCAGCCTCCTTCCTAAATCCTGAGGGCAGCAGGTCAGATGGCCAGGTGACATCAGAGAGTGCCATCTGAGATGGTTGTTTTATTGCTGAAAATCTGAATGGTATTTTGAAGAACAGGTTATGTTTTGGGCTAGCCAAAACTGAAGGCACTGAGGACACTTGTCAGAGCCAAGGAAACTCACAATCCCTTACACCAAGTATTTTGGACTTCCAAAGTAATCACAGAGCTGTATCCGTAAAAACACATAAAGTGTGTGCAGCGCCTTGGAGCTGGAATAAAGGAAGGAAGGGAAAGTCACAGTGTGACCAACGGTACTTGCTGTCTGTCAGATATGGTTTAAAACAAACCTGGAATTGAGAAATGTATCTATTGTGCCTTTTTTGTTTGTTTTAAGAAGCTTTTGCCAAAGAAGATGCCACGTTACCAGGAAATTACTTTTTGACGTGATACCATATTTTTGCTGAGTTGTTCTGGACAAGAGACTGGACTGAATGCCTAGCTTCATGAAAACAATTGAGATCGGGCCTCCTGATACAAGGAGCTGTTTTTCATCGACACAGGCTGCTTTTAAAAAATATTTATGAAGGCACAGTAAGCATAACCGACACTGGAAAGACTGATGCCACCAATGTTCCTAACCTGTGTTGATACGCTTTTCTCAACATGAACCTCTTCATCACATCCTGAAGCAAAGCCAGTGTGGGAACGATCACTCTCTTTCCTGCTGCTCTCTGAGCTAGAGCCCATTCTCGGGGTGGTCCTAGCAAGACCCCAGTGAGATGACCTCTCCGTGCTGCACTTTGGGCAAAATTTGAGCCATTGACTAGAGAGGAATAAAGATGAGAAGGCATGCAGGCACACCTTTTCTTAGTGTTTTAAAATACATCCAGTCCCTCAGATAAGTGTAAACAATCCCTGACCAAGATAAACGTGGAAAGAAGAAACATGCTGATGGGTACGTGACTATATCTAGATTGCCTGTAAGGGGAGGCAATGTGATCACTTTCACTATCAGACTTATTTACTTTTACCTTGTGTAGGTGAGCCAGCAACCCCAGGCTGTGCTTGTAGAGACAGTTCCACACTGGGCAAGTGAATGGGACCCACACTGTGTTATTTGTGGACAGCCTGCCCCACAGCCACCATATGAGCCTCCTCCCATGTCTGCTGTGGCTGAATCCCAAAGCATTTACTAATCCCCTGGGTCATGGCCAAATCCAGCCATTCCTATGGGAATGTGGTAAACTGCAAGCTACCATCCACAGGGAGGGAAAGGCACTTGTACTGTAAAGGAGTGAGAAGTACATTTGCCTCTCCTTTAAAGATAAAATACTGACTCTTACTAGCAAACTATGTGTAAAAAGATTATGTACTAATCACGTCTTTGAAAAACAGGAACTGAGTTTCTCTTGGCAACAATTTTCATAGGAACCATTTGTGGCACATCTATCACATTTTCACTAAGTTATTAAACATGCATCTGTTCAGCATAGAGGTTTGTTCTGACACAGTTTGTTTCCTACATGTCAGCCATCACTTGCAAAAAAAAACCCCCAACACTAAAAATCTCTTTTCAAGATTAGAGCAGTCATGATGTCCGTCAGGAGAGCAATGAGGGGAAAGCCTTAAGGAGACAGGGGATTGAATTGGCATATAGTAACAGTAAGGCTGACTGTGGTTGTGTATCTTTCTTATCTTGTTTGCAGTGAAAAAGTTATTTGAGTGCTTTGCTGTGTTTCGGCATAACTTCATAGGTTTTGAAGTTGAAAAAGATGGTTAGTTTTGACCTGCTTCTGAAAAATTTCTTTGGCTAGCTTGCTCCAGTGTCTTATTTGGCCCACTACAAAAACCCAATCATTTACACATGAACTTGGCAAGTGTCAATTGCTTGCATTCCAGTTTGGGAAGTTTTACTGCAGTCTCTTGAGAAGAGTGGCAGTTGTGCGAATGAGGCCTTTTAAATCCCATTGGCAGCACAGAAGGGGCTAAATTTGCCCTGTTACAAAGAACAGCAATTTTTGTGATTCTTAGCAGCAGATCTGTCACTGAGTCTTGTAGGCCAATACTTCCAGGTTCTCAGATAACAGCTTTGAGGAGGTGGCAAGTGCCTGCTGGTACTAGCATTGCTCAGCGGCACATGGTGGGAGCAGTGTAGGTTGGGCAGGTAGAACAGACCATGTGCAGCCATGGGCTCCAGAGTGAGGGGGTGCAGGCACTGGGGCATGAGCAAGGAAAGGGCATGTCACCCACGCTGGCAGGGACACACACCTCCTTCTGCTCAGAAAAGAGATCAGCTGCAGATGACCATGGGCTGGTATCAGTCTGTCTCCTCTACTAATTGAGTTTTTCTGAGCTAAACATGGTGCTGCGGGAGAAAGAGTCCCGAGAGCAACAGAGAGAAAAGTTTCACTGGACATTAGAAGTTGGCTTTCCACCATTGTGCACAGTGAGATTTTTTTTCCCGATACTAATTTAACAACTCAGCAAACATAAAGCTGATGAGCAGATAAAACATGATCCATTTCCTAGACTAGCTAGAAATGAAATGCAAGCAGTGGGGTCTGTGGGGTAGGAAGCAGGCTTCTTTTGTAGCAGCTCCTACAATTTGGTTAGTGTTTGTGGGAGACTCTAGTCCAAACCCTGCTTTGTCACACTTGGGTTTACTGGCACATCCAAGATGTCCATCACAGCAAAGAAGAGCTCACAGGTCAGATCCCAGCCCTAGAACTGCTTCTAACTTGCAGTAATTTCTTGTTATTGACAGGAGCCAGAGCAACAATATAAACCATTGTGGCTCCGATAATGAGAATAATGTTCATACCACAATGGTAGAAAAATATTTTGGATTCCAGAGAGAACTATGAGAATGCAAGTTTTCCAGGGGTAATAATTTGTTAGTCCTCTAGCATAAATACACTGCGATAAAATACAGTGATAAAAAATTACTGACTGAATTGCTTGAGATGGTGCATGCGGAAGGGGGAAGGCAGGAGAGGTAATGTTAATAAATCATCATCCTGTCCAATGGTCTTCCATTATTCAGAGAGAAGGGCAATTACCAGCATACCACTATCTCACTTATAAAGTTTAAAATTCCTGTTTGATATCTGATCTAGCAAACAGTGTTAGGAGGTATCCAAGTAGCATGCACAGCACTTTACACAGTTAAGGGAGCATGGTGCTCGAGCACATCAGCATTCTAGGCCACAGCTCTCCAGCAATTAGAGATATACATATACACACATCTCCTTAGGTACTTACTGACATGTCCCAGGTTTGGTTTCACTGAGAAGGGGACACCATATTAGAGGCTCAGTCTCACTGGTGTGTGCTTCCACATCCCTGACACAGGTGGGTTCATGCTGCCAAAACCAGAAGCTGCCTCCACTTCTTCCCTTCCTCAAGTGATGGTTGTGCTCCCACAGGCCTCCATCTCTCCACTTGTAGAGAAAGGTCACAGAAGTGATGGCAAGGTTGGGCGGGCAGCTCAGACACAGCCATCAAAGAACAGGCTGGTTGGCTCCAAATACAGGGACTCTAATCCCACAGGACAGATTCAAGCCTAGAGATACTTTGTTCTCAATTCAATGAGCATAACGCCTACTCTTGAAAATAAATCACAGAGCTACAAATTTGCTTCAGCACAAAAATGCAAAAACTTCAGTTTCTGCATCTGCATTTATCCCCTCCTGCTTCCAGTGATTATTGGAGGACTGACTATGAATTAAGAAAACAAAAATCTTTCAACTGATTGCATGTTTGCCCATCATAACCCTTCTGACACCTTTCACAATAGCCCCAGCAACCTCTGAGAAATTGGAGAACTCTGTGACATGGGTTGGGGTGTTCATTCTTACCTGGGAGCCCTCTCACTGACCTCCTGTCTGACGCTGGTACCTCACCTTGACTCTTGAAGTCCAGCTACAAAATTGGGCCGAGACTGATCTGTCCCACTGGGGTGGTCCAGCTGTGTGTGTGCATGTGTGTGTACACAAGGCTAAGGGCTGCAAATGACATGCTGTTAATACAGCAGCAACACTGGAGTTGTCTTCTGGACTAATTGAGGACAATTTTTATAAAAATCCATTGGATGCAGAGTCCAACTGAGTGTACAGCCCAATATGACCTGGGTGTTGTAACATCAGTTTGGCTTGCTTGACCTTTAGACTCACATCTTTATTTTTGGTCTGAACCACCCTTGCCTCCCCCAAGCACAGGCAAGGCTTAATCATTTGAAAGAGGAGGGATGTGGCACTCGGAGTATCTCTAAGCAGTGACAGGGTAAGGATAAAAGCCAAACAAGCTCTGCAGGGGAGAGCTACTTACTGTCTGTATTTCCTTTTGCTTTTGAATTATGCTTCTACTCTCCAAGCCACTTCTGTGTCACTTATCAAACCCCTTCTGGGGTCAAAACTAATTTACAGAACAGGGAGGGAACTTACGGAAACCAGCATCTCTATGCTGCAGGTTGTTTTCACCCCACTTGGTCAGTAATATCACCCTCCCTTTGCTGTTGTGCTGTGCAAGAGAACTTGGGAGTAGAAATATGCAGATTGGTAGGCAGGCTTTCAGCTGCTGACTCTGAATTAGTTAAAGCTGATGTATGCCTTTCATAGTACCTCACATCAGCTTCGGTTGTCAAGTTCACAGGCTAAAAGTTGTCATTTGTTCTCTGATCAAGACACCCATTTCATCCACCTGCTACAGCTTTCTTGTGGCTTTTATGGAGAACCAACAGAAAAGTCTCTTTTCTGTGTTCAGACCCACTGATCTACCTGACCTATGTTGATTGCTCTTAGCCTGTCTGCTGTGGATCTCCTCAAAACTTTAGTACAAGAAAGCATGGGACTGACTCTGGTCCCGACACAAATGTCAATGGTTTGTAATTCCAGGGACTGCATAGAATTGCATGCATGGCAGCCAGGTCCTGGCATGAATGAATCTCCACCTTCCTTCAGCTGTGACCCTAGAGGCTGCTTACTGAAAGTGATGGTCACAAACAAGCAGGGGTCCTGGCAGCATTAACTCCTTCTTCTGGGTAATATTTTCTCTGTAAGTTTATAATGGTTGTCCTCATCTCATTGGCAGTAATGTTCTGGCATTCAGAAGTGAGATGCTTTTATTCTCAGCAGAGAAAAATAGGTCAAGGCAAGAGGTCACCAACCTGCCATCCTTATCATCTCAACCTTTCTTCCATCTTCCTTGAAGAAGTTCTAGTAGCAAACACATCGATTTGGGATGGTTTACAAAGCATCCCAATGTCCCATCAAAAAGACTCCCAGACATCAACTCTTTAAAAAAATAAGCAGCTCACAAGTCCTGTTAGCATCACTCTTACCTCTGAGCTACAAGAGCAGTCCTCACAAATTTGATTCTTCTCTCCAATTCTTTTCTTTTTTTTTTCCACCTGTCTCAAGTAGCATTTTGTTACAAGCAGATGTGAAAGGCTTTTGCACAATGCACGGCACAGTCCAGCAATCCAGGTAGATTTGCCTGCACTCCACTCAGGAGGCTGGGAAAAGGTGTTGCCTATATCAGCAAAATCAAGGGCGGAGATCAGTGAATCAGGATGCCAATAGAGCCTCCATCTCCTCTGCCTTTGCGCTTACTGCTGCCTGTGTCAGTGCCAGCTGGAACTTTTGGCTGAGCTATCAGGGGAAGTACTGCTATGCAGCACCTGAATGGAAAAGTTTCATGTTCCTAGAGACAAAGCCATGGGTACAGCGTCTCACATCCAGACTGAGTATGCAGTCTAATGCTAAGCAGCCTTGGAATATGGACTGTCCAGGTCAAACCTTTATGTTCAGTGGACACATGCGTGAAATCACATGTCCATGCATCCACACACTGCTAAAAAACCAGCATTAGCTCTCACATAAAACACTGAAGAAGTGCCCTTTCATTATGCTTATGAAATGTTAATTCTGAAACATCAGAATGTTAAGAATTCCCTGAAAGACTTAACTGGGACTACCCTACTGTTCAAGAACAGTTATCCTGCCAGTGGCTGTTTCTGCATTGTGGTAGTGGTGCCACTGTTGCCACTGTGAGGTGCACAGTGCAATAGCTGAAGATCTCTTCTATGCTTCTCTAAGTTGTGGATGTTCTGTGCTTGGATTCTCACTTGCTAGGAGCCCTGACCACAGAACGACCTAACAGAACTGCATGTATTTTAACAGAAGGTAAACTGTTCAAGCTCTTGAGTTGCCCTCTCTCTCTTTCATGCCCCAGGAAAAAGTGCTGGTTTATATCTAATTTTCTCCAGTCAAAGAGCTTGTTCTGCAAACTAACCTCCAAGCACTTCTGTTTTAACCACTACTGACCTCCAAACCCCAGAGTAATCACTCGATGGATATTTGAAATGCTTAAGTGAACTGCACCTCTGAGGAATGCAGGTGTGGGAACCTTATTCCAGGCTGCAGCATATTAACTGGTTTTACCCAGCTGACACTGGCAATTTGGTTTTCATCACTCAACATCTTTGCCTCAGAAGAACAAATGCACAAATTGAATTTTGGCAATGTGCACCAGAGCCCCATTCCAGAAGACATTTATTAGCTATCTTACCAGAGAAAGAGCAGAAAGAGTCTTTTCAGAGAGGTTGCATCCAGGCCTCTTGAGCAATCCTTGAATCATTATCTCAGGATCTTGCATTGCAAATACTGTACTAAATAGAACCATTCATTAGGAAGCTGGCAGTCCCTGGTCACCTTCTGTTATCTCTAACAGGATTCTCAGAGTGGGCAGGTTTAGCGAGTCTCTCATTTGGATGGGGGAATCTTTTTCTACAGCTGTAATAGACCCATTGTGACACTGAAGATCTGTCTGGACTGTCAGTATTTTCTTGGAGATAGAGGCTCGATATACCCTTACAGTACTGAAGAATTCCCAGCTAAAGATTTGGAAAGTCTTTTCTCACTAACATCCTGGAGGATGGACTCTCACAATCCACCTTTACTTTGGATGGCCTTACCACAGTCTGATAAAGCGCCACCAGGCATGGATGAAAACTCATCTTGTCAAAGTACTTGCAGACTATTTGTTCTGGAGACACCTGGGGAGGAAGGAGAGGCCTGCAGTGCCCCAAACCCACTGCACTTGCAGGAGAGATGTGCTTGTGAACCTGTAGCCTGAGAGAGACATCTGGGTCTGTCAATCTGCAATGAGTACTGATGGTGTGAGCTGCAGAGTTAGCTCTGATTTGTCTACGTAGCAACAAAAGCTACTAGGAAAATCTGGCCACTCACCACAGCACCTCAAGGTCTTTAAGAACTGACACGCCACATGCAGTAAACAGCTTTGTCACTCCACTGCCAGCCACCACCACCTCAGCTAGGCAGATGTCAGATTGGTTTTGATGTGAAAATTTTTCTCTTTCTTTCCTCCTTAACACCCCCACCCAAGCCTGTGGTCACACCACATCTTTTGCCATCAGCTTTGGGAGAAAACTTGCCAAGCAGACACCTTGACTCCTGGATTACCTGGAGCGTGCAGCGTGATGCAAGGAAGGACTTTGTGTCTTCCTTCAACTAGGCAAAAATCCTACCTTTTCTGAGAGGTGGATTATGGGATCACTCCAGCGAGGCCAGAATTTCACCCTTCTGCTTCTGGAAGCACACTGTAGAAGTAGCTGCAAGTTGAGACGTGCTCCGGTGAGAGGCAATACTACTCTACTTCTGCTCCTGTGCCAGGGCACAGAGGAGAGCAAGGGGAGCTGCCAGCACACTGCATTGTTTTCAGCTGAGGAGGTCTCTTCCTCAGGTGCTGCACAGTGAGCTCTTTGTCTCCAGAGCAGGTGCAGAAATCATCATATTTTCTTAGCACCGATTTTCATAAGGAAAGGACTTTATTGAAACCACATGCAATTGACTTACAGACTGATGCTACCAACACCTGCCATTCCTATTTATGTCTATTTTTAATATCTCTTCACACAATGCTTATGCAGCACACTCTCTATTCTATAATATCCTTCCTAAAAGCTGAACTTTGCCAAGAAATTTCACACAACCACATGTAGAAATAACCAGATAAATCTCCAGTAGAAATGGATGAAGCCTTCCGTATACTTTTTGGTGTCTTGCAAGGTTCTCTCTAACCTTAATGTGCAAAGGACCTTATGGAAACAGAGGAAAGCTCATAACATGTTGGCTGCCCATAGGCACACTCCAATGCATGGAACATGCACAAGCCTCTGACTACTGCAGCTCCTTGCAGAGAGCAACAGCTTTAACTGCTTGGGAATGGGCTGAATTGCCATGCAATGCATGCAAGTAATCTGCCTCCTTCTTCCTGAGAAAGCAGATTTAATACGTTCTTCTGTTTGGTATTTGTTGAAGATGAGACAAAAAAAAAAACCCTGAGCTATTTGGACCTTCTGCCTCAGTACATCTGTGCTATGTGATTCCCCTTTCTTTCTCCTGACAACAGAATAGACACAAGACACTATCTTGTGCTTGTTACCCTCACTTTGTTGCTGCAGATAATTCTATGTAGTTTTTGGATATCAATGATGGAAACCACGCCAGCTTCTCCAAAGTAGGTTTTGTTGATAGCTTGTCACAATTCAGTGGTGACATGAAACTCAGTTTCGGTCCTGCATTTTGGAGCAAGTTAAAACACCGTTTGATATTTAAGGGGCCTTTGTTCTTTATTACATAGCTGTTTGCCGTTATACTTTGACAGCTTCGTTGGACACCAACACAAGAGGGCTGTTTCTGCGGCAGGCCTGATATTCTGAATTCCTGCTGCTTGTTTCTTCTGTGCTGTGGTAGAAGGTGCTGGAGGCCTTACCATGACCAGCTGAATCAGACACTTGCTAGGAGCTCTGGATTTCTAGATGCTGCAAGCACCCATGCCCATCTTTCCAAAGTCCTTTCCGTTCCTCTCTCTCTTGTGCTTCTGGCCTATATTCAGACTCCCTCATATGTTGCTTATGTCCAAGAGAACTTTTTAAGCAGCACACAGGTGACCCAGACACCCAGCTGCCTCTAAGGTCTGTAGAGAGGCTGCTGTGACAGTCCTTTACCTCTTGTTTTTCATTGTTTCTCTATTCCACCTTCAAAAATCCCAGCAATCCTGCTCATCTCTCTTTTTCTGGTGGTCACCTATCCGCACCTCAGACACATTTTGCTGCTTTCATGCTGCTCCCTAGCTCATGGCCTCTGAACGGACTGGTAGCAGAAGTGCATTGCAGGGTGTGCTCCACAGCACAGAAGAGAGCTGATCCCACAGGGCATCCCTTCCACCAAGTGGATCAGATGACAAAAAAAGAAAAAAATAATTCTCTCTAAGACCTTCACCCTGCAGAGAGAGAACCACTGAGTGCCCAGGTCCGCCCTGTCCCCGGTGATTTCTGCAGGCATTGAGACACGCTGCCACATAGAGAAGTGGGAGATAGAGGCTGATCTATCAGTAGGAGAATCAAAGCCCTCTCCTCTTGCTCAAGAAATAAATTCTGTGTATCCCAGAAGCCACTAAATATGTGTCTTTCAAAGGCATACATTGCTAACACGTTCATGCCACAATTAGGCCCCATTACCCTACACCAGATATTTCTGAGGGTTAATATATTGTACCAGCTTCTGCTTCAACAGGGCTCACTGAAGTCTTAGATGCTGGCAAATTGTTTTTTAGGACTCAGTGCCATTGCTGCTTAGCATGGTGGGAGAGATGAGAGGCTGCTCTACCCAGATCCCACCTCATTTGCATTTCCACAGATGCGTCAGGAAAATTACAAGCAAATCAAAACACCTTTCGGCACAAATTCCTTTTGTTAACAGGCGACTGTAGTCTTCCCGTAATGTCTGAGCAAGAGACCATCACTGCCACAACCACTTGGGTGTTGCCTCTGGAATTTGGAAGGATGAAATCATCACACATCCCACCACCCTGCTCACTTTGAGGCATTTCTGACTAGGCTCATATGATGTGGCTGGCTCCAATTAGAAGGGACTGGGATCAGTGATTCAGGAGGTCACTTCCAGTCCTGCAGCCCTTAAATAGTATGGAAAGAGTTAGTCTGATGTTGCCAGTAGAAGGCAACGATAATTGTTAAAAATGGTTCAGGGCCTGGTAGTGTGTGACTAGGACAGGAGAGGGGCGATTCTGGTCCCAGCTGTTGCTTAACTCAATTCATGAGTTTTGGCAAATCTTTAATCCCACTGTCCTTTATATTCTGAGTAAGTTTGTCCCGTGGGAGTGATGGCTCTCCCCAGTGTCTGTAAGGCCCTGTGATCTACGTGCATCATTGACTCATGCTGGCTACTGGCAGTCAGTCTGGGTCAGCAGCAATATACCGACTGACAGAATGATTCAGTGTTCTTAGAAGTGGCCAGTATGTAGTGTTGTACTATATACAGTTTTGTATAAGTTGCACCTAGATCGAGAGGAATGTATTCATCATGTATATAACTATCCCTCTCCTGCACCCCAAGTCTGTCCTGGGAACATCTCCCCATAGCATGCAACAAGAACCATTGTATCTTCTAGTCCCACGCTCTGCAGGGCAGACTCAGGAGTACACTTTTATAATGCAGATAATTGGTTGGGAAGGCTGCTTTAAGAGCCTTTGCTCCTTTAAAAAAACAAAACTCAAGAAGTCTGACTACCACAAAATAAAGCCTTTCCCTTCTTTTCCACATGTGTGTCCAATATTAAATAACATCCCCTAGTCCAAACTGTGACAGATCCCTGCACACCTCGGGAACACAGAGACTCGAAGGAAAGAACTTACCCAGGGTATTAGACCAAAAATATTTATGCAGAAATGTGTTTATATTCTCATGTAATTATGCAGCAGTGAGGCATTTTACAGGCTTGTCCTCCCGCTGCCTCCAACAAAGATTGTCTTTAATGTCTCCGTGATGTACCAATTCAATGTTTACAACCCTTCTTATTGTGAAAGTATTTGTCTGATGTTTGACAGCAACATTTCCTGCGTGTTGTAAGCGGCACCAACAACCGACTTCCGTTTCCTTAAAGAAGAAACCCACATTGGTGCTCTCTAAAGGCCAAAAAATGTAGAAAACATGTTTCCTGAGGAGTAATTTCTGGGCACGATGTGATGCCAGTCTCAAGCCACAATGCTGAGAATTGTTGATATTACTGCTAGTTCCTTCTCTAGCCTGCAGATGAGAGTGCACGTACAAATAACTCAGCAGAATAATACATGTGGTAAGATATTCAGTAATATTCAGCTTTACCCATGCATTCTTTCTCCTCTGTTTTTGTACAGAGTTCCCCTTCTTCTTACAGTTAAGCCTGGACATATTTTTCTATTTTAAATTTTCCAATGATTTGTACAAGAGAGTATTAAATTGCTAAAGGGCATATTAAGTATTACAGCTCTGTTAAACTTGAATGAAGCAATGCAAGTCTGGAATGCATTTAATAAATCTGCAGCTTGATAAGCAAACTTTCTTTGCCGAATCTGACATTCCTTTGCACTAATCACCTACGTGAAAAAGCTGCCTCTAATTCTTTTATTCTTTTAACTTTCTCACTCCAGGACTGAAAACAGCTGCAGGCCTCCCCTGCTCTTGGCACCATATAATTTAAAACCCTTTCTATAGCCTTCAGAGGATGGTGTGCAGGAGCTGGGTGCTGCAGAGGCCGCAGAGCTGCACACATGGCTTTGCTATAGCACCTCTTGCTTGCAGTTTTCCAGCCTTTTTTTTTTTTTTTTTTTTTTTTTTTTTGTGTGGGGTTTTTTTGTTTTGTTTTATTTTTTGTTTGCTTTTTGTTTTCTTTTTTTTTTTTTTTTTTTAAAGTTACAGAATGAGCACATAGCACACTCAGCTCTGGGGAGGACTCACAGTGAGCGTGTGGAACTTCTATCAAGAAAACACCTATGTCAGAGAATGCAAGGGGAAGAGATCAAACGAGGCCACCCAGAATTGCCTGGGAAAGCCTGAAGAGTTAAGATTGATTTTTTTAAAATGTGGGTTGTATTCCCTCCCCCCCCCTTTACAAAGCCCAGAGGTCACCTCCAGGGTGATTCACCTCCTTAATTTCACTCACAGAGACAGTGGCTGTTGGATTAAGCCCCATGATGAAAAGCCTGAGAAATGTGAGACCATCACAGTGGTGATATAAGGTGGCAAATCAGTTTTGATGGATGGCAACTCTTCTAGAAGGCTTTGCTTTGTGTTCGTTTTCTTCTGGTGGTGTATCCCCCCCACCATGTCTGTCCTTCTCACTCACTGTACCTTCTCACCTCACAGAGTTGTTCTGGCCTATTTGCTGAGTGCTATGCTTACGTCTACCATATGAAACGAATTAAGTTGGGAAGACTGTGAAACCCACTTCAACAGAGATTTCACCCCTTATGAGGAGCCTGTATAAACTCTCAGGCCTGTTGATAAAACAGTAAAGACAAAAACTTCCAGGCCTCTACGATGAAAGCTTCTGCTTTCTCATATCATACAATAAATAGCCTTGTTATAGTCAACACTTCTTGCCTGTGATAGCCTCTTGCACAGCCCTAGGATTGCTCTTGATCCTAAACTGGAGGGGAAGGCTGACAACGGCAGAGTACATACACAGCTACATCGCTGCCGTGCTCCTGGAGGAGCTCCTGACAACTGCTTTATTCCTAGGGCTGCACCTGTGGCAAGTCAGTGAGCCATACAATTCTCTGATGAGATTTAATTCCTCTATTTAACATCCCCCTTTGCAACGTAGCTTCATTTTTAGAGATGCGAAGAGTAACAATAAAACATACGAGCACTATTTTTGTGGCCCTCCAGCCAACGGTGCTTCATGAAACAGAAGCACTTTTCTTCATTGAAGTCTGTCTGCTAGAGGATGCCCAAATGTCTGATGCTGTGGGTCTGGCAAAATCAAGGACAATTCCTGAAGTCCCTTGACAGTCCTCATCAGGACAACAAAAATCACAGTTGCTGCCTGGGACCCAAGGCTTTCCCTAGGGTGCAGCTTGATGCAGGCACAGAATCCCAGAATGTTTCTGGTTGGAAGAGACCTTCAAGATCATCTAGTCCAACCTTCAACCTGACACAGCAAGCTTACTGTGTCCCTAAGTAAAGGTCCACACACCATTTAAATGCCTCCGGGGATGGCGACTCCACCTCTGCCCTGGGCAGACCATGCCAATGTTTGATAACCCTTTCAGTGAAAAAATGCTTTTTAACAGCGCTAATCCAAAGTGAAATGTTTTCCAGCCGAAACCTCCCCTGGCGCAGCTTGCGTCCATTCCCTCTGGTCCTGCCACACGTCACCAGGGAGAAAAGGCTGTCCTCCTCCTCGCTCCAGCCTCCTTTCAGGTAGTTGTAGAGAGCAATAAGGTCTCCCCTCAGCCTCCTCTTCTCCAGACTAAACAACCCCAGCTCCCTCAGCCGCTCCTCCCAGGCCTTGTGCTCCAGGCCCTTCACCAGCCTCGGTGCCCGTTCCTGGACAGGCTCCAGCTCTTCTGTGTCCTTCTTACAGTGAGGGCCCAGAACTGAGAGCAATATTCAAGGTGAGGCCTCACCAGTGCCGAGTACAGGGGGACGATCACCTCCCTATTCCTGCTGGCCACAGTGTTTCTAACACAAGCCAGGAGGCCACTGGCCTTCTCGGCCACCCCTGTGCACTGCTGACTCACATTTAGTTGCCTATCGATCAATATTCCCAGGTCCTTTTCCAGCTTGCAGCTTTCCAACCACACATCCCCAGTCTGTACCTTACCCTGGGGTTCTTATGACCCAAGTTCAGGGCCTGGCACTTGGCCTTGTTGAAGCCCATGCATTAACCTTGGCCCACTGATCAAACCTGTCCAGGTCCCGCTATAAAGCTTCCCTACCCTCTCGCAGACCAACACACCCACCCAGCTTGGTGTCCCCTGCAGATTTACTGGGGGTACACTCAATCCCCTCATCTAGATCATTAATGAAGATATTAAAGAGAACAGGCCCCAGTACTGGACGCTGGGGAACACCCCTTGTGACTGGATGCCAGGTAGACTTAGCTCTGTGCTCTACCCCTCTTTCAGCCCGGCCCTGCAGCCAGTTTTTTATCCAGTGCAGAGTGTATCTGTCCAAGCCTTGCACCGTAAGTTTCTGAAGTCATGTCTGCATACAGTCCCAATTTCTCCTCACTGGGCCATTAGCACAATGATATCTTGGCAACAACCCATTTCTTACTACTCATCCACTTGACAGTCTGGCAGATGTGTGTCACTGTACCCAGGTACTGCCTGGGCACTCAACTTCATGCCCAGGAGGATATGGGGACCAAGAGAGAAGGGTGAACAGGCAGAGGAGATGATGGGGTGCTTGCCAGGTTGCAGCCAGGATAGGACACAACCTTTTTATTCAGGAGGAGAGAAGGGCAAATGGTGGTGGCAAAATGGTAGCTGCAGGATTGATGGTTGAGTCCTTGAGCTTAGTGAGAGGAAATTGGGTGTCCTTCTCCTTTAAAGTGAAAGTACAGTAAAGGGACAGGACAGAAAAGGAAAGCCGGTCTGTGTAAAGAGGGCAAGTACTGTATTGACAGCAGGAGCACAAGGCTCCTCATGCTTTTCTGATGACACGTTTCAACCCAGATCAAACTCTTTAGGAGTGAGCTGCCTCATGTGTCACAGCCCTCAAATCCTTGGCCTCTGCACTGAGACTACCAACGAGAATGCCAGCTATGATGGTGGGTTTATTTTCACCAGACTGAATGGACTTCCCTCTCATTCCACAGAGAGCACGAGACAGCTGTAAGTTAGCAACAGCTTTTCCTTGGAGAGGGGCCCAAGGCATAAGATTTAAACCACCTAATCTCTCTCTGTGCCCACGTTCAGGATCTATGTTCTGTTCTGACCAAAATAGCAAACAAGGAACTGCGGGTGAGTTCACCTAATGATAATTACCCGTACCCTGTACAGTACTGCTGGAGGACAGGTATTGGGAAGGGATGAGGTATGGGAGGGAAGGCTCCTGTTTAAAGCAAGGTGCTAGGAAGAGACCTTCTGTTCCTGAAGTGTGAGACTGGGTAGGTCACATGCTTCCAAATGTGTCTGACAAAGCTGGGATTATAATAGTGAATGATCTCTCAGGAGAGTGATAAGGTTTAGGCTATTCATCTTTTCTGGGCTTTGATGTCGTCAGAAGAAAGGTACCATCTGTGCAGAAGTTTAATTTGTCCACCGCCAAAAGTCAATGGGAATATGGTTTTGTGGGTTGTACATTTGTTCATCAAAGATTGATATAGCTCCAGATGGGAAAGGACTTTTCACATACTTGGTTTCTTTAGTTGTCTCTTGAAAGGAAGCTGTATATTATCATTTCAGTATGCAGCAAGATGCTTCCTCTCTCCTCCTCTCTTCTCGAGCAAGACTGTCCTTGCTGTGATCTCCAGAGACGTGGCCACTCCCTGGTTTTCCTCTTCTAATATCCTGCCACATTTCACATCATCTCCCGCCCGTAACCTCTTGCTTTTCTCGGTGCTTGGGTGCTCGCTGCCTTCCAGAATTGTTTGTTTGGCTCCGTCCAGGCTCTCTCAGGCAGCTCCCTTCTTCTGCCAAAAAAACAGTCCCCCTCCTCCTCCTCCTTCTCGCCGGCCGCCCCGCGCTCGCAGGTACCCGAGGCCTTGCAGAAGCAGACGGGAGGGAGCGAAGCAAACGGGGGTGCTGCCGGCACCAAGCCACGCCCGAGTAAGAGCGCTAATCCGAAGCGAAGACAGGGACCGAGCGCACGACAGCCAGTTTCTGGGGTTGTTTGGCGAGCGGGAGCCACCCCCGGGGCCGCTGCCCCCGCCCGGGGGCCGGGGCTGGGCGGCGGCGGGGGCTCGGCGGGAGCGCGGAGCGGCGGCGGGCGGGGATGGCCGCGGCCGCGGCTCCCTCTAGCGCCCGCCCGGCGCCGCACCGGGGGAAGCCCGCGGTCGGGGCCGCCGCCGCGCTCCGGGCTGCTCCTCCGGGCAGCTCCTCCGGGCTGGCCGTGACTCTGCCGGGCTGCGGCTCAGGAGGAGGAGGAGGAGGAGGAGGAGGAGGGCGTTGGTGTCCCGGCGCGGAAAAAACAGCGGTTTCTCCACCGATTGATTTCTCCAGGCAGTAGTTCTGGGGGAAAAACTAAAGAGCCCATGCCCCGAACGGAAAAGAAGCTGAGGGGGAACGGAAGACCTTCACCTCTCGCGTGAAGAATCATTTGTTTGCTTTTCCCCTGCTTCTCATTATAGAGGCTGTTTTTCCCACAACAGGATGTCGGGCCAGGGAGAGGTAATGTAAACAGATGCATTCTTAGAAAGCTTGCGGTGCATTTCTGCAGAGCACAGGCCCTGCATTGAAATGCGGAGACCCGTGAGGTGTGGGAACAAGGGACCAGAGCAGGCGCAGGAAGAAAACCCCTCCCCCCCTGACAGAAGTGAGTCAGCCCAGATCCTCCCTTGACTTTAGCACTATTTTTCTTTTTTTTTTTTTTTTGGAGAAGCAGAGAGCGTGAAGTTGAGATTGAGAGGTGAAGAAAACCTTTTAAATAAGCTGATACTGGCCAGTTGCTAGAAGAAAGCTTGAAACAGTATTAGAGGCAGCCTTCCTTCCTTTTAAAAACATGTCGTATTAGTTAATTTGCACCACCAGTGACTTTTGCTGACAGGAACCAAAAGGAAGAAAGGATCCCAGCTCTGCTTGCCTACACTCAGGCTGGCTGAGTCACCAGAAGGTCAGTGACTCCTAAGGTGATTAAGCAGTTTCACCTGGACCCATCCCTACCTCTGGACCTGTGCTGCAACCCTTCCTTGTTGCTGCATCCTCTTGCTTTTTATCAGGAGTGGACTTTTCACAACGTGTAGCCTCAGCGGCAGGGAGGGGCAGGGAGAGTGGGGCCAGGGAGGCTGTGATTGGCCTTTCTGCCAGCTCACTTACTGATATCCAACCACTTAACCCCTACACTGGCAGTATCTATCCTTGCCTTACCTCGGACAGGGTAAGCAGACCTTACACCTCACCGAGCATCTCACCTCTTTTCTGGGTTCTCTGCTCTGGCCTACAAAGTTCTTTTAACTTTACAGAACCAAACCCCTTCTGTCTTTCATGTCTAAAAACCGTGTGGTGCTACAGAGGGCTGTAGTTAAGTGTTTTGAAGCTATACACATAGACCTGCTTATATTCCTATACAGTGCAGAAACCTGACACATGCTACCCACCTACCTGCAGTGCTACAGTGCCAACTTACCATTGCTGCATGTGCCAGCCTGGTTTTGCTCCACTTGGTTATTTCAGACTGCGGTTCCTTTTCGGGTAACACCTTCACACAGGCTCCCTTGGCCCTGAGCAAATAACAGCAACTATTTAGACAGTCTCCAAGCCTGAGCTCCATACAGCTAACGCAGCACTTTCGTGAGAATGAGCTACTGAGTCCCAGTGCAAGCTTCAGGGCTTGTCCACACCAGTTCTCTGCCAGGTCTCCTCTTGAGCAACGCAAAAGGGAATGATGTGTAAGGGAGCAATACCTTTTGACTCGCTGCACTAAAGCAAAATGCTTTTGGAGGGAGAGGCTGGAAAAAACAATGGATACTTAGGTTTGGCTTCGCTTACTATCTCAACTGAAATGACTGGCATGCACTGGAGAGGAAAGAAGAAGGAAGAGCTAGCTATGCCCAGGCATCAAGCACTGCAGTCTAGGCCTCCTCAGCAAGAGGATCCTGCAGTTTCACCTGTACTCATCCACCTCTTGCATAAGGTTTCCTCTGCATATGAAATTTTTTATTGGTTTGTTTTCAATGGCAGCATCTACTACTTAGTTGAACGTTATCATTACTATTAGTCATTACTATTGCTATTTGATCCTAAACATTGACTGTAAGAGGCGTCTTCAAGGATATGATGTGACACTGCCAGCTTTGCAGGGCTGGCCAAAACCCAAAAGAATGTTTTGGGGAAGGTGTGGATTACCTGTCCTGTTTCAAATTACTTTTCCCAGCTCACTATCTGGCAGGAAACTGAGGAGGTTTTCCCCGTGGAAATTTCCCCCAGGGAAATTCTCAGTGCCTTCTTTTTATTTCTGGAGGAATATAAACTGGTGCAAAGTCTGGGCCTGAGTGGTTTAGAGAGCTGCATTCAGCTGCCTTCCAGTGGTGCCTGGGCTCATTTCAGAGCCTGGGACTGACACAGGAGAGAGGTGGAGGCCAAAAGGCCTGGGGCAAGTGGGGCAGTTGCACCTCAGCTGGATTTTGAGCAATCTGGGGCACTTGTTGCTGGGATCAGTGGGAGGCAGAGGAGCACAATTCCTGCCTGCAGAGACTGCACATAAAAAAGGCAACAGCACAAGCATTTGGGTTCACGCAGTCTGGCTCCACCACAGCTATTGTAATCCCTGTTATTCAGGAATTCTACAAACCCATACCAATTCTCATAAAAGTTTTGCAGAGTAGATAAACACTGTACTCCAGCCTTCATGACGAGGGGAAAAGGAAAGCTTTAAGCAATTAGGCCAGGCCACACAGCAATTCGGCAGCAAGCCGGGCCGCCAACTGTGTGGGGCTCCCAAGGCAGCCATGCCGCTGCCTCCTCTGCTGCTGCGGGTGAGGGCACGGGCAGGGCTGTGGCAGCCTGGGCAGCAGCCACGAGGGCAGCTAGGGAGGGAGCACCACAAGGCCACATACATCTTTTTTTTATGTTAGCATTAAGCATGTTAGCAAGGAGCAGCAGCTTTCTTAAAAGATGCTGACCTGAAGCTAAATGCATTGTCCCTTAATTGCCAGCAAGCTTTACTGTCTATTTTGCACTTTGCTATCTATTTTGCAGAGAAGTTAGAAGCTTTTAACTTTGGTCCAGGCTGTTCTTGGACAAGGTTTTGCCCATGCCTCTGTTCCCTTTCCTGTGGTGAGAATAGAGAAATGGGTTGGATGTCATCTTGCCTTGCTCGCAGGAGACAGCTGCCATGGTGCTCTCTCTACAAAAGATGAAAATGCTTCAGGCTCCTTTGGGGTGACCAGTACATGCCCACTAGGGATGAGAGTAGGTTTCAGAAGAGCCCACTTCCCCCAAGCAGAAAAGAGAACATTCTCTTTTCTTTCGTAGAAGCAAAAAGCTTTTTTCCTTTGACTCAAAAGACACTGTTTTGGAAAATCGGATCTGACAGCATCTCCCATCTCATTCTCCCAGTTTTGGAGTGGTAAGACATGCGCGATGCTGCTTGACACTGTGATATTTATAAGACAAAGTAGAGGTCAAATTTGCTGAACGTTTTCCAAATTCCAGTGAGGTTTATCACAAAGAGCCCCATATGGACCCAAGTGGTGTGACTGACAAGGGCTGGATTGTGGAGTCACTAGAAAGCTCAGTTTCCAGCCAATGCTGATGGGCCAGATCATGTTCTTTGGGGCAAAACCTGCTGGAAAGCTACAATTATTTGGAGACTCCAGGGAGTTTTCACAGCAGGGTTTCTGACAAGAAACCCCCATTGTAAGGAGCTGGGTTTTCATGCTTCAAGGAGCAGCACTGTCCTCTATCAGCACCATCCTGCCTGGGTTTGGTGAGAAATGGCCTGCAGCTCAGCCCACCGTGGGGCAGGCAGGAGTCTGCCGTCCTTCCTCCCCTGCACCCTGACATCTCCCCTGAATCCCTCCAGCCTCCTTGGAAGAGAGGCGCTGTCAGGCCCTCCTTGCCAGCTTTCTGTCCCAAGAAGTGTAGGAAGAAAGGTTTTTCCCACAGCAAGTGCTGACAGGACTAGCATGAACTTGTCCAAGTGAGATTTGGCAGAAATGCCCACCAGCTAGCTACGACTGAGAAACTGGCTCCGTTTCCCTCGCCCTGCTCAGACACCAGCCTCCAGGGCTACTGCTGACACCGAGCGTCTCTGCTCACGTCAGAGGGCTGACACTGCAGACTTCTTTGCACCACGATGCACTCACCTGCCAGCACATTTCAGCCTCCTGGACTGAAGCCAAAAGGGATGTATTTGGCATTGCTAAGCCTCAGTTATTTCAAGAGACAAGCCAGGACTCGCCCTAATATGCAGAGCAGAAACTAGATCTGGAGCAGGAATGAAGCTGACACCTGTAAGGTGGGCTCAACCTCTAGAGCCTTCCCCCAGTATTAAAGTTTAAAGCAAGGCTCAGCAGCTCATGCTTCTCCACAAAGCACTGGCACTTGGACAGAGGAGTTTGGATTACACCCACATTTACTCAGTCTTCCTTAAGGCGCTCCCCAGAAGACGTAGGCAAAACCTTCAATGATGTGTATCTGGTTAAGGAAGGAATTGGGAGGAGATGAGAGGAAGCATCAGATCCCTCAGCTGAGAGGCATATACCCCTGTCTGATAAGTGGAGAAGCTTTCTGGTTTATGGATACACCAGGCAAAACCAACTACTTGGTAAGCTGAGTGAGAACTGCCTTTTCACTCCATCTGCTTATCAGCCCTTACTGCTACAGGATCAGATTTCGCAAACATAAAGCTACCCTATAGCCATGCCACTTCTGCCGGTGTTTGTTATGTAACTAAATAGGTAAGACTAGGAATTAATCTTTGTCCCAAAAGGACATAAATGATGTGCTGAAGGGCTAAAAGTCATTCATATTTAGGCAGTTACCCGAAAAGTTTGCAGTTTTTTAAAGAAAAGATAAGGGGAGACAACTCCACATAACTAAAATTTTCCATGGTACTTGTTTTGCCTTCTAAAATCTAGGATTGATCTTAGAGCAGGAAAGAAAGTTCAAGGATTAAGACGCTTGGCTAAATTATAATCAGTGCTTTTCACAGCCTTCCTGTGTGACACTGGGAGTATCACTTACCCACTTGCTGTATCCATTCCCAATGTATGAAATGGGGATAACAATAATTCTTTATCTCCACTGTGGATCAAAAGCATAAAGAGATTAATCATTTTCCAAGATGCTCAGACAATATGGTCAGTGAAGAAATACCCTACACAGAATGACCTTGGGAAATACACTAAGTACGGCCTGCGGTTTGTTCAAATACAAACAAATGGAGAAAGGGAAAATGGGAAAGGTTCACAGCTCTTCAGTGAGGCATACGTGCCTCATTGCTGCTGCTTCTAGACCATCTCCCAGCATGATCCTGGGAATCTTGCCATCTTTGAGGAATCAGAGACTAATGACTATTGTTGCTTTACACTCCCTGAGCTTACCACCACGCAAATTAAATCAGAGGCTCCTAGAAGAGAAATTCCCATGTGCCATGAGAAGCCATACCCTAGACTGGTGCTCTTGTGTTTGGCACGGACTGTAACCTCCTATTTCTTTCCTGCACCCATACTGGAAATGATCACAAGTTCAAAACTGGGAGATGCATTTGGACTTTTCTACCTGAAAATGCTCCTGTGGGCCCTGAGGTTAGCTAAAGTCTTCCGTACCATCCTGGCCTGTTAAACTGCAGGAATACTTTCCCTTGTGGACAGTTAACTATTATTCTGCTCATCAGCAGCACCACTGAGAGGGATTCATTTCACTTGGCTCATGACTTGCACTCAGCCTGGAGAGTAGTTTGCTGAAGGATCCAGTCTATGTCTCAGATCAGCTCCCACACATCAGATACAGGTATAGACTGTGTGCTTACACTCTGCCAGGTTTCTGAGGTAGAGTGGCGTTTCGGAAGTACATGAAAAAAGCCAAAAAATGATAACTTAATATGAAGCACAAATCTGAGACAACATTTGATTTTGAAGCATGGTTTCAAGTTTTCCAGATGAGCCAAAGCCATAAAGAGTTTGTGTAACACTTCTGCTGGGCGTTCTTTACCATCCTAGTGTTTAGACCATTATTCTTAACCCTGACCAGCACTGCCTCCCTGTTTTCCTGCTAGTCTCTACTTTTCACAGCACCGGTGTAGCAGAATTCTTTGTCGTCAGCCTTTTTGCCCATCAGATCCAAAGAAGGGAACAGAAGGATGGTACAAGTCTGCATAAAGCACACTCCCACCATGTCTGCCTGACAGTACTGTTATTAACTTACCCTTTCAGCCACAATCAGTTAAATACAAAACCAGACTTGCATTCTTCCTTTACGTACTCAGAAAAGGAAATCCACATGTTTATATTCAAAATCCACATTCAAATATACTACTGGTCAAACCTTACCATCTTACAGTATCTGAAAGGCCACATATGTATTTGCAGAAAAACTCTCCCCTTGCCCACCCCCTGTTGCCCCTAGAAAAACCTTCTGCCGCACCTCCAACGTGACAGTATCAGACAACAGTGCTAGGGCACAACCATTATGGTGTGCTGGTGCTTCCATTACACACACACCTACTTGTAGAGCTTACAGCTGAGTTTTGAAGTTCACTTCATGCTGCAGGTTGGCATGCAATGCCATTTCTGGGCAAACTGAAGAAAACGTATGACAGTTTTTCAGCTGTAAGCAAGGCATCAGCAACTGATTTATACTGGTTGAGATGTAACTTTTGCTCTTCAAAATAAGATCCTTTTCATCCACTTCTAACATTTTTTTTCAGGGGATTTTTCTACCCCTCAATAGCTCTTTCTCATCAACCTGCCTTCCAGCATCCTTCCCACCATACCTGGGGACACCTAAGCAGAGCAAACACTCCCTTGGGACAGACCCTGCAGAAATGGTCCTGGTGATTCCCACACGACTAGACAGGCACTTCCAAGGTTTGGTAACACCTTTCTTGGTTTTCCCCATGGAGGGAAGTCTTTATGTAACAATGCTCAGTTCTTTTCTCTCCCCTTGGCTTGTGCAAGCAGATTAATCGACAGTGTTTTATATCTTTGCTGAACTCCTTGCAATAAAGCCTGATTCCATAAAAATAAAACAGAAGGAATGCTGTGGTATTGTATTACAGTATTCTAGCTCTCAAAAATGTTGCTGTGTTGTTTTAGGCTATGGTCTAACATCACAGATGTTCCCTTTCTTAAAATGGAGGGAAAGAACAGAGCACCATTACCCTTAACTGGAAACTGCAGACCTTTGGTTTTTTGGAGGATATAGGGTTTTACTCTTTGATGGATCATATTTTTGCATTTGATAAGAGGACCCAAGGTGGCATGCAGCGTGTCTTCCTTTTTTAGTCAAAAAATCTACTTTTACATTAAATATTTTTATTGCATCAAGTATTGAAAAGAGGAAGAATTCAATGGCTAGAATCCACAGATCCGTTCTCCAATATTTAAGCCATTTGTGGTTTTGTTTGTGTCTTTATGATACTACGTACCATTCTATATGATAACATTCAAACAATTCATCAAGGTTCCAATGATAAAGAATCACAAAGAAACTGAAGTGCTTCAAATTAACCGTCAGTTTCACATACCTCCAGTTCTGCCAAGCTACTTCTCTACGTTTAAGTAGAGAATGTTTCAGATACCCAGACTTAGACTTGTATCAGCATAATTTATGTGGAAGAGAAGTAAATTAAACAGGAACAAAAACCCGCACCGTTTGTCATTGTCACTTGAAAAATTAAGACAAAAATTTATTTTTTTTCCAGAATGCTGCATTTTAACAGTGTGTGATTCTCTACTGTGAAAGCACTGATGTTTCACTTACATTGCAACACCACTCTGGACTACTGGAACTTCTACACCTGGCCATCAAATACCATGTTGGGTAAAATGCAGTGGATAGGGACCAAGCTGTTTCTCTCCTGGATAAAACTTCTTCCTACTTAGCAGCCACAAAGCACAGGAGACAGTGCACTTCAGGGTACTTACTGCACATCTCAGGTGAGTAAAATAACTCTGCCTTCAGTCTCACACCTCCTGAGAGTTTAGGATTCAGGATAACCCAGAACAACCTGCCCCAATCTCACTGCTAAAAGTCTAACTTCCAGGTGATGAACTGTGCTGTATCCAATCCTGTTCTTCTATGTGCAACTCCAGCATCTTGCCCACAGCTGCTGTACCCAGGCAAGAAAACTAGTGTAAGCAAATGGACTGTGGCGCTAGGAAGAAATGTACAGGTTTTATTTTTAAACATCACTGGACTGAAAAATAAAGGGTCATATGGCTTCTTTGTATTTCAGGAGATGGTAGTGAATAAGTTAAAGAATTTTTCATCCCCAAGCATACGTTACTTTCATTTATAGCTAAGCTAATGTACACAAATGTTTTCTTATTTTCATAAATGTCAAGCACCCACCTTTTTCCCTCCACAAAGATTTACAAGTACATGCATGGCACTTCCTACAAAGCTGTCATGGGCTAAAGGCTTACGGACAATGATTTTTCTTTAGGAATAAGAAATATTCATCAGACCAAAATATAATCATTTAAATCAACTTCTTCCTGAGCAACTTAGAATTTGGAATGTGCTGAAAAGTTTCAATAAATAAGTCAAAGATTAACCAGCTTAAAACGTACCTTTTAACAATTAAGTAAAACATATTTCATGGCAGACAAATAGGCTGTAGGACCAGGAACCTCAGATGCTATGTGCCAGATAAGTTTATGAAGTACCATTCAAAGAGGAGAGGCCATGTTGGTTGTTACAAAAAATACAACAACATTAAAACCTAGCGAGTAAATCATTAAACAGGTTTTGTATTTAGGTTATAAGTAGTGATGGTTGAAGATACCATTAAATAAACAGATAAAAATAGACTCTACAGTAAGCAGCAGTGAACTTGCAGGAAGGGTGAATGTGCTAAATGACCGATTATTCTGTTATAACGTTGACAAAAAGGATTCAAATGGAATTTCAGAAAGTTGAGAATATTAGTTTTCTTTCCAAAATATAACAACTCCACAGTGTGTAAACTAATCATTACTCTTTCAATGTAATTTCATAGAAACCACTTAAAATATACAATGCAGCAGATTCATATTTTAGCTAATACGTTAGTTGTTATCTGTGCCATTTTCAGTTTTCTTTAATGTCCTTCCCCATGGTAGTGCATTGCTACCACCAACCTGGGATGTTAATAATGAGAACAGAATCTTCTACATAATAATTTTCTGTAAGTTAGCATCTTAACACGATTACACTTCTTTATTTTTGTTCTCTGCGTGTAGGTACAGTAAAGACTGACTGGTGATGAAGATGGGCCATAATGTTTATTGGCTCTCAGTAGGCTTATGGAAGAGGAAACCCTTGGAAAGCACACTCAAGCTTAGACCAAGTTTATATGCCTCGTCCATCACAAAATAACTTTTGCTTGTTTTTGCAAACCAAAGTATGACCTTGCAGATGGCAGAAATGCTGCTGAGGCAGCTGCAGAATAGGAAGCAAAAATTGCCTGGTAGATGTTTGAGAAAGGACATGAGTTAGGCAGAGGTACATTGCCCCTGAAGTGTTATTGAGAGTCATCCCAGCAAGGAGCTGCAACTCCTCAGCTCTGTTTTTTTTTTTCCTGTGCTCTAGGACAGGAATTTATTGCTATTATCCTCTTAGTAGAGTCCAGCTTCCTCTGGCAACAATGGTGCGCAAGAAGCCAAGGCCTCATCAAGACCCCCAGATTGCCCCCATTGTTTGATGGAGCAGAGCCAAGTAGCCCTGCCCATTGCAGCCTGCAGGTCTGTCACTTCTGCACCATGAGGTCTGGTAGGCTGGCAAGCCTATACATCACAGGGAACTCCAGGGACATCCACCTTAAAGACAACAGCACGTCACATATTGGAGCTATTCCCAACCCCCCACCTACACCCATCCCCTTTCTAAGTGTTTGCTGATAACACTTGCAGTGACTAACAAGGGCAATTTTCACAGTGACTTAGCAACGTACCATTGAATTGGCTTTGGTTTCACAGAGGGTACCTTCTTTTCTTTGTTTTATCATACTGAAATATTTCAACTAGAGAAGTTGTGTTATTTCATTCTGTATTGTTAATTTTACTTCTAGCCATAGTAAAAGCAGGCGTCTGGTGTTTGAGCTGGAGGGGAAGCTCTGTTCAGCTTCAGATGTGAACAACTAAATTCTGCCATTGCAGAAATACCTGTTATGCTTCACAGGAGTTCCAGATCATCCAAGTTTTCTGTATCTCTTTGGGTCTGTGATCCATAAGAATAATACTAAAATAAAATCTACAAATACCCTTCCTGAAAATAAAAACTGTATACTGCAACTTTTCTTTCAGAGTCTAATAGAAACACACTCAACTGCAGAGACAAAACTCTACTGTTTAGGTAACCCTGCCTTGTGTTTTTCATTTGTTGTTGCCATTCACTGATCCGGTAAATTTTTCCATTCTATGAACCAGAAGCATTTACCAAAAACTGCTTTGTGTAACTTGCCTTATGTCCACTCATATTAATTTGCCAGAATAGCAGCCACTCCTCCTGGACAGGGTAATTCAGAAGCCATTACCTAGCCCCTTTCTGGGCCTGTTATCCCTGGATGTGCACAGACACAGCAAATGGCTCTGACCGTACCACTGGGATACCAGGGTGCTCTGGGCAGAAAGAAGCACTCTTCCCAAATGTCTCACTGCCTGTAGTTCACATTGCTGGTAGTTAATGCCACAGTGTTACGCAATGAAGACTTGTTTCTAGAGAAAGAGAGAGAAAAGAGTCTGTAAAATGTACTCCTCAAGACCACCTAATCTATTCTCTTATGTTTTGCAGGTTCCCAGAGGACTACTGTGTACTCCAAAAGTTATTTTGTGATAGACAGTAGATACTTTTCTCTTGAATTATGCTATAGCAAGGATGCTATAGAGCCAACACCATATAATGAATCAAACCTGCAAAACCAGGCATTTCCTGATGGGCCCAGCACGTGGGAATGGTCTCTTCTGCTTCAAATGCTGCTGCGCATTAACTCAGTTCCTTAAGGAATTACTTTTAATAATAATTAAAAAAATCTTAAGAAAGCTGGAGGTGTCACCAGAAGAGAAAGGACAGCTCTTCCATCCATCACCTTTTATAGATATCCTCTAGCCACTTTTCATCATCTTCCTCCTCATCATCTATTGGTTCCTCTGTTTCCAGGGGAGAAGGAATGAAGAACTCGGGTCTGGGACGTGGTTTCCTGATATGAGATTTCAGTCCAAATTTTCGCTTTAGCAGGTGGAACTGTTCTTTGACATAGTAATAAAACTCGTATTCGTATCTCATGCGTTGGTATAGGATCTGTATTGCTTCTGGAGAGGGGACGGTCTTTTTCACTGTCACAGTCAGATTGCCGAGTTTCCTATGTTCTGTAAAATAAAAAGAGGCAACATGGTGGATGATGATAAATGAGACCAACCTAATCTTTTTTTTTTTTTTCCTTTTAAATTAAAGCATGGCCCTACTACATTACTGATACAAATGAGCTCAATCTATCTCCATAATAATGGGTTTACTTTTAATAAGAGAGGAAAAAAATATAGACGTTTGAAGTTTGACTTGCACTTTTAAATATGGTTAGTTCATACGTGGCATTTGTCATTGTGTGTAGTCACCAAGGTTCTTAATTGCCAATAGTTATCTGAAAATGCAAATTAGATCATTACGAGCATAAAATACATGCGTAGAAACCCATAATCTTGCCTAGCTTTGGAAATTTTGCCTGATGCATGTGAAGTATATATCCAGCACACAGCTAAGTTGAACTAATTGCTGTCATGCAAAAAGAAGCTCTACAAGGAGTAGAAGGAAGGACAGATAGAATGGGGGGCGTACAAGGAAGCTGCTCAAGCAGCAAGAGACCTGGTCAGGAGGGCTAAAGCTCAGTTAGAATTAAATCTATCCAGGGAGATTAGGGGTAATGCCAAAAATTTCTATAGGTATATGAATGGAAAGAAAAAGACTAGAGAAGGTGTGGGCCCCCTCAGAAAAGAGACTGGAGAACTGGTGGCAAGTGATGCTGAGAAGGTTGAGGTCCTCAATGAGTTCTTTTCCTCAGTCTTCATTGGCAAGGGCTCCAGACACTCCCCCAGAGCCACAAAAGTTGATGGCAGGCATTAGATGGAAGAACTGCCCATTCCAAGTGAAGACCAGGTTTGTGACCATCTGAAGAACCTGAAAGTGCACAAGTCCATGGGACCCAACGGGATACACCCACGGGAACTGGCAGATGAGGTTGCTAAACCACTATCTATTACATTCCAAAAGTCATGGCAGTCTGGTGGAAGTCCCCACTGACTGGAAAAGGGGAAATATAAACCCCATATTCAAAAAGGGGAAGGTGGATGAACCCAGGAACTATAGACCAGTCAGTCTCACTTCTGTGCCTGGTAAGATCATGGAGTGGATCCTCCTGGAGGCACATGAATAATGACAAAGTGATTGGCTGTAACCAACATGGCTTCACCAAGGGCAAATCATGCCTGACTAACCTGGTGGCCTTCTATGAGAAGGTCACAACATCAATAGATGGGGGAAGAGCAACCGATGTCATTTACCTGGACTTGAGTAAAGCCCTCGACGCTGTCCCGCATGACATTCTGGTCTCCAAGATGGTGAAATATGGATTTGATGGACGGACAATTCAGTGGATAAAAAACTGGCTTGATGGCCACTCCCAAAGAGTGGTTGTCAATGAGTAGGTATCCAAGTGGAGACCAGTGACAAGTGGAATCCCTCAAGGATCAGTACTGGGACCAGTCTTTGTTTAACATCTTTGTCAGTGACGTGGACAGTGGCATTGAGTGCACCCTCAGCAAGTTTGCTGATGACACCAAGCTGTGTGGGGCGGCTGACACGCTGGAGGGAAGGGATGCCATCCAGAGGGACCTTGACAGGTTGGAGCGGTGGGCCCTCATGAAGTTCAACAAGGCCAAATGCAAGGTCCTCCATAAGGGTCAGAGCAATCCCAAGCACCAATGTAGGCTGGGCACTGACTGGCTTGGGAGCAGCTGTGAAGGAAAGGACCTGGGAGTGCTGGTGGATGAGAAGCTCAACATGAGCCATCAGTGTGCTCTCACAGCCCAGAGGGCCAATTGTATCCTGGGCTTCATCAAGAGAAGTGTGGCCAGCAGGTTGAGGGAGGGGCATCTCCCCCTCTACTCCACTCTTGTGAGGCCTCCCCTGGAGTACTGTGTCCAGTTCTGTAGTCCCTGTTACAGGAGGGACATGGACGTGCTGGAATGTGTACAGACAAGGGCCACGAGGATGGTCAGGGGGCTGGAGCACCTCTGCTATGAGGACAGACCGAGAGAGTTGGGGTTGTTCAGTCTGGAAAAGAGAAGGCTCTGGGGAGACCTTATTGTGGCCTTCCAGTATCTGAAGGGGGCTACAAGAAAGCTGGGGAGGGACTTTTTAGGCTGTTGGGCAGTGATAGGACTAAAGGGAATGGATTAAAGCTAGGGATAGGTCGATTCAGGTTGGACATTAGGAAGAATTTCTTCCCCATGAGGGTGGTGAGACACTGGAACAGGTTGCCCAGAGAGGTGGTGGAAGCCCCATCCTTGGAAGTTTTTAAGCCCAGGTTGGATGGGGCTCTGAGCAACCTGCTCTAGTGGGAGGTGTCCCTGCCCGTGGCAGGGGGTTGGAACTAGATGATCTTTAAGGTCGCTTCCAACCCTGACCATTCTATGATTCTATAATTTCCTCTGTGGCATACTACATTGTGTCTCAGTTGTGCTTTATTATTGTTCAAATCTAAACAGGTATTTATCAACCTGAATCATTGCAGGCTATCACTGAAGCACTGTTGGCATCACCACATGACAGCTCCGGACTGAACATGCCTGTTGACTTTCTTGTGCTGTCAGACCTATTAATTAAACTAGACTCCTCTTCCCGTTGTGCCCTGGGACTGGAAGATTTCAGTATGTTTTTCTTCATCTTACAACTTTTGTTTCAGTAAACTAAAACACATTTATTGTTGATAAAGAAAAATACTGAATGGCCGCTCTGCCTCCTCTCTCAATAGATTATTTTACCAATAGAGATCAATGTATTTGAACAAGACGTAAAGCAAACTCTCAAGGCAATCATTTTGCTGTTCTCTACCAGATGGCACCAGGCTTCCAGAGCATCCTATGTATTTTCTTCTCCAAGACAGAAATGAAACTGAAAGTCAACTGTGAAGAGAACTGAAAAAGTTGGAAGTACTGACCTGCAGCATCACTGTATCACCTCTAACAACTGCAACTTTCTTTAGAAATGGAGATGAATGTTACACTGATGAAGTAGCAGCTGCTATAAATAGGTTTTCTGAAAGCTTAGTGCTACATCTAGTAAGCCTCATGTGTTACTCTGAGAGAACATGATGCCCATGGAAATGACTGTCATAGCCTCAGAATACACTTGGATCCATACACAGCAAGATGAATGGGCTTGCATGAATGGGAAACATGGAGATGGCAGTTAGACATTAGTGAAAAAATCTTTTTTGTGGCAAGGATAGTTAGGTAGTGCAGTAGGACATACAAGTTACAAAAGCTCCATCTCTGGAGGATTTTAAGAGCAGAGTAATTGATTCTCTTCTGAGGGAAACCACTTGACCAGAGGACATCTTAAGCCCATTTTCCATGACTCTAAACCCAATAGATTAAGTTTAATCTTCTCAATTGTTACTTCACTTCCTTGTTCTTTGCTATTCTTTGCTACAAGAGCGAGGTCTGCATTAGAACTGCTTTTTTTTTTTTTTTTCCTCCAGAATAATGTCTTGGCTTCTGCTGCTCATTCTTTCCTCAATATTTAATCCTCTATTTGTGCTGCCTCAAATGCCAAACAGAAATCCCCATATTCTACATGACCACATATATAAACTACTGGAATGAAGAGCTAGATTTTGATATGAAACCTAATTCTTACTGTAACAGCAATCCTGCAAGAAGGGTTGGCTCAGAAGCATGGCAAAGAAAAAACTTGCAAGGATGAAGCAGACAACTAAAACCATTTCATCTTTCCAAACAGGTCCCAGCATCAGTGAACACCCTCCATTCCAGAGGGAGTTCCTGAATCAAAATGGGATTTTATCATAGGCAGAGTCTTGCTCACATAAGCAGTCCAAACACAGGTCTTCTGAAGCAACCTGCCAGCAAATCTAAACACATGCAGAGAAACACGTTTTCACAGTTGCTTCCGTGTAAGGCTAAGGGATGGATCAATGGTACCTAGTAGGAAAAGTGAGTTTTTCTTGGGATTCCACAAACAATACATTCATCCAAAAGAATAATGAAGAACAACTTTTTAGGGAAAAGAGTAATTCTAAGCAAATACAAACCCATTTATTTCAAGAGATAGTTGAAGATGTGTAAGTCCAACTAGCAAACGCAACAGCAATAAAGTTGGTATTATGCAAGATTTTAAAACTTGCATAGTACAAAAGAACACAGCTATGTGAATGTGAACTGCTTTCTTTAAATTTTAAGAGTAATGTTCATGTAGTTTAGGGTATCCAGACCTATAAACACATTTTAATTTCCAGACTATAGACACATTTTCCTACTTCAGAGTAAAGGAGTTAAAGAAAAACAACTGAGCGCCATTCCTTTTAATAATAATACATGAGACAGCAAGTGCTGCTGGGCTGGACATTCTCATATTCATTTGATTTCATCACATCAAACATCTGGTGCAGAAGAAAAAAAGTTATGAATGAAAGAGGTATTCTCCCTCTCCATTTTGCTTACCAGTTACAGCAGAGTAATTTGAAATGTAGGAAGAATATAATACAAAGAGAGAATAGGTTGACTATTTTACCAAATGTAATGCTGCTCTAAATCACAGAAAGATTATTTAAAGTATTAATTCTGTTTCACATTTGTGCATGTGAAATTTGCATGTGCAAACGTTTCACATTTCCTTCTGTAAAGAATGGTTTTCATTAGTTGTTAACAAAACATGCTACTCTGTAATTAAATGGAGCTTTTACACCAAACTTTGTAGTTCTTTACACTGAAATCTCTGTCTCTACTCATGTATCTAATTAAACAACTTAGAACACAGAGTTCTTTGTTCTTTTTTTTTTTACAGTGATGTATGGTGATATATATACTTACTGATTGTTCATTGTTTGTAAGCTTGTATAGTTTCAGTTAGATAGGAGTAAAATGAACAAAATATACAAAAACTGAATTAAAAATAGAGAAGTGATCTCAAACATGCTCTCTAGTTAAGAAAAAGTGTAGAGGAAGGATCATGAAATGCTTGTATTTGAAATAGGTATTTTCACAGAAAGAACTGCCAGTAGCTAGCAAAATGTGCAAAGTATTTTTAGTGAATATTATTTTCTTTTACATCATAGACCAGGATAGACGAACAAATGTTTCATCCTTTTAAATTCTCAGTTGTTCAATTGCCATTGATGGGTATTAGATGAGTGGCCAGGGCAGGGGTACTGTACACTGCAGCACTGCTGCCTGTGACAGAGACTGAACCAGGTGAGACAGTTACAGCAATGCTCTTTCTTCTTTCTTACCACTCCAGGAAGGACAGCGTACTTAGTCTGTCCTTGGGTGTGAAGGCAACTGCTGCCTTATGATTACTGAGCATTTCAAGACATTCCTCTTTCTGGTGCTTAGTTGGTAGCTCCTGCCAGCTTTGCAGTCTGGTTTTCTTTACAAACTCAACAGCAAATATACACTACTAAATACTGCATTTATTAAGCTTAAGCCTTTATACTGCCTGCCAACTTCATTTTTATTTTACATAGGTTATTTCTGTTACAGAAAACTCCATTTACCTCGCTGGAAAAAGCTCTTTACTTATACAGTCCCTGCAGGACTCTAAGCGGGAAAAGCCACTTCTTACAGCTCCAGCTCCCTTTGGTGGCTGCTCCTCCCAGCAGAGAGGGGCACTTGTGTTCAGCCCAGGAGCACTGCCAATGATGACAAGGTGCAAAGCACTGCACTGTTTTCTTGGGGGGGCAGTCAGTGTGGGGCAGGAGCAGCCAAAGGGGAATTCACTGGTGGTATGCCAGGCAAGGAGCAGTCTGCTGGCACCTGATCTCCTAAAGCAGCCAGGTGCTGCACGCCACCCTCGCAGCGGGCAGCAAGGAAGCAGCAAAATACACTCCTCCTCTGAACTGGCAGTAGTTGTGGCATTCAGGATTCCTGAATATGTTCTGTTCTTCTTTGCCCTACACACACACACCTTCATTCACAGATGTATACATATGTACAGATAGAAACACTCACACTCTGGAAGGCTACAGAAGCAATGTAGATTTTCTGGCTTCTCTTGGTTCACCTCCCAGGGTGATCATCAGTAACTGCAGTGCCTCAATAGCTGTGAGGTGCCACTGGTTGTCTGATGGTGTGAGTTGGGGCCGGGCCTGGCTGCAGGCTCAGCTTTTTGATAAAACAAGTGAACTTTGCATTTTTGCACTTGAATTTTATTTAGACTGGTTTCTAATCTTAAATTGTCTTAAAAGGCTCTTTAGTACAAATCTGAATAAAATCACAGAACTGCCCCTTGAAGTCACCTTAATCACCTCTCCTCATCATAGAAGCAAAATGGAAACATTACATAGATCTGGCTTAAAGTCAAAATAACAATCTGCATATGCTACATAAACCCAGCTGTCCCACCAAAGGACCCCCATTTTATGACCTTTGAGACAGCTAACCATATGGAGGGCAGCAAACTACACCATTTAGTTTTAGGGTTATTTTTTTTTTAACTGTGTTTGCTTTGGCATTCTTTTAAATTACTAAAAAGAATGTACTATACAGTAACCCGACCTCCCAGTGCAGCCTGCTCATGCCTTGACTTAAGACTGAAGTGGTATGCAGATACGGTTGAAGAAAACTAAATTATTTTGGGTTACCAGGTGATGAATATTTATTACTTTGCCCACTCTCACTTTTTTTTTTCTCCTTTTTTTCTCCTTTTTTTGTAGCTAAGAAAATGGTGTTACTCACTGCAGCAACCCAAACCACAAGGAAGAGTGGCTTTTATACCCCGTGGCTCAAAAACCATCGGATTGCCATATTTAGACAAAATGATCCCAGTGGCATTCTCCACCTCAGAAGAGAGTTTCGCAGTGACACTCTCTGCAGCAGCCTGCTGTTTTCGTGGCTGTGATGCAGAGGCCGCTGCGCTGCGGAGAGGTGAGCCAGGCCGGAGCCCGCGCGGCACGGCTGCAGGCAAGAGGAACCTCGGGCTTGCCTGGCTGACGTTGGCGGTTGAAAAACCCCATGCCGAGCTCTGCTGTACTGAGGCTGTGTGAACACGATGGCTGCCACAGATATAAGAAACTCATTTCCTGGAACTACCCGGGGAGGCCTGGCGTCTTGATCGTAGGCAGCTGAGCTGCTGCACATACCTACTTCTCCGCAGTTTTAAAGGGAAATAAATGTATGTCACTGTGGTTAGATGTGACGTACGAATGGGCCAGGGCCTCTGCTTGATACGCCACTCAAACGATTGCTGCGGTGCTAAAACAGGGCTCTGATGGCTGTGCTAGAAATGATCACACCCCAGAATATCTAACTGCATCTCAGCAGAAAATTTTCTGGCATAATTGATCCACTTTATGAACTTCAAATTTTTAGCTGGGCTTGTGAAGGATATCTGGGAAAAGGTGGCTTTGTGAGGACAGAGAAGATGCTGATGTGTTTGGCTCAGGTATTGACTTTCCAATGGCCATGGGGCTGCTGATGCTTAGGAGGGTACCGGGCTGGGGCAGGTCCCAGGTGGGAGGAGGGATGGGGCACCATGACCATATTGCACGACTGAGCATGGTCACGTTTGCTAAAGGAAAGCAGAGACAATGGAGAAAACAGAGCCACCGACCAGGAAGAAGCATATTAAAAACCAAAGGTGATGAACAAGTAAGTGGCAATTTGTCCCATAGCATCTACTAGCTTTGTCTGTCTGAAATATTATGAATCTCACTTATTAACTTCCTTACTGCTGGTTTACTCTTCTCTCAGTTATTCATATCAACAAAATAAGGTGTAAGTTTTAGCAACGTGTAGGTAAAGATTAGATGCTCATGTGCATTCCTGTCCTGAACTACTGTGCTACTTCTATGATGAGGAATGACTCCTGACTCTAGGGGATTAGGAGTACTCTAGCAAACAGCAATGCCCTGTCTCCTAAGGGTCTGATATGGACCTCTCTGAAAGGACAGTTCTCCAGGGGTCATGGAAACACCCAGAGCTCCAGAGACCTAGGCAAATTGGATGTCCTGATTGCCAAATAGGAATCTTGGGAGCAAATACACTTGACTGTAATTAGCAACATGAAGATGACACTGCAATGTGATGGCTGCCCATGACAGAGGCTGAAATAGGTGACGTGGCTACAAGCAATGCTCTTTCTTCTTTCTTACCACTACAATGAATACAGAAACCAGAGAGAATAATGTCATAATCTCAGTGTTAACCTAATATAATTTCATTATTAACATCGGCAAAATGCAGAGA
This sequence comes from Todiramphus chloris collaris, assembly GCA_025345505.1. Taxonomy (NCBI): domain Eukaryota; kingdom Metazoa; phylum Chordata; class Aves; order Coraciiformes; family Alcedinidae; genus Todiramphus; species Todiramphus chloris. The sequence goes on from JANVCC010000020.1 coordinate 961,098, forward strand.
GAAAAGTGGAGGGATGTCACAATAGAGACTGGCCAGGAAGAGCTCACAGGCATAATCTGAAAGACACACAGTCAAACAAGTACAAATGCTCAAGGATGTAAACACCAAGGAGACATGGCACAAAATCAGAACAAGGAAGGAACATGAAAGAAAAAAAAAAAAAGGGGAAAAAAAAAATGGCTGTAAAGAAACATCTTCCTACACTGTACAAGTAATATATATTGGGAATATATTGCAGAGGTCAACACTGCACTGGTCTGGCTGTCAACTGGACAAATATAACAGTGATATGCATTCAACAGTGCTCTGAAATACTAGCTATTAAGCTATTGAAGGCATTATGTCGCTATTATGAAACATTTGCCTTCCAACACACTCAGCAATGAAAGTAGGTAACTTTCTCCATACTTTGTAAACAGCTACCACTCTCCGAGGTCTCTTCTCCAGCCTGTAAGTGTTTATCACAAAATCTCCAACTCTCCTCTTGGAAACCAGTTCAGAGCTGTGGGTCAACAATGTGGATTCCCAATGGCATGGGACACCTCAGATGAGCCTCCTGTGCCATACACAGCCTCTGCTGCTGCCCTACCCTGGAAATGTACTGTATCTCACACATGATCAGTTAACTAATCTGCTAAGAAATTCCTTTATATGGTGCACTTTAATGTTGCATTCCCAGTTAAGGTAAGATAACACAGAAAGAAAATAAAAATCTGCAAATTAACTCACATTGGTAGAGCAAAAAGCTGGATTCCTGTGAGAATGTGGTCAGGTACTTTTATTGCTGTTAGGCAACTTCTAAGTTGAACTAGACAGAGTTGGAGGTGCCAAAACCAAAGCCATCTGCAGAGGAAATGCCAGGATTCTCTAGTTTGAATTGCCAAAAGAATTGCTATGGTTGCAGTTCATATGCAATTTCTAATGTATCTTTTATAGCTGTGTAAGTATTATTGAATGGATCCAGTCAAATCTGGATCTGACAAAACCACAATTTAAAAATAGGTTCTTACAGATTGCTTGTGGACAGTGTTGCAAAGTAGGTTATGCAGATACTAACATTACTTTTTTGCAGAAAGAAGAGAAAGTTGCAGTGCTTCAGACAAATTTCAGCAGCGTTCACAAGATGGAAAAGCTTCACCACAGGTATGTTATGCAGAAAATCTGCAGAAATATATCCTGGGACTTTAGAACCTTAAGCAGGCATCTTGCCTTTGTGCCTTGAGTCACAGTAGGCTGCTATCTGAGATTTTTGTCCACAAAAAGGAAGCAATGGGAGAGGCGTGCTGTGCAAGCTTAAGATGTTGAAGAGGGATGGAGTGAGGTGGAGGTGTCTTTATTTCCATATATAGTATTGATGAGTGCAACACTGGCATATAGCATCCAGTTTTGTAACCACATCCTAAATCAGACGGGGTATGAAAACAGCCTCAGAATGAATACTGAGGTTGGAAGGGACACTTTAGAGAAAGATGATAAATTCATTCTGGTCAGCTGACCAAAAAAAATGAGATTGAGAGGTGACTTGTTTACAGCATCTGCATATTTTCATGGTGAGAAAGCTATGGATATTGAAAGGTTGGAAGCAGAAACCAGAGAAATGTGGACTGGGAGTAAGGCAGAGTTTTTTTAAGTGGTAAAGGTGATTAATCACTAGAACAAACCAAAAAGAGTTGATTTGCTGTCACTTGATATTTTTACATCAACGCTGACTAACAACCAACTCCAGTTAGAGATCTCTGTGCAGAAGTAGGAGAAACTGTGTGGCCTACACACAAAAAGCAAAGCTGAACAACCCTATGGTCCATTTAAGTCTTTCAAAGATGCAAGTTCCAGACAACTTCCAAGTCAGGAGTGTCACTTGCTAAAGCCTTTTTGTCAGTTTGAGATACCTTAGTATGAATGTCATTTTTGGAAGATCTCGGAACACCTAATTTGCTACCTTTACCAGTTGTTGGCTGTTCAAACCTAGCAGTCACTACCCTGCAGCATCAAGCCTTGCAGGAATGTGCAGTAAGACTACATTTTTTTAAAGAAGTTTGAGAACACGGCCTTAAAAAATTATTCTAAGTGTTACGTCTTCATGTTTTCCTAAAGCATACACATGACCGTTTATTGCTTTATATAAGAATAGCTACTAAAATGAGAAACAAAAGCAAAAGTACTGACTGAGACTAAAGTAATGGCAAATAAAATTTGTGCACTGCCAAGGTAAAGCCACGACTGACAGGGTATACAGGACATGTCCAGTAACATGTACATTACCGTATGAAAGCTGGTGTTAAAACGGAGAAAAAACCCAGAGCTATCAGTCCTCTTCTCCCTTGTGAGAAAGTTGCCAGTTCTAAGATTTTCTCCCAACGATGTCTGCACACAGACAACTGAAAGCCCTGAAATCGCTTTATTTCTTATTATTGCAAGTTACAGGCGGTCAAGAGAAAATTCTCTCTTTTGCCCTTAGGTTCTTTTGTGCATAATGAGTGACTGAAGGCAGCCAGGGGCTGAGGCACTGGTGAAGAAGGAAGAATGCTACCAGAGCAGAAACAACACACTGCTCCTTTCAAGTTCACCCCGTCCTGGCCCACAGCCCGACTGCCTTGGCCAGCTGCCAGGGTATTGGGACAAAGGCTTCATCCTCTGGCCAAAACTGAGGAAAAGGGTCCGTTGTTTAACACAGGCAGACTTGTTTCAGCAAGAGAAAAAAAAAAAAAAAAAACCCCTAAAAGAAGGGGAATTATATTAACTGAAAGTCCTGGGAGAGAAGAGTAATCTCCTAGTGTGGCTAACGCAGTTCTCACCCTATCTTTTTCCTGGAGAGCGAACATCTTCATTCTCTACTGTTCAGGCTAGAAGGCAAAGCATAATGGCTCAACAGGGCTAAGCCAGGGTCTTCACGTCCCCTGAGGTCACTATGAACCAGAAACAAGAACGCATCTTTCCCCGTTCCAGGAAGACCCAGGTGACCCCCTGCTCCCCTCCATGCCTGCACTAATAAGCTCGTGTGAAGGACAAGTGACCTCACTCACACGAAGACAGAAAATTTCCATGTACCTAGCAGACCTTGGAGAGTCTGACAGAGAGATAAGCCAAACATTTAGCTATCTCAGGACTTCACGGTGACTGAGGCTCCTGCTGGATTTCCACAAAGTCATTAAACCCCAGTCAAGGTGAATTCACACCTGGGCTTTTTGCCCTTTCTCTAACAGAGCCTACAGCCTTGGTCTGCAACAGGGAACACAGGACACTTGGGGTTCGCTGCAAGTTGAGAGGTCATGTCCCTCCCTGAAACCTCCCTAGGCAGATGTTGTGGCAGAGGTTATGCAGCAGCTCTTCATGCCAACCTCAGCACTTGAGCAGCAGAGCCCCAGGCAAGGGATGAGGACTTGAAAAAGGCAGAATAAAATCCCTAGGTCTGGCATGACCTGTTTGATTCTGAGCACGGAAGTGCTTGGGTGAGGTGAGCTACCCCAGAGGCTGTATCATGGGACATAGTGTCTCAGTGAGCTGTGACTGCAGACTTCCTCTAGCAATTATTTACATGTCTGAGAGTTTTTGGAAACAGGCCCCATGTATGATTTTAATCTGCTCAGGTTAATATCAATGAATACAGGACATTTTTAAGTGCTTAGGTGCTGTTCAAACATGAAGATTAACACATGCATGTACTTGCTCTGTATTCCAGACAATAGATTTTCCTCCTGAAGGAGGGGATAAATTACATTTCTGACACATACTTATGAGACCAAGATCTTTGCAGACGAAGGCCTCCCTATGCACCCTGTGCATGTGCACCAGCCAGTAGCAAAGACAGCCTCCCCCATACTACCCCTCATGTGTCTCCAGTGACTTTACATGATAAGCTCCAGCACACCTTGATGATTCTCCTGGGCGTCAGCACAAAGAGCAATCCATTCAGGAAACAGAGTTTGCTTAATGATCCTTTTTCATTCGACTCGCATTTGGCATTACTGTGCTGACAGGGAAGAGATACATGGGCTTCTCAGTAGCCCATTAACTCTACTGCAGGTTAAAGGAATTAGTTGAGTACTGTGAAAAAACCCATGAATCAGAATGGGAGATTTACAGGGTATGAAAAGCCACTGTTTCTGCACTTAGTCCTGCAAACTGTCTCATGTCTGCAGTGTTTCAATCATTAGTTTCATTCCAGTGTTAGAGAGACTGGCTAGAATCAAAGTTTCCAGGATGACTGTACTGTTTTGACTTAATGACAATACTAGCCCTGACATAATGACTACCGTGCTTCAAGCATAGATGGCACAAAAACTTTCCCTTTTACTTAAGAAAACAGAGGATAAAAATGACCCGCTGCCTTTTTCCGTTTCAGTTTTTATGGGCCCACATAAACATTAACACCTCTGAATGAGGATGAAACCGGACAGAAACCAGAAAGGATATGATTGCAATTAGGAAGAGTTCTTCAAGAAAAAACAGTTTTGGGAGGGAGTGTCGTTACTAAAAAGAATATTAAACCTGCAATGAAGCAGGCTTTTTGCTGAAGAACATTGCAGTTTTCCACATTGTAATCCTCATAAGTGTCAAAATAAAGGCCCCCAACGTTATTCCCAAGACATGAAACATTAAGAGTTGCATCAAGATAAGGAGAGAAACCCTACTGTGGTGGGTTGACCCCAGCCATTAGCCAAGCACCCTCGTGGCTGCTGGCTCACTCCTCTTGCCCTCACAGTGGGATGAAGGAGAGAACAGGAAGAACAAATTCATGTGTAGAGATAAGAACAGTTTAATAGGTGGGAGAAAAAAAAAAGCAATGCAAAGGAAATCCCTCACCACCTCCCACAGACAAATGCTCAGCAAAGTCCACCTCACAAGCCAAAACCTCTGTTCTTTCTCCTCCACCCCTGATTTTATTGCTGAGTATGATGTTATATGGTATGGACTATCCCTCTGACTAATTTGGGTCAGCTGTCCTGGCTGGCTGCCCTCCCAATCTCTTGCCACCCCCAGCTTACTGACTGAGGGGGCAGAGCAAGAAGCGGAGAGGGCCTTGACACTGCGTGAGCTCTGCTCAGCACAGCCAAAATACTGGTGTGTTGTCAGCTTTGTTTTAGTCACAAATCCCAAACACAGCACTATATAGGCTGCTATAAAGAAAGTTAGCTTGAACCCATCCAGAGCCAGCAGAGTAAAAATTGCTGCTGTCAGGTGTGGGCAAACGTGTCACACTTGTCTCCAGGAAACTTAGAACACACACAAAATACATAAGTAAGGCACAGAACAGGCACAATGGATCAGATAAGTATCCCCTGTCACCATACTGAGCATTTGAATGGTGGCCAGTAGTGGATGCTTGGAGGAGGAGTGGCAGAGGCACATACCGTGTCTTCCTCCAGTGCTGTCTCCCAGCTTCTGGTGCTCAGCAGCTATGCACCCGAGTCAGAAGCTGCACAGATGGCTACTAATGTAGTGACACAGTGAACTTCTCCATGAATGCAGTGGTTTTGTAATCCTACCAAGGTTTTGGTCATCAGCATGGTGTGTTGGAGGGAGTTTCACACTCTAGTTATCTGTTGGTTCAAAAAAACCCTAAAACACAACCAACACCACCCAACTCTATATGTCTATTTTAAACTTTTAAAAACTGATTCTCCCTGAGAAATCAAGACCAATCATTCTGCATTCAATATCTTTGCATGGTTCCTTTTTCCTTCTATCATATCCCACATTGGGTGTCTCTTTTCCAAACTCAGAGATCTATTTATTAAATTTCATTTCGTATTGCTTGTCCCTGACCACCTCACTTGCTAACTTGAACTTTTTTCCTATTCCAGAATCAGAGATAAATGATATCCTTTACCACAGATTTGAACTGCTGCTTATTCCAAACTATAGACTGAGAATACTACTTTTAGTAGTAAAAAAAAATAACTCAGGGCATGAGATTTCTTCAACCTCATAGGTAATTCTAAAAGCAAGAAGAGAACCTGTGAGTAAATTTAACTTATCTGGTAAAGTAGCATACCAAGAGTTAACATTTCAGTCCACAATTTCAACAGATACTCCTCAAAACAAAAAATCTGATTCTGAATCGACAAAATCCTATTCAATTTGATAAGCTTGCCAGAAGAATAAATACCTAAATTTCACTCCTGCCCAACAATTCAAAGAAATACTGAAACCATAAATGATCAGCTTTATAAAATATCTACAGACAGAATGCACCACTGAATATATTATTAAAAAAAAACCAAACAAACCCAAACCAACAACAAACCAGAATATTTTAACAAAGTTCTGTGGGAAACACGATGAAAAAGTTATCTGAGAGAATGGTACATTCAGGGTTTCCACAGTAACAAAAACAATGAAAAGAAAAGAAAAGAAAAGAAAAGAAAAGAACCAAGAACTGTCCAGAAAAATTCCAAAATTCATCTCCGGGAGGCTTGGACACATCTACACAGAAGGGACACCTACTGCGCTGGATGGGTGTATGCACTTACACATGGCAACAGGGCCATAGGGCGCATGGTTTGACCCAAGCCTAGCACTCATCAGGAGACCAATGCATGCAATCAGGTTTTGTCTTAGGGCTGAGTAAATGGGTCCCAGAACAGTGGGTCAGTCTCTAGACACAGGTCAAGCTCTCCTGTAAGCCCACAGGTGCTGGGAATATGGAATTGTGACTCTGAGCTCTTTAAAAATACATCCCTCACAGGCTACTCTCATGTGGCCAGCGACTATGGTCATCAGTTTCTAAACAAACACGGCAACCCAGGCATGTCATGTTGAACTGAAACTTCACTCCAGTGGTTGACAGCATTTCTGGCACATTTCCAGAGCATTTAATTTTGTTAAGTACATTTATTGAAGAAATGAAAACCCCTAAACTGAGCAAACAGAGTCCTCATAAATGTAACCAACTACTTTTTTTTTTTTTCTTCCCTTTTTTTTTTTTTTTTTCTTCTTTCTTAATTTGGTCTGAATAACAGTGGGAAATGAAAAACCACAAGACTGAAGGAAGTGAAGAGACTATTTATGTTGCATGGGAAAAATTAAACTGAGATTCAACACTTTAAAGTGGGTGACATCTGTTTACCAAAATACTTGTGTTATATCTCTTTCGCCTTCTATTATCCAGCCTGTCTGCTAAGACTCAGAAACAGGGATGTGGTGCTAGATTCATCCTTTGATTTTTAGTGGTGATCTGTGCAAGTTCTGACACTACTTTGAAATCAAAGTCATAGAATCATAGAATGGTATGGGTTACAAGGGACCTCTGGAGATCATCAAGTCTGACCCCCCTGCCCATGCAGGAACACCTAGTGCAAGACACACAGGAACAGATCCAGGTGGGTCTTGAAAGCCTCCAGAGGAGACGACTCCACAACCTCTCTGGGCAGCCTGTTCCAGGCTCTGTCACTCTCACAGTGAAGAAGGTTTTCCTCATGTTGAGGTGGATCTTCCTGTGTTTCACCTCTCATCTGATCACAAGGCACCACTGAAAAGAGACTGACCCCTTCTACTTGACACCCACCCTTTAGATATTTGTAAACATGAATAAGATCCCCTCTCAGTCTTCTCTTTTCCAGGCTAAATAGTTGCAGGGCTTTCAGTCTTTTGTTGTAAGAGAGATGTTCCAGTCCCTTCATCATCTTTGTAGCTCTCCGTTGGACTCTTTCTAGTATTTTCCTGTCCCTCTTGAACTGGGGAGCTCAGAACTGAACACAATACTCCAGATGTGGTCTCACTAGTGCAGAGTAGAGGGGGAGGAGAACCTCCCTTGACCCGCTGGACACGCTCTTCTTTATGCTCATCCTTTATGCACCCCAGGATACTATTGGCCTTCTTGGTCACAAGGGCACATTGCTGTTCCATGGATAACTTATTGTCCACCAGGATGCCATGGTCCCTCTCCATGGGGCTGCTTTCCAGTGGAAAACCCCTAACCTGTACTGGTATATGCTGTTGTTCCTCCCCAGGTGTAGGACTCTACACTTATCCTTGTTGAACTTCATTAGGTTTGCCTTTGCCCAGCTCTCCAGATCTTGCTGGATGGCAGCACAGCCTTCCCATGTATCGGCCACACCTCCCAAGCAAAATGTTGGGTCTGGCATTGCCAAATGCTAATAAAATATACCAATGCATCATGTCCTATTTCTTCACAAAATTACTCACACATGTGTATACAACATGAAAAGATTAGTGGGACTCAGAGCTTTTTCCTTTCCGTACATGAGATACAAAGTGTCTATGTACTAATTTTTTTATTTCTGTTAAAACAAAACCTGTTGAACAAGTGGGATGTACACCAAGATGTGGTCTGGAAGGATAACAGAAGCAGCCTGTGAATTGGACAGCAGAATTAAGCAGGAACTCTAATCATTGAATTCTACAAGTAGCTTGAAAAAACATGCACCAAGGAAAATAATTTTCAGTGATTCAAAGCAGAACTTTTGGCTAAGTGGTGAGTCTGCCCTTAAAATAGGCTAAATAATGTATTCTGCAACTGCACAAAGTACTGGAGCCTGCCAGGCACCCCATACCACGTTCCAGCAGAAGGCAGTGCCAAGTAAATGCTGAAATTCAATATACAGACAAATACGCTTTGACATTTCACCACTCTTCTGTTAGTATAAGTTCTAGATGAACGGGGCTGACGTTTTTGGTAAGCTGTTTGCTAACGCATAAGATGACAGACTGTGCTTTCTTCCTATCAGCCACCTGCACTGGCATAACTGCACCAAGCAGGCAAAGTTGTACAAGCTGCAATATACCATTTATTGAACTAAATTAACTATGGGAATGGATAGGATAAGAATCTAGAGGGGAGATAAATGTCACACCTGAAAGATACACAAATCCTGAAATAATAACCCTAAGGAAGACATGGAAAGCACTATTACCTGATACCTCTGTGGTGACACTGGGCAAACACTAGTCCTTGTGAACCAGGATTCAGTGCAGAAAAACAGACTGAGGACTTCTTAAACACAGAGACATAAGCTGTGGACAGTGCAAGACTGAAGATGCATCTCATATGCATCCAAACAACTTTGGAGAGAACACGGAAGAAGCAACTGGTGAAATTACCTCGCTGTCAAATGACCTGAGCAGTTTTGCTTGACCACAGTCCCCTAACTGAGCTGGTCCTGCCATGCTTCGCCCTCTTCAAGATCCCTTCATATTTTTAGTATCCAAACTCCTTCCCCAGGTTTTCTGTCTTTTGCAGTTCATTGACTCTTCTTTCTAGCAGCTGCTTTGGTCCTTGCACAGTGGTTTCTCTAGAGTTTACTAGAATAGAACTTCCTCTTCATTCATCTCCTTTCCTCTCAGCAAGAAAGTCCTGGGCTTCTGCTGTGTTTCTTTGTGCCCCACAGGGAACTAGGTCATAGACTTTGCTTCTGGAAACACTGCAGGAAAGGATACTACTGAAGGTGCTGAAAAGGCCCAGCCAACCCCCCCCCCCCCCCCCAAAACCTGCAAACTACTCCACCAAAAGCTTAGCTCAAGTAGCACTCGATGCACAGATCTATCTACTGGATGGACAAGAAAGAGGAGCATTAAGAAGGCATGATATAAACTTTGGTTTTGTATGCATACTTGATCCTTGCTCCTACAAACACTACTGCATGCCAACTCTTGACAAGATCCATCTCTGCATAACTGTATACCAGTATACAGCACAAGTGAGAAATATTCCTGCTGCTGAACTCCAGCTAGCCACTCAGGGCCTCAAACAAACTCCCAGAGAGATAAACAGCTATTTTACCCCTCTTCACTGATCATGCAGAGTTCAGTTTCTCTGGTACATAATTTAAGCACCTGACATTAAGAAATGTCAATAGCCAGCGAAGTAAAACAGGTGTGTCAGCTGCCTGAAGCCCCAGCAAAGATCAGTCACCACCACCGTGAAATTGGCAGAGCACTTACAGGGATAGTGGAGAGAGGAAGAAAACTTAAAAAAATAAAAATAAGACTTCAATGCCCAGCAAAATATTTAGTGGTATTTAGGTTAAAACACAGTTTTCTGTGAATATTTTCATTCAACATTTAAAATACATTTGCTTTGGCTATGCTCTCATTCCTGTCATGTCCAATTTCCACTAGCTTTTAGGAGATGTGTATTATATATCAGACACACATTAATCCCACACTCTCATTTCATGTAACAGAAGAAGCACGTGTTCTTGCCCAAGCAGTAAACCTCCAAACTCGCTAACATCCTGAAAGCCCCGAGAGCACAGCTCTGCAAATCACCGGGGGCTCTGGCCAGACTGTGCACACACGTGCTCCTTGCGAGGCAGACACGCACCAAATACTCTACTGCAGCAATGTCTGAGTGCTCCATGTCTTCCCTCAGGCACACACAGGCCCAAACCAACCACTCCTTGGGCTCTCCCAGTAACTGGTGTTGCTCTCCTGGCTCGAAACAAGCAAACAATAGAACAACTCACCCCCCCCTCCTCTTTTTTTGCTAGGTCCAACACTGCTCTTTATCTGCCTCCCACTTCATAAAAAGCAAGAAATCAACTAATGTAGCTGATTGCTTGGAAACGAATCAAAGCTGTCAAGCAGGAGGAAGAGCAAAGATGGAGAGAAGGATACAGATTTTGTTCTATGCCCTGCATTTGCACAGTCTGTGATACCGAAGGTATAATACTCATGATGACTTGCAGGTATGGGTGTACCCTAACTACAGCAATACATCACACAGTAACACAACTTCACAGAGCACCCAATACTCAACTGAAAGAAACGCAACTGAAAGAAACTCTACTGAAGAAGATGCACCACTACAATTACCTCATTTAATATTTTCACTACACAAAAAGCATTAGATGGACTCATACTGAAAAGGCACAGGAACAGGATATACTGTTTTATCACTGATCTGGCAGAACACAAGAAATAAGGTTTCTTCCTATGGTGGATGCACAGAGGTGATTAACCTATAGTTACAGGAAAGCCAGACTGGAGGAGTCAAAGCAACGCACGGGGAAAGCAAAGTGATTGTGAACAGAGCATTTCAGGGCCTGAAAACAAAGCGGGCGTGCTTGCATGGGCAGACAACAGATGCTGCTCCAGACTTTCAGCAAGCCACAAAACAGGGAAGGATGGGTAAATACTGAGGTTTACTTGCTGTTTTAACTTGATCAATTGGAGGAGGATAAGGCACTGCCCCCGGATAGCTCTTTTGTTTCTCTTGTGTCTCCAATTATTATCCTTTTCTTTTCCTTCAATACCTTCATTTCCCCTGAGTATGCACTCATCAGCAACTTGCATTCCCCAGAAATCCTCCCACTAGCTATCTGGAAAGATGTTCATGCTAGAGGGCATAACACTCTTCTAACATGTAGATGCTTTTAAAACCACAAGTCATCTTCAGAAACCAAATTGCACAGAGGTGCATGAAGAATTGCTCCAAGACCTATTTTAGATGCAAGTGAATTCAGCCAACTCACAAACATCAGCAGTAATTCCAACCCAGTAAGCATGTTTGGTATTCCCAAAACCTTCCCCCAAACCACACACCTCTTTTGCACGTGCACTTCTTTTAAAAATATTTTTTTCTTGGCCTGGTTTTATGCTTATTTTTTGCCCCCAGCCTGTATGGTAAAAATGTTTTCTGGGTGAGCCCTGGAGAACCGAGCAGACTGAACACTAATGCTCATGTGGAATTTATTTAGAGGGGGAGAAAAAACCCCTTAAGTTAAGTAGTTATGTTATTTTGAACTGGTTTTATATTTTATGCGTACATAGTGAAGCTGGAATTTCAGGGCTGGCTTTTGTTTGCATTCATCATGAAACATTTGTTATATGAGCTGCTGCTACTGCTACCAAAACAGCTGCTGCTCACTGCTAGAAAACCAGAGACCAACTCAACAGTGCCTTCCTCTGTAAGTCTAGCTGGCAAATAAGGCCTGGTGTTTCTACAGAAAATACCTTTGTTTAGCTTCACTGTCATCCTTCCCACCTTTTGCCTACCCAGAACACGGACTTGAAAGAAAATGGTTAAATTGGAGCAAGAGAATGTAAGTACTGATGTTCCTGAATCACCTACAATTAAACGTCTGATCAGAACTACACCTGTATGAACTCCCTGCTTTGCAGCTAGGGCAGCACCTCAAATATGAATGTCTTTTCTTCAGCTGCTCTTAAGATTTAGCCAGGATTTAGCCTTTCTGTTCTGCATCATCATTTTCTACCATCTGGAAAAACTGAGCCATGGCTTGATCTAGATTTACATAAAAATTTCTTCTGTAGGGGATTGCTTCCCTGTGCAGAGAAAAAAATACACACCCATCTGACAATCTGTGTACTTTCCTACCAGCCTGGACACAGACCAGGGCCCAGAGCATCAGCAGACTGAGGTCTTGAGTGTGGAGGACAAACCTTTTTGACTGCACGTAAAGATGAATTTTGCTGTGTTGCTTTGTTACGATTACTAAAGCACTTCAGTGCTGTTCTTGTTGCTTCATGGTAATTCCACATCTGCAGTGACCTCTTTCGCCTCAGTCTCATCTTTTTAAGAGAATATTTATCCCAGGCTGGAGTACAGTTCCTGCAGGACTGCTCCGCTTCTGTAAAGTAAGAGGAGACTACTGAACAATTAATGCCTACCTCTTTAACAAGTGTCATCCTGCAGGAGAACAGTCTCTCTCATATCCTGACAACTTAATTTTCTTTAAGAGCTTTTGGACACAGATCCTGTGGAAAATCTTACCTGTACCATCTCATATCCCTGTGCTTGCTGACTCCTTCAAGGAAGTACTTAATTTGTGAGGCTTTACAAATGCCATATTGACTTTTCCAACTGTCTGTTAATCCCACTCTTTATTCTAGTTCCTAGCAGTACATAAATTGGATTCTTCCATCTGTTGCTGTCCAGATGTCTACTGCAGCCCTTTAAAAGCTTGGAGTCATGTTAACTACCTTCCATTCGTCCCAAATAGCCACCGACTGAGTAACAGGACTCGCTGCAGAGTTGGCAATTTCAGTTTCAAAGACATCCTTGGTGAATACTAGCTCTGACTAGCAGCACTCCCCACACTGCCAAGGAGTATAGATAGCTGAGGAGAAAAAAAATATGCCAACCCCAAATCAGTTACCTGTATTATAGGTGGCATCTGCAAGTAACTGAAAAGTTACTCAAATTGAGTCCAGACAATGCAACTCAAAAGAGATGAGATTTGTCAAGTGCAGTAACAATTGTGCAAATGGAGATAGAAAAAGCAACCCAACTGGAAAGAAGATACTAATTAAAGAACACAATGGGAATTCAATTTGGAAGGAAGGGAGAATACAGAGAAGATGAGCCGAGAGAGCAGTGGAGGGGAGGATGTTCCTTCCTACTATATTTGTAAATCTGTGATTCCACTCCAAGAAGAGAAAAAAAAGAAGAAAAAAGGAATCTTCCTAGCCATATTTAGTAAAACACCCTTACTATAGCTCCTTGGAGAGCAAGTTTTCAAGAGGGACAGATGAAAAAGGCTGGGAAATTCCAACCAGGAAAGGAAGTCAGGAGCATAAACTCCAAGAAAGACTCACTCTTGGAAGAGCAAGGGATCACCTTCCCAGAACCACAAACTGCTTCCAGGGCAGGTAAAGCAAAGGAGCAGGGAGGAGGGAGCATAGGCATAGTGTGAAGCTATGCTCGAGTGAGCAGATTGTCCCCTCTGGAGTGATGGCTGGGAGGCTTACCAAAACAACTCCTGTGTAGCAGCTGTGAGCTGCAAGTGCTGATGCATTTCCTTCATTTTAATTGTTACAACTTTGTAATCAAGAGCCAACCCTTGCACTTATGCTGAAATTTATTCTACTGACTCTTTCCATTATTTTCTAATAGTAATAACACCAGTCTTAAGATGACTTAGAGCACAACAGACTGTGTCCTCTGGGAGTAACTGGCCTATTTTGTACTCTGGGGATGTCTCTTCCCTGAGAGTACCTCCCTGCCACCTCTCCCAGCTATTCAGTCTCCCTCTCCGTAGCTCTCTGGTGGACCACTGGTTCTGACGTGGTTGAAGAAACCCTTTTGGTATCAGCTTTAATGCCTTTAGTAAGCTGCAAGCAAGAAAGTGCCTTGCTGTAATTTCACACCTAACTTGTCAGAATTCATGCTCTTTTATGTTTTCCCCATTTTCATTATTCTAGCAGCACATTTGTATGGCTGTAAAAACTTGATTTTAAATTGCAATGTTTATGTGAAACCCCAAGTAATTCCTCAGGAATGCCTGCTCATCTCTACTGTACAAAACTTTGTGGGTAAAAGGGTTTTTATAATTAAATTTCTGTAGTTACTTTAATATTTTTGAAAACATTTCTGAGCCATCAAAGATACTGTCTCATGGTATTGCACTGATCTTTCAAGGTGCTGCAGGACTAAGAATAATCAGTCTAACATAACCTATCTCATCACTGATACTATGGGCAGGACTTACAATTAGTCTGAGGGAAAAAAACACAACAGCCTTCTTTGAAGACTGAAAATATGCTTACGCTATGAAAAACTAAGTGAATAGTCAGCTCTGTGATCTGCTCCATACTACTCCTGTGTCTTCAACTCCAAATATGCTCAGTTTTCAATTAAAAGATGTTTCTCCCCAAACACTGACCCTGAAAACATACTGTGGGACACAATGATAATTGAGCTAAATTCTCAGCTTCTTTGTGCTTATTGTAAGCAAAAGTTTTTCAGATTCCAGACTCAGACACCTTGTGCAACTTGCTTGTTTCCGTGCAGGTGAAATGAAGACCCATGCAAATGTACTGGAGTTGCAGCTGGAAACAGAAGTAGGCCTATTAACTGGGGTTTAATGGCTCTCAACCTCCACCTTTACACCTTCTGTTGCCTGAATAGAAGTCAAAGCTGTCAAGAAGCAATCTGAGTAATCTGTTACTGCTATAATTTTTATTCAAATGCTATTTTTAAAGCAGAAGCAGTAACAGAGGTTTAGCTGGAATGATACTGATTAAAATAGCATTATGATCTTATTTAGTAACTTAAGAAGGAATGAACTGTCATTGCAAGCTTTAACTGTCTGTCATTAAAGTGTTTGTGGTGTTTTGCCATCCGTGACCCCAGATTATTTATGAGATATAGCTAATACTGTATCTGAATGCCGCTTTCCCTCTGTGCCAGAGTTTTAACAAAGCTGCTTGTCCATGTTTTTTTCATTTTGTTATCCAAGCAACAGGAAACATTCAAAGATACATCATGGAATCAACCTCAGATGAACAGCAGGAGCCCTGTTATAAACCGTAACATATTTAGTGACTGATATGCTCATTAGATAAACATGACAGTTGCTTGAAAGATGCCAGCACCAACCCTTCAAAATGATCTTCTGACACACAAAAAAATACACATGAATTCTTGATACATGGGATTCAAGGGTTTCGCTGACCGGCCCCTTGGGATTTATACAACAAATAAGTTTTGTTTTTACTGCAAGAAAGTACAAAATTACATCTGTGTGGATTTAGTCCAGAACCAGACAGCCTATCAACATATCTGATGAAAGGAAATTGAAAAAACGCAAGCATCATGAAGATGTGGGGACGAAATGCAAAATCTGGAGGCTGAAGTCTTTTCAAATTGCACTAAAAGATTAAGACAATGCTGTAGGTGGTCTCAGCCTTCATAATCCTACAGGTATAAACACATTATACGGAAAGTTTAGAGAGGAGAAACTCTGCTTATGACAGAGAGGCTCAGACAAGAACATGACAAGAACATGACGCCTTGACAACCTCCAGTGTATGAGCTCATGTGTCCAGAAACTTCAGTAGAAGAGAAACATATAATCTAGGTATTTCAAAGGATGATTTAAGGGAGCACAGACTTCACCTACTATAACTCATTCTGAGCAGACCCTTTGCAAATTCAACTCACATGAAAATCTAAGCCTAAAGAGAGGATTTAAAAATCTGCATTACAACTAACAAGCAGAGAAAAAAATAACCTTCTTTGCCATGCTCAGTGGTGAGACCTGGAAGGCAGCCAGACTCTTCAAATGCCAGAAGCCCTGGGCAGGGGCACTGTGGCCTTCCTCATCCCTCCAATTCATGAACCGTGCCTGCTGTCCCAACCTGCCATTATGAAATAGGTTAATTTCTCACCTGAGCTAAGTGGTTACTGTTGGTGCTGTGCTGTACTTTCAAAGTGAACTACTCAGCTTGATCCTAGGAGAAAGCAGAACCGTAGTACTATGTTTGGTAGATGGACCCATAAATTGCACTCCCCTGCACGGTAAGCTCAATGAGTAGATTTATCTGGAGTGAGTGTCAATATCTTGACAGGCTGTCAGCTACCTCACTTTTAATCTCAAAATGCACCCTTCAGTTTGGGCCACAAGATGTATTTATAGGCAAATGCTCTGCTGCATAACCATGCACATATGGACTAACTTAGATCTAACAAGTACATGCTAGCAAGGAACAGTAAATACAGCGGTCTTGAGCAGGATGCATACAAGCTCCATGTGGGCTTGGAAAGCCACGCCAAACTCTCTTGCCACACCTTTACTGTTGCTCATATTTTGGCAATGAGGCAGATGCTATCTTGGATAAATCTTTTGGTGCCACACTTATGACTCTCATGTAATACGCACAGTCTGGAGTGGCTTTACCTTCCTCAGCAGAACAAGATCCACAGCTGTTATGAGCTGCCAGTCTTTGCTGCAGGACTTGCCACAGAGAAGTTTAGCTTCTGAGACAAATTCTTCCAAAGACCTAATGAATCTTTTGAGAAACAGAGTCATGAGAAAGCCCAAAAGTGCTCAAATCCTTCCAAGAGCTCCTATTCTTAAGACTGCTTAGTTTATTCACAGTGGGATTTGAAACCCCTGAAAGATAGAAAACTACCTATTTTCCTTTTACGGAATTGGAAAAAGAAAGGGTATTTCCACTGATTGTGCTTATCACGGATTGGTGCATCCACTAACTTCAAAGCATCCTGGATCAGGCAGTCCAGTTTTGTCCCTGGTCACCAAACCTTGTATTTTCATGGCTGAAAAGCTAAAGCTACAGCTTTTGATACTACCTTAAGCTTTATAAAACAAAACAAGGAGCAGATTAGTTGTGCAGAATGTCCTAGATGCTATCGACCTAATTGGGAACAAACATCCTTGGGGGATAAGCACTGTGAATCTTCTCCTTCCCTTCCTTTCTTGCACACAGAGAACTGTGCATTTGTTTTGCAAGAAACAAAAACACAGTTAAACACTCTTCCTAGACCTTAAACTGTCTATTTTTTCACAGACATTGTTCAGAGCGTCCTTTTATGTAACTTTTAAAGTTCAGACTTCAGAAGGAGGAGAAAGGAACGGTTTGTTCACATTTCCTATTTTTAATTTCTATTTTCAGCACAGGATGTTGGGTGATAAAAGGAAAAAAACGCCACCCAGGCGGAATGTAAATTCCCATGTACCGCTACCACTGTCAGGAGGCTCAAGTCTCTGGAAAGTCTTGAAGGAGCAGGGAGATGACTCCACCTTCTGGACAAAGCTTTTTAAGTCGCACATACAGCTCATTTCACATCAGGGATGGGAACACGCCACGGAAGTCCAACCTCATGTTTTACCTTCGCTGGAAATTTCGAATTTTCCTCTTTTGGAGAAGACTTTCGTACACAGGGATTCCTCTTTAGAGTATTACTTAGGGAAAGCACAAAGCTGTTTTAGAGTGTGAGGCAAAAGAAAAGGCGGTATGTTTGGAGTCTCCAAGGTTTTTGAACGTCTTAATCTATTCAAAGTTTTCCCAAATTCTGTTTTAAGGAAGTAGCAGATGCAAAGAAGTGATGCAAGAAAATCTTAGCATTTAATTTGAATCTAATCCAAGTTGCTTTTATTCTCACATCAAGAGTGCAGATGCTTGTAGGCGAGAGAAGGGTTGTGCATTTGTGCACAAGAGATGAGCCAATATATTCCTTTTCTACGTACCAACCACAACCCTCTCCAGCAAGTACAGCTCATGCTATTGGAAGCTGTAGATCACTTACTTGTCCTAATTTTTTCTTTCCTTTCATTTTGTGCTTAACAAAGGCAGAATATAAGATGATTGCTATTTAAGGACACCACACAAAAAGCACTACCTCTTTCCATCAGACTTCTTTCAACATTTCTTACCCAATGTTTTTGCTCTTGGAGGTTGTGCCTGCAAAGACATCCATTCCAGTTTCTTAGAAGGAAAAAAGAACAGATGGATCTTCCTGCCCTCCCTTTGTTTTCTTTGTATCACTGCAACTTTTCCAGCAATGACCCTTAGTTCCTGAACATTTTCAAATGCCTAGCACCCACCTCTTGCCAGAAATGCCAAAAACAGAGCGTGAGAAACACTGCCACAAGAGTTTAGTACTAGAGGTATCAGACTATGGCGGGGGGGGGGGGGGGGGGGGGGGGGGGACGTGGGTGGGTACTGCCAACAAAGTGATGGCCTGGAAGAGGTGGTAAGGAAAGAAGGAAAAGCCTCTCCATCTTCTCCACTTGCAAAGAATTTTATTTTAACAAGGAGTGGGAAAATGCCTCTTCTCCATTTGCTGCACAGGAACAACAATCTGAAGGTATGCCCCACCTTTAGTGCTGGCCTGGCACTGAAGCAATCTTCAGCACAGTGCAAGGACTTACAGAATTGATCACCCACTTTTCCTAATTCCATCAAAACAGGCTTCATCATCTGCCTCACAGGACCTCAGCCTTGTAATAAAGACACATGGCAGCACTCCCTCCTTACTGGGTTTAAAGAGAAGGGGAAGATTATAAATAGAAAACATCACGACTGTGTTACTAGCAGTCATGAAAGGAATGGACTTAAAAAAAATCAGCAGGCTTATATTGCATGGAATAATACACTATAATGAACTACTTCAGCTTAAAACATTCCCTGTAAATGTGATTCTTAAGGAGAATCCTTCACTGAAAGATTCCAAGAATTCCCCTCATTGCATTTTCAAAAAAAGCACATTTTACAGTTTACTTGAACAATATATTTTCCTCCAGATGACAGCATGAGTAATTTCATAGCACTCAATAAAATTCACTGTTTGAAAAGCTTAAGTTAGTGTTCTTGCTTTAGAGTACGATCTACACACTCTCCGTGCAAAATGTAACTTTCAGGAAACACATATTTTTTTTCTTTCTGGTATTGCAAAGTATTGTTTTTATAGGGCTTCTGGTGTCAAAGAAAATTTATGAACTCTTAAAGAAAAGTGAGAAGATATAGGCTATTTCTGAGGTGATAAAAAACATTTTACTGCCTATTCTTTTACATTAGATGCTATTAAATTTTACCACATGGCACAGAAGTTGACAAGGCAGAAGAAAATTCTGTGTTTTGCTGTGTATAGTGTGTACTTTCTGTCTCTTAAAAAAACCCCCAAAGATAGGAAACCCACACGTGCCCATTTTAAAAGAAACTGCTTAAGTATTCTCCACATTCTGGCTACCAGCCAGGCTATGGAAGTGAGCTATAGCCAGGAAAAACGAACAAGACTAACCAAGTATTTTTTCCTTCAGTTGTTCTCCTGAGAGTGTAGAGATTGTACACGTAAAGTTATGCTATAAGTATTTCAGGCCTTTCAAAGAGTTAAGAATACTCCCAAATTTTGAAGTAAATACTATCCAAGCCTTTGCAATAGGACCCTATCTGCTTCAATGCTGGGGAAAAAAGAAAGACAAAATTGTGAACAAATTTTACTGTGTTAGCAAAGAAATCTAGTAAACACAGTAAATTTCTTTTTTCATTATTTTTAATTTTTTTTTTTAATTTATTCTACCCATGTATTGATCCAGCTATCTATTCCACAATACTTCTGCTGCTCCCCCCACACCCCTCCTGTCCCTTCCTTTTTGATCTCTTTTCAACGCAGTTCTGGCTGTCAGAGCAGGAAGAGTTTGTCATTTTAGACAAGACAAGCATCAAAGAAGAAGAGTCCTTTTGCAATTCTTGACTTGGTATCAATATTAATAAAATCCTTAATTTCAAGGAAAGAGTAGAAAAGGAGAAAACCAGGAAGCCTGTAAAGTATCCTACAAGAAAAAATACAAGACTTGTTTCAATGAAAACTTCATCACAACAGAGGGCTTTCACATTTTGTTGCACATTATTAGAAAACATACAAATTAAAATATTTGGCATATGGATTAGCTGAAGGCAACATTTTTTTTAATGCAGTGAAGAAAATTATCCTCCTAATATCTTCTGACACTAAAATTTCCTGTCATGCAGAACTGACAACTTTTTTAAACTCACAAAATGTAAGAAAAAGTGGTGTGTGCTTCAAAATTTGATACCATTGAAAAGAAAAGGCCAGCATGGAACAAATACACAACAGCTGGCAAGCAAAAGGTATTAAAAATCCCAATAACCAACTGTTAGCGATAATGTCTGAACAGCTCAATTATATTTCACTCAATTTTTTTTTATATTTCACCTTTCTTCACAGTTTTCTTCTGCCATCTTACGTAAAACAAATCATTAGCATCACTGACAAAAGCACTCGAGCCATACGGCATTAAGCAGTTATCTGTGTCATTACATATACAGACAAAAACCTGCACTCATGTTTCTGTGCTCTCTGTAAATGTCCCACTATCTATTTGATGAATAGAGCCACAGTCTTATTGATCTTCTGCTTCATAACAACAGCAGCAACTTATTTTTGAAGGTAAAAAGTCTACAGGCTTTGTTTTCTAACTAGGAGGAGGACACTGAGCAAGAGTTCCTTAATAAATGTTGCTACATGCTATCTTGGATGAGAAATTTTACTACAGGCACAGCAACAAAGAAGCTTGAATATGGCTTGCACGGTTAAAAGAAACAGAGAGGAGAAAAAGTTTCCAGATTTCCTGATTTCTATTTGCAACAACCTATATTGAAGGCTCCTGATAATATGAAATTTGCTTGGATGCGAGCTGCAGTGATCTGGTGCCCACCAGCCAAAGAACCTGTAATGAGGGAGAAGGGCCCCAACTTTGGGAAGAAGGGCTGTAACCCAGAACTCCCACAGACTTATCTTAAATGCACATGTGATTTCATAGGTCTGATAACATGCAACAGCTGCCTCCTACAGCAAGAGGCTTTTAATTACGTTTAGATTACGAAGTTGGTAGGACAGCAATCACCAATCCTACTCTACTTTCTCATCTGTGTAATCCACTAAAAGCAACACTGGATGGAAATTGTTACTTGTTTCTTCAAAGCAGCTCTGCAAACCCAGTTTTTGACTTGTGTCTAATCCAGAACCGCTTATTGCAGTGGACTCGTGGGCAGAGATTCGTTGATCTGGAAATTAATCACCTTTCTTTACACTGTATTTTTGTCATCTCAACCTACCTAGCTGATAAAGGATAACTTCTAGAAAAGCTTTACTTTCTTTATAAGGAGGAAAGACTGCCCTAAAAGTATCTCAGGTGGAGCAGCAGATCAGCAGACAAAACTGTAAATTGTGTAGATTTAACCTGCAAGTATTAGTTGCAACAAAAGGGCAGTTTTGACCCAAGGTATCTGCTGCTGTGTGGATCATCACACATCTCTTCTTCTCAGCACTTCATAAGGCAACAGCAGAGGGTGTTGCAGATCAGGTCTAAGGTGCCCTGAGGAGAACAACGTAGGATTTCTTGCACGGCACTTGGATATTTTTTTTTCTTTTTCTTTCTTTCTGGCTAATTCTGTTTTTTGTAAGTATTAGCACTAACTCAGAAATAACCTGGAAATAATCATGACTGGAAAAAAACCCCAAACATAAGCATGTATGAAAAGAGGAGGAGAGAGTTAATACAAGGAAACCGTTTCCTTTCTATTCTTCCTTGTCAATAAGTGAATGGGAAAAATAAAAGTTTAATCAACATAGGGAACACTGAAGGAAAGAGGTGAATCATCAGACATGATGCAAGACCAGTCTTTCACATGATATCCCAGAGGAATTCACTGTCCTGAAACAGGGAATAAAAATCTTCCCCAGATTATGGAATATATACAGAGAAGAGAAAGATTATCCAGCACTTAATAATTATGAGAGATTCTTTATTCCACATATGGATGACTTCTCAGGAACTCTGATGAAAATTGAGACCCTGCATGCTGTTTGTTAGCTTAGCCCATTGTAAGAGAAGTGAAAATTTAGGGGGCACGGAACAGCTGAGGAAGTCCTATAGATTCTCAAAGTAAAGTCTGCTCGTTGCAAAGACAGCATCCTCTTATTGATACCCTGCCTCCCTCTTGTCTAACATCCCCACAGGGATACACTGGAGACTGAACTGTGCAAACCTTTAGGAAGATTTCCACATGCTACAAACACGGGTCTTCATATTTTTCAGTTTTGCAAAGAAAAGAAAAATAGATGATCCAAAACCAGGCACCGCTCTTATGTCAATACCATACCATGCTCTCCTTATGTCTGATACTGAGCAGAACAGCTCTGTGGCTGGATATAGCACTGTAACAAAATAACACTCACACCTTCTAAATAGCTGCCTTAACTGCCTTACTGCAAGCAGATAATGACCCACTGAAATCATGTTCAGAGGAGGAATGCCAAGCTTTCCCTCTAATAAATGTATCATTATTAAATATAAAATTTTCAAAGACGCATCCTGGAAGCAGGGATTGGTGGACAGTCACCCATAATTCCTGGTTATGGACAGAAATCCACAATTTCTCCAAAGTGACCAGTTACTGTGGTAGCTGTTCTCAGTCACAAGCCAGGCACGAGCTGCATGCATTGCAGCTCCGTCTGGTTTTAACATACAGGTTTGGTACAAAACACACATTTCATTGGTTGGTAGGCATTTCATTCACACTGACTTCGGTGCAACCGAGTCACCAAGCAAGAAGGGAAGTTTCACCCCTCCCTGGTTCATGCGATGCTGATGGCCCAACCAAATGTAAGCAGGAAATCAGTTCTGCTGGAATGACATGCACAGCCCCACAGAAGCATTGTATTTCTTGGTTTAGGCGTAGGATGCGAGACTGTCTTCTAAAGAAATTAGCAATGGGAGGGATGGACTGACACAGAGAAGAGAGAACCTTTTCAGATTGACTGTGGGGTGCAAATTAAGGGGTAGATTAAGTGCTCCCTGTTTCTATTTCTCTACCCAAAGTCTCCTAAGGCTCTTTCCTCAGCATGCTTTCTACTTGAAGCGCTGTAAATATGCATTCTGATTTGTACTTTACCTAAACCCAGTGTAACTGAAGGTTCCTTTCATTTCAACTCTTAACTCAAGTTTGAGGTAAAATAGGTATCTTGGTGCTGGAAAATCTCCAAAGTGCCAAACTCCTCAAACTGTTTCTTGAAGGTTTACTTATCTACTTAGGTAGATATTGCTGACACCATTTTGAGAATATATTGACAGCAGTATTTGAGAGCTGAGTATGACAGAAGTAAGAGAAGAAAAAGCCGCTCCAGTGGGAAACAGGAAGGCTTTTGGCATGTGGCAACATCACTGAAGCACCAACCACTTGTCCAGAAATGAAAACCACACAGTAACATTAACAATAAAAGAGGAATATGTACCCTTCCCCATCAAACAGTTCTACTCCCTAAAAAGGAGATAAATCTCTTAATTGACTAAACAAGACATAAACATGTACCTTTCAAGGGCCATGCAGATTTTTCTCAAGTTTCTGTAAAAAGAGCTTTTTAATGAAAAAAGTTACCTGGATTTTTGTAGATGCTAAGCACATCCTTGAAATAATGAGGTAAGAATCTTTCTAATAAAAGCAGCACATCCTCCAACTCCTCCAGAATGCCCACAAGCAGAAAATTTTCATTAACGTTCAGCTTTGCTCTTTCAAGGGCCCATTCACCAGGCTCCCTGTATGAAATTAATGGAGGGAGAGAGAGGAGAAAAAAAAAAAAAAGAAAAAGTTTAAATATACATTTACTTCAGAAGTTCAAGCCAAGAAAACAACCGAATCAAAAAATATTCAGTACTGTACTTCTAACAGAACATAAAAAAACCCCACCAAACCCGAGTGGTTTACTGAGCTTTTCTGTACAACATCTAGAATTGGTTTGGCATGTAAAAACATCACCACAGTAAAAGAAGGTTAATCACTGTGTGGAAGTACTCCATTCTGAAGATATCTTTCTCTAAGTTGTTTATAATCTCAAACTTATGAACTGCTATATTTTGACTTGGAAGCACAAGCCATCTCATGGGAGGAATGACTTCCCTGGGTGATGAAGGATGCTAAGGGGTGGCAGTGTCCCTGAACTACATCAGGAGAACTACTGTGAGCAACCACTGCCTGCTGTTAGCCAGTGAATACCATACAGGAGGCTACCAGACTGCTTCCCACCTTGTCCTTCATTTTCACTTCTGCCAAAGTTTCCATGATCTTTGCTTTCCTGCCACTACCTCTAACTACCCTGTGGTCCTGCTACACGGTTCTCATTTGTTTGCTCTGACTGATACTGGTTTTGAAGATCAGTTTAGGGTTATTCCATCTTTTCTTTCAGTGGAAGAAGCTGGCAGAACACCTGTACATTTTTATGCTTCTCACAGTTTCCTAGAAGCACAGTTTGATTAGCCAAGCATATGAATCCTACATCCCTTGCACTAGCTCATATTAATAATGTCCTGAGAGTAGCAGTTGGCATTCATATTGACAGGGGATATAATGCCAGTGTCCCAAACTAAAGGAAAGAAGCTCTTTCACACAGTCCAGCTAGTACGATGAACATCTGAGTCACATATGCTATCAGAGAGTGGCTGGAGGATCACATCTCTTCCCTGACTCCATTAAGCTATTATGCATTCTATCTCATAGCAAATCTAACAACATTTGTCCGAAGCTCTTTTGATGACACGTGGAAAAGCTTATTGCTTTATGCTCCTATTAGAGAAGACTTGGATCACGTTTTTCATTTCCTACCACTTTCTGTGCACCGATCCATTTTCTGGAAGAGCAGAGTGTCCTAACAAATACTACTATGTCACCTTCTTGCAACTCCTTGTGAGACTAAGAGGTAGCTGAAGCAAGTGCAAAGTCATGACAGGAAACAGATCTATAACAAGCTACAAAACAGTACTTCAATATACTGCTTGGGAACCTCATACAGATACGTTGTGAAAGTATTCAGGTATGTGACTGTTGTTAATGCAATTACTCATGCACACAGTATTAAATGTGCAACCATAAGCATTTGTAAATGAGGCCAAAATACATTAAGAAAAAAAAAGTGTAATGAAAATAAAGTCACAAATCTGTTTTCTTTCTTAATCATAACTTCATTTATGCCAAAAAACTACTGCAGTATTTTACAGCAAAGACACTTAGAAACTGAGCTATAAGAAGGAAAACATTTTTACTTGCTATTACTGCTACAAAAATGTATGGGAAAGAAATTTTTGAAAACATGTGCAGCTGCTCCACTGTGGAGAAGTGGTGACAATAAGTAGAATAACTTGAAGCTGTACAAACCTAATAAAGAACATGCTGTGACCAATAATATAAAAGCATTTGAAAACAAGAAGATATTTAAAATTATTCACATATTAGTGCATAAAAGTTTATCATGCAGTATCAGTAATACAGCAATATGAGAATGGCATGAATAGACACATTAAAAATAAGGTAGCTCATATGCAGTAGAAGGCTGCACCTTACATAGTTTTAAGCATCATTGCTGTTTCTTACACGGACACAGAAACATGGAATTATATAGACCTCTTCATTACCAGTTTCTAACATAGTACTGGCAATAGCTGCTTCTGAACAAATTGGGATACCCTGTATATATTTACCTGCATCTTGGATGTTGTCCACAGAAATATGGTATGATGTAAAATAACCTGGGATTGGAACATTCAGGGTAGTTTTCAAGGATACACACATTAATGTCCTGTGGGGGAAGAAAGAAACAAACCCAGAAGATGAATACTGCATTTTCCTTTCTCTGTTAAGTGTTTTCTTTATTTCATACTTCATACAATCATGTGAGAGTCAAAGAATTATGCTGAGGCTATATAAAATACTTTAAAAATCTACCAGTCAATTTATGTACTTGTAAACATCATTAGAAATTTAGGGAAGTGAATTTGTCCTAGAACGCAAAAAAATTTTTTTTCGTCTTGCTACAAATAACACAATTATTATACTAAGACTACTGCATGATTCACAGTGGCACACATGGATCAGCTTTCATACTGAGTTATATTTAAAATCCTCAGATTATTTTCAGACTCTTCTTTCTTCTAAATACACCCCAGGGGAAATGTGAAGTAGTCAGAATAAATCAAATAGAGACAATTATTTAATTTATTTATTTAGTGTCAATCAATGACTGGAATTAACAAATGTAAGCTGTAATTTGCACAGCTCACTCTTGATATAAAAACATACATCACTTTTGATTAGAATTCTGTACATTCCTCAGATGTTCAGAATTGAGCCTACTGTGTGAACCCCCACTGACAAACAGGCTTATTAGAAAGTATTTATCATTTTCCTGATTTATTGTTCATCTAATTGGAGCTATTTATCATTTTTCAAAGACTATACATGGCTACTGAGCCCCAAGGAACTGTCTTCCATTCCTAGCTTTACTCTAGTGCAGTAATAAACACACTTGTAAGTGGGACTGAATACCATCATCCTTATTTAGTCTAGGAGACCCTTACTCTGCCATCAGACCCACCAACTTCAAAGAGACATACAGGGAAATTAGAAAACCCCAAACAACAAAATACAAGACCACATAACCAAGGATGAAAGGATCTCTTCTTTGCAAAACCAATCTTCATTTTTATTTAGAGACATGTGCATTTATAATGCAGTAGGCTCGATACACGTCAATATCAAACCAATGACCAATCAAATCCATACTTCATCAAGTAAATAAAACGTGATAGAGAACATTTCAGTGGGCAACACACCCTCTGCAAGAGAAAAGTGCTTGGCAGCGTGGCAGACACAGAGAGCATCCTCTGCTCTCACGGGGCAGTGTGGGGTACAGGCCTCCAGCTGCAGCTTCCATTTCTGAGACATAAGCACAGAAGAGCTCTTCCCAGAAGTTCAGCCCTCATGCCTAACTTCATTAGCGTCACACTTTGGTCTGTAAGCCTTTTAAAGTACATTCCTGTTTCCCCCTCTGTCTTATACAGATCTTACAAGCACAGCAGAAGATCCTAGGCTAGGAAGTAAATATCATACTTTATACAGTCATGGTGAGGAACCATCAAAGAAAACAACATAAAAATTGGCAGTTGGGATACAAACAATCTATCTCCACTGCTCCCCACACTATATTCAAACATTCTGAGAAGGGCTTGCCTTAAAATCGCACCAGAAGATTTATGGTTAAGACTTGAATTTTGACATTCAAGGCTCTGAGCTGAAGCTCAAAAAGAGATTTTCAGTATTCCTTTCTAGGGTAAACTGCTGTAGGATCACTGAAACAACCAGGATGGCACTAATCTCAACTATCAAGTGGCAATTCCCTTTGAATTTGATTTGTGGAAGGAATGCAAAAAGATGAGAGAGAAAAATCTGCCCCTCACCTCACTGAGGTGCTCAAGGTTTAAAATAAAGGCCAGGTATGCTCTCATGCAAACCTACAGCGTTTCACCCTGCAATGACACACATTTCATGTTCCTGACAACAGAAGGACCAGGTTTTCTGTGCAGTAAAAGCACTGCCCTTTTCCAGCCTCCATTTACCACCACCACTGTGATCCATACTGCAGCTGCTGGAGGGCCCTGATGCATCTGCAGCACCTGCTCACCTTTCCTATTGTAGTGTATTCATAATTTGTGAAATAAATGACTAGCCACCATCCATCCCCTCAGAGGAGATTTCACTTAATGATAACTATGCATCTCCACGCAATGTGAAATCACGGTTTTAAGCAAACGGTGGGGTGAAAGAAAGGTCAGACTGAAGTGTGCTCCTCATTACAAAACTTAAACACAGCTACAGGAAGCTGCTTTTCGGTTGCTTGTGGGACTTACAGGAATTATCTGGGTTTTTTTCCGAGCATGGAAAGCAGAGATGAAATGACGTTATTCCAGGCAGTGTTATTCTGTTATCCTAAGTAACATTAATGCCACACTTCCCAGTAACAGTGTGTTTTCCCAGTAGGACACAGATCTTTCAGGGCAGAAAGGTTTTATGGGAGGCAGAAAAGCTGCAAGGTGACAGATGACAGCATTGCTCATTTAAATCACCAGAGGAGCCTTATTAAAAAAAAAAAAAAAAATTCTAACACAGTCAAGAAAGATACAGAAAGATACACACACAGCTACTTTGATCATAATCCTCCACAACAAAGAAAGAGGAATTTTATTTTATTCCTCAGTTCCCAGCAACAATCCACATTGCTCGTGTTCCACTGGGCTTCTGTCTCCAGCAGAGCAGAGGGAGGCCCAGGAACCAGCCCTGGGGCTGCAAGTAACAACAGAAACCATTTTTCTTTTTAATAGTACTTTAGTTTTTTTTTATTGGTGTTACAGTTTTGGCTGAAATGGTAAATGAAATGGTGATTGACCATGCCTACTTCCTTATTCTGTAAAACTGTCTTTCACCATGTGCCCTAATCTATTAATCTGGCAGTGAGCTAAACTGCTGATCTATCAGAAATATATCAAAGGTGTGTTATTAATATATTTTAAGTTAATAACAAATGTTTTATTTTCCACAGCAAGCTCATACATGTCATAAGAGGAAGTCATCACATGATTTAAAATATTTCACATATATGAAATTTCTCTGGGAATTTTGATGCTATCCCACAATGAGTGAACTCCAAAATACTTTTTGTAGAATAATAGACAATATATGTAAGGTAAGGTCTGGCAAATACCATACCATAAACAAAAAGATAAGACCTTAGATTTTAGAGTTTCATATTTTTTCTTCCTAATATCAAATCCTAAGAGTACTGTGTAAACAGCAAGTTTTTTGGTTTTTTGTCCACCAGAAGGAACACAAGGTTATGAAAATGAAATAATTTTCAGGCTTCAAAACATTCCCTATTTCTTGCTCCTCAGTGTCTCAATCAAAAATTACAGCAACACCAGAGGCTGCCATGGATGTATGGCAATTCTTAGTGTCACTAACAATTTAAAACAAGGAATCATAACTGAAATACATACAGAGCAAATATTTTTCCATTAATGTATGGGAAGCAATAAATCCCACCATCAAAATGAGAACTCATAGAATCATTAAGGTTGGAAATGACCTTCAAGATCATCAAGTCCAACCATCTACCATATATTAGCAAGATCACTAAGCCATGTCCTGAAGTGCCACATCCAGATCTTTTTTGAACACCTCCAGGGATGGTAATTCCACCAACTCCCTGGGCAGCCTGTTCCAATGCCTCACCACTCTCTCAGTAAAAAATTTTTTCCTAATATGCAACCTAAACCTCTCCTGGCACAACTTAAGCCCATTTCCTTTTGTCCTGTCACTAGTCACCAAGGAGAAAAGACCAACACCCACTTCACTACAATGTCCCTTCAGGTAGGTGTAGAGAGCAATAAGGTCTCCTCTTAGCCTCCTCTTCTTCAGGCTAAACAACCCCAGGTCCCTCAGGTGCTCCTCATAAGACATTTTCTCCCAACCCTTTGCTTTGTTGCTCTTCTCTGAACTCACTTCAGCACCTCAGTGCCTTTTTTATACTGTGGCGCCCAAAACTGAACCCGGTACTCAATCTGTGGCCCCACTGGTGCTGAGTACAGGGGTACGATCACTTCTCTACTCCTGTTGGATACCCTGTTTTTGATATGGGCCAGGATGCCACTGGCCTTCTTGGCCACCTGGGCAAACTCCTGGCTCATGTTCAGACAGCCACTCACCAGCACCCCCAGGTCCTTTTCTGCTGTGAAGCTTTCCAGCCACTCCTCTCCAAGCCTGTAGCATTGACTGGGGTCATTGCTCCTGAAGTGCAGGACCCTGCACTTGGCCTTGTTGAACCTCATACAGTTGACCTCAGCCCATTGATCCAGCCTGTCCAGATCCCTCTGCAGAGCTTTCCTGCACTTGAATAATTGACACTTCTGCTCAATTTGATGTTGTCTGCAAACTTGCTGAGGGTACACTTGCTTCCCTTGTCCAGATCATCAATAAAGGTATTAAACAAAACTGGCCCCAAAACTGATCACTGGGGAACACCTCTAGTGACTGGTCACCAACTGGATTTTGCTCTGTTCACCACAGCTCTCTGGGCTCAGCCATCCAGCCAGTTTTTAACCCAGTGAAGAGTACACCCGTCCTAGCCATGAGCTGCCAAAATGTGTCATGTTGTCTTTCCATGCCCTGCCTTCACAGGACACTGCAACTACTGTGAAACCGGGAGACACTGCTTACAGCCCAGCCACAGTGCATGCTCCTTACATAAGTCTGAAGTTTGCAGATGTGAAGTTAAGGTGTGTCATGAAGGCTACAGAGGAAGCAGTGGACCTAAATAAATACCTTTCAAGTTTCCATAAAAGGCAATGAAATAAAATAATGTGGAAAACCAGTGAGTGAGCCCAGTCTATGGTGACCTCTCCTGCTTACAAGGCTGTTCTTCATACACCACTACAGTCAGCGGCACAGTCTAGTCCTCACTGTTGCCAGCCAAGGAAAATTCTTCTGCTCTGCTGAGATCCCCCAAGAATCCTCTTGTGGCTTGTAAAATGTTTTCTCACATACTTGCTTGCTGTTTGTAAAGAGGTCGAACTGACCGTTACATCCCAAGGACAACATTGCATGGTATCAACTGAATATGACCATGCTGGGGGAAAAAAAAAAAAAAAAAAAAAA